>JAPXFY010000018.1:31253869-31363869 GCA_030674185.1 Monoplex corrugatus | reverse complement strand
TGTTTGTGTTTTAGGGAATTATTGTCATTGCATGAAACTTGATAGTTATTGGTTACTACATAAAGTGCAATAAGCATGCTTGACATGGACTGTTTCAGCGATACAGGTGAGATTAGTATTTATTTATCAGTAAGTATTTTGTGTGGTGTGTGTGTGTGTGTGTGTGTGTGTGTGTGTGTGTGTGTGTGTGTGTGTGTGTGTGTGTGTGTGTGTGTGTGTGTGTGTTTGTTTCAGAGACAGCGTGGCTTCAGCTGTCTCACAGGAGTGGATTATGTGCAAGGTGCCATTGACCTGTCCCGGGCCGTACTCAGCAAAGAGGACTTCACGGACGTTCGACTAGAGGTAAGCACACTTCTTTTGGCATTTGGCAAAGAGGGATGTTGGCATTTAGCAAGGAGGGCTTTGGGCAATTAGCAAAGAGGGTTTTTGGCATTTAGCAAAGAGGGCTTTTGGCATTTAGCAAAGAGGCCCTTTGGCATATAGTAAAGAGGCCTTTTGGCATTTAGTAAAGAGGCCTTTTGGCATTTAGCAAAGAGGCCTTTTGGCATTTAGCAAAGAAGGCTTTTGGCATTTAGCAAAGAGGGCTTGGCTTTTGGCATTTAGCAAGGAGGGCTTGGTTTTTGGCATTTAGCAAAGAGGGCTTTTGGCATGCATTTAGCAAAGAAGGCTTTTGGCTTTTGTACCTCTGGAGTTTAGCACAGTTCTTTTGGCATTTAGCAAAGAAGGCTTTTGGCATTAGCAAAGAAGGTTTTTGGCATTTAGCAAAGAAGGCTTTTGGCATTTAGCAAAGAGGGCTTTTGGCTTTTGTACCTCTGGAGTTTAGCACAGTTCTTTTGGCAGTTAGCAAAGAGGGCTTTTTGGCATTTAGCAAAGAAGGCTTTTGGCAATTAGCAAAGAGGGCTTTTGGCATTTAGCGAAGAGGGATTTGGGCATTTAGCGAAGAGGGATTTGGGCATTTAGCAAAGAGGGTTTTTAGCATTTAGCAAAGTACAATTGGAAGTAAGCACATTTCTCTCGGCATTTAGCAAAGATGGATTCAGTGATGTACCAGTGGGGTAACCGTAGTTCTATGGCATTTAGAAAAGAGGGGTTGATTTATGTTCTGCTAGAGGTTAGAGAAATACTTCTGGCATTTTGAAAACAGGGATTCGCAGACGTAGCACTGGAGGTTAATGCTGTCATCTCCCAGAAAAAAGTGGCAGGGGGTGGGGAGGTAAACATTGTTTCATATAGATTGCAATATGTATACGATTGATCTATACAGGATATACTGGCTAGGGGGAGGTAAACATTGTTTCATGTTGATTGCAATATGTATTACGATTGATCTATACAGGATATACTGGCTAGGGGGAGGTAAACATTGTTTCATGTTGATTGCAATGATGTATTTCCATTGTCTAACAGTATTACTGGCTAGGGGGAGGTTAAACATTTTGTTCATGTGATTGCAATATTGTTAAAAGATTGATCTAACGGGATCTACTGAAATGGCTAGGGGGAGGTAAACATTGTTTCATTAGATTGCAATATGTATACGATTGATCTATACAGGATATACTGGCTAGGGGGAGGTAAACATTGTTTCATGTTGATTGCAATATGTATACGATTGATCTATACAGGATATACTGGCTAGGGGAGGTAAACATTGTTTCATGTTGATTGCAATATGTATACGATTGATCTATACAGGATATACTGGCTAGGGGGAGGTAAACATTGTTTCATGTTGATTGCAATATGTGTACGATTGATCTATACGGGATATACTGGCTAGGGGGAGGTAAACATTGTTTCATGTTGATTGCAATATGTATACGATTGATCTATACAGGATATACTGGCTAGGGGGAGGTAAACATTGTTTCATGTTGATTGCAATATGTATACGATTGATCTATACGGGATATACTGGCTAGGGGGAGGTAAACATTGTTTCATGTTGATTGCAATATGTGTACGATTGATCTATACGGGATATACTGGCTAGGGGGAGGTAAACATTGTTTCATGTTGATTGCAATATGTATACGATTGATCTATACAGGATATACTGGCTAGGGGGAGGTAAACATTGTTTCATGTTGATTGCAATATGTATACGATTGATCTATACAGGATATACTGGCTAGGGGGAGATAAACATTGTTTCATATTGATTGCAATATGTATACGATTGATCTATACGGGATATACTGGCTAGGGGGAGGTAAACATTGTTTTCATATTGGTTGCAATATGTGTACGATATATCTGTGCAGGCCATTCTGCCATACTGGCAGGAGGGAGGGGAGGTAAACATTGTTTCATCATCACCATCATGTGCCTTGCCACATGGTGTTCGCGATCATAGTCCTCCACATAGCCCGCTATATAAATATTGTAATTATTATTTAATTATTATATGAATCTATCTTTTGTTGCTGGAAGTATTATCTCCTACCCTTTCTGTCCTCATCCACTCTGCAAAACCATCCACTCCACTTTCCATTTTCTGGATTGCTGTTTCAGCTTGGCTAATTCTGCTGGACATTTCCAATGTGCATCTGCCGTCTGGTGAGGTGATTGTTCTCAGATATTTAAACTGATCAACTTGTCTCAATGTTATGCCGTGTCCTGTTAATTTACATGAGGGGGTTTCTTGTTTTTACTGATAACCATAACTTCAGTCTTTAAACTATTTGCTCCAGCCCATAAGAAGCATTCTTCCCCCTAATGCCAATACATATTCGGAAGGGTGAATCAGACTGTGGACTCTTAGGCATCTTTGAGGTCTATGGGTGTCACCAAGTCATCATGTCTGATGGAGTCAGTTGTTTGGCGGGTCCTTTCCATTGGTCGAGAGCCGCAGAGTCTGTCTTGAGGGCAGCCGTTCTATTCAGAAAGTGGTGAGTGTATTGCCTGAAGAGGGAGTGTGTCTACAGTGGCATGTTCAGAGAGCTTTTGGTGTTTGGCCAGCAGTGTGGAGGCTCTCTGTAGTTTGACCGTCCTGGCTAGATTGGTGCTCAAGCTGAATTTGGCCTTGACATCCGCGGTATAGGACAATGCTTCAACTGTGTTACATCACATAAGACACATTCCTGGCGGTACTGAGGCCCGTGGGCTTCTGGGATTTAGAGTTTAATTCTGGAGCCAGAGATCACAGGGCCTATTGGAAAACGTTTGTTGGTGCACAGACGACTAATGCCTGGCCAGATAACTTGTCCCATTCTGTCAAGATAGAAGTGAGACGGACGGATGAAGGGTTTCTCTCATGTGGAAACAGGAGGTGGTCTTTTGCCGAGATGTCCATCCACGAGAAGACCTCCTCCTGAAACATTTCGTGGGAATCTGGATGATGATGATGTAATGAACCTATCATTTGCATACCACCTCGGATGGACATGGCGTCTGATCATCGGGGTGAGGAATATCATCGGATTCCCACACTGTCTGTGTGGTGCTGAACTCCATACTCGTTAGCATAGAAGCATCATGCATAGTGAAGTCTGAATAGAAATGGTACTGTTCCCGAGGCTGAGCCATCGCTTGCTGGATCTCCGTTATAAGGTTCGGGAGGCAGCTTTCAACACCGCCATGGTGTTGAGGGGAGGGGGTCTGAGGCCATGGTTGACTGGTCACCATCCTGGGAGAATAATCCGTGATGTCCCCACGAATAGTGTGACCCCAAGCTGGTTTACTCAGAACTCCATCCTGCAGAAGGGGTATGGGCGAGGTGAGGCCTAAGTTCACTGTGCAGATCTGGAGGACCTATCAGCCAGAGCAGTTGATTAAGGTAAGCCATGGAAGACATGTTCCTCACACGCCCTCTGACGATGAAAGCTGTCCCTGACTGCAAGATGCGATGGCTGGTCAGCGGGCAGGAGGGAAGAGAGGCAGTGCTGTGTCGGCCAGCTGTGTACAGGACCAAGGTTTTCCGCCTGTTATGCTGGTACTCGATCCCTGCTCTTCCATGGGGGCCCTGGGCTGGGGCATGCCCACTTGGAGCGTGATTCTGATACCAGCTCGCCCGCTGGATGTCTCCAGGGAACTTCCCCCCAATACCCTTCTCACAAAAGGGCACACAGGAAAGGCTCGGCAATTTGTGCGACCAATCAGCTTTCCTGGAGATAAGGCGATCCTGGCAAGACCATTTGCATTCCTGGACACATGGCGATCCTGGCAAGACTATCATCAGCCTTCCTGGAGATACAGCGATCCTGGCAAGACCATTTGCATTTCTGGAGACAGGGCGATCCTGGCAAGACCATCAGGCTTCCTGGAGCCAGGCAATCCTGGCAAGACCATTAGCATTCCTGGAGACAGGCGATCCTGACAAGAGCATAGGTGGGCATGGGCACTTCCGTCCCTCCTCTTACCCGCAGGTAAAACGCTGGAGACAGCTTCTTTCAGCCTCTGCTGTGGGCAGACGAGTGTCTGGAGAAAGTCGTGAGGGTGTAGAACATTTTTGTTTGTTTGTTTGTTTGTTTTTTGTTTGTTTGGTTGGCTGGTTGGTTGGTTGTTGTTTTTTGTGTTTGTTTGTTTTTGTTTTGTTTTTTTACGAATTCGATGAATGAGTAATTAAACTGATCACTGAAGCCTGAAGGGGGAGGGTGTGACGATAGAGTTGATGGATTGGGGTTTGACCCTGTTTTTTTGTTTGTTTGTTTGTTTGTTTTTGTAATTTGTTTTGTTTTGTTTTCTCTGTGCTGACGTGGTGTATATCTGAAACTGGTCCAGAAGCAACATAGGGGATAACGTTGAAACTTTTTCTTTAAGGAAAAAATTCACAAACGCCATTCGAATTGTTCAGAGTCGAAGAAAAGAAAACCAGGAAATGACAAAACCAACAGGTGCGGATCAACAGAGACGGCTGAGACCTGAGACGTGTGCACAGGATGAGAGTGTGACCAGGAAATGTAACAAGAGAAATAAACAACTTTCGGCTTACCGGGCAGGAAGGACGCTGACTGGCTAAGACAGAGAATTGAGCCATCCAGGATACACGTATTAGAAACAGTAATTGTCCACGAAGCTAAAAAAGGAGATTGGGTGACAACTGATTCCCACCCTGTTCCTTGATGTCTTCCCTGTCTGTTTTCCTTCTACGTTTATTTGACATTGTTTTCACATCTTGACATGCGTCATTGAAATGGCCTTTGACGTTGGCCTTGTTTTTGAAATGGCTGAGAGTATCTTGTTACATGTAGTAGATCGCCTCAAGTCATGGAAATAATCTATGAATTAGTAGGTTGCCTTAAGTCATGGAAGTTATCTTTAAAATCTTCAAACACTCATAAACATAACAGTGTGGAATGTTTGGAAATAAGTCGACTAATTTTAAACACGTAACTGATATTGATCGACCAATGAACATGCACACCCAGTCACACACGCACACGTGCACACACACACACACTCACAGAGAGAGAGAGAAAGAGAGAGAGACTGCTGATATAAATGAAGCAGAGGTTTTATATAGTTTCTGGATTACCGATTACTAATATAGATGAAGTGGAATTTTCAGCCCTTTAATTACCCTGTGATAATTAATACTTTCTTCTTTCTTTTCTATTCTACAGACAAGTAACTGATTGAGATATGGAATTGCAGGACATCGGGCAACAACCTGTTACAGCTTTTTTAGATGGAAAAAAATGTTATATGATACAATGCCCATTTTTGTAGAGTAGAAGGGAGTTGTTGTATTTAATTTGATTCCAACATCAATGTAATGTATAAAAGTGTTTGAATCAAAGTGACTGTTAGCCAACATCAGTGTAGTGTGTAAAAGTGTTTGATTCAAAGTGACTGTTAGCCAACATCAATATAATGTATGAAAGTGTTTGAATCAAAGTGACTGTTAGCCAACATCAGTGTAGTGTATAAAAGTGTTTGATTCAAAGTGACTGTTAGCCAACAATCAGTGTAGTGTATAAAAGTGTTCTGAATCAGAGTGACTGTTAGCCAACATCAATATAATGTATAAAAGTGTTTGATTCAAAGTGACTGTTAGCCAACATCAGTGTAGTGTATAAAAGTTTGAATCAAAGTGACTGTTAGCCAACATCAGTGTAATGTATAAAAGTGTTCTGAATCAAAGTGACTGTTAGCCAACATCAGTGTAGTGTATAAAAGTGTTCTGAATCAAAATGACTGTTAGCCAACATCAATGTAATGTATAAAAGTGTTCTGAATCAAAGTGACTGTTAGCCAACATCAATGTAGTGTATAAAAGTGTTCTGAATCAAAGTGACTGTTAGCCAACATCAGTGTAATGTATAAAAGTGTTCTGAATCAAAGTGACTGTTAGCCAACACCAATGTAGTGTATAAAAGTGTTCTGAATCAAAGTGACTGTTAGCCAACATCAGTGTAGTGTATAAAAGTGTTCTGAATCAAAGTGACTGTTAGCCAACATCAGTGTAATGTTATAAAAGTGTTCTGAATCAAAGTGACTGTTAGCCAACATCAATGTAATGTATAAAAGTGTTCTGAATCAAAGGATGGACTGTGTATAGCCTAACATCAATGTAATGTATAAAAGTGTTCTGAATCAAAGTGACTGTTGCACACATGTAGATAAGTGTTTGAATCAAGGACGTTAGCAACATCAATGTAATGTATAAAAGTGTTCTGAATCAAAGTGACTGTTAGCCAACATCAATGTAGTGTATGAAAGTGTTCTGAATCAAAGTGACTGTTAGCCAACATCAATGTAGTGTATAAAAGTGTTCTGAATCATAGTGACTGTTAGCCAACATCAATGTAGTGTATAAAAGTGGTTCTGAATCAAAGTGACTGTCAGCGTTCAAGCAAACGCGAACCAGAAATACTCAAAAGTGAATCAGAACGTGAATTTCATATAACAAAAGTGTGTACAAAAGACAATTGAGAAGAAATGCGTAGTGGAAAAAACAGTACTCTGTTGTTGTTGTTTTTTTTAATTGATTAAGTTTTGTGCATTTATTCTTTGTTGTATTTTGTTCAGATGGGTCATGAAACACATGAACATCCCCCTCTTTGCTGAATGAGTTGTCGGTTGAGTGTCGTCGGAAGCGCAGGAGATGTTGTCCGGAGAGCAGCGAGACACTGGTGCTCCAGGTCCCATCTGCACCTTCGTGGTGTATATGCTTGACAAAGACCAGTTGGCCAAAAATGTTTTGCCCGTCTTGACATCTGATATCAAACGCGTGTTCTGATTCAGTTTTGTGTCTAAAAATGTATTCAGTTTTAAACTCAGCTTTAATGATATCGGCTTTGAGATGATGTGTAAGTGGGCTGTATTATTCATATTTCATGGATAGTACTTCAGGTGATTTTACCCATTGTGTCACACACACACCGAGCAATGATTATGGTATCAAAATAATAGCTTGTCACTATAAAGATTGGATAAAGTTTATGTGGTGGCTTGGTGGCCCATGGGGACAAATCATAACAAGAGTCAAAACACTTGCTGGTCATAGATTCTCAGTTTTTTGGCCAAAGTCATCACGTTTATCAGCAAGCATCATAACCTGGTCATATGGAAAGGTAGTGCTACCATGACTGAACATGTGTGCTTAAGTCAACGGTATCTCGTTTCTGTTTGTTTATCATCTTCTTCTGCTTTACTATGTGAATAGTCATTAGGGCGTCGTGCTAGCAGATTGCTTATCAGATCCCTCCAGCTTTGTCGGTTGTATGCCAAAGCCTGGGTCTCTGCAAATGGTTCTGTTATGCAGTGCCTCTTTGGCAAGTCGAACCTAGTGGAGCCCATCCCTTACCAGGTCGAATTTTTTTAGGAGTTGTAGGTGTGGGGGGGGGGGGGGTTGTCACTCCCCATGTGCGGCAGGTAGTAGCCCACTTGGTAACATAGTTACCAGTAGCAGAGGACAATCTCTGACTGCAGTCTACTTTATTCACTAGAGCTGACATGGTTAATACATTTACTATTCATGATGGTAACTTGACCCACCTATCAAAAAATTTGTCTTTTTCAAGGTCACTTCTTCAGTACTAACAGCTGGGTGCTGCTATGAATATTTTCTTTCTCCTGAGGCTTTTGTCAGCTCTGTTGTTATAATTAATGACGTCATCAAGATCATCACATATTTTACCTACAGAGTTTTACTGTACATTTTGTTCTGTTTGTGTCTTTGCAGGCAGGAGACCTGACAGGGGACATAGGCTCTCTCTCTGACGACAGCTGCTTACAGTGCCAGTACAGTGTGTGTGTAGACAAGGGGACGTATGATGCCATCAGTCTTATGCCGGACACAGCCACAGAAGGGCGAGAGGCATACAAACAGAACGTCCGGCGTCTGTTGCGGCCCTGTGGGTTGTTCTTCATCACCTCTTGTAACTGGACCAGAGAGGAATTGATGGAGTTTTTCCAGACAGGTGTGTACGTGTTATGTGCGAGTCACTCGTGCTGTCTTGTATGTTGTTTTATCTCTACTGTACAGACAATATGTTGCTGCACACTGTCTACAGACTCCTGTCGTCAGCACCGGCACCCTGTCCACCAGCATCATACATTGCCAACCATGCTAGCAAAGCAACACCTTAACCCTTTGATTCCCTCACCCTGTCCACCCTTTTCCTGCAGGAAGCTGGTGGATTGGGTGAGGGAATCAAAGGGTTAAGTTTTTGCAGTTGGTGGATAGGGTGCGGGAGTCAAACGGTTAAGATAGTTGCAAGATAGCGAATGTTAGGCCCAGTAGTGTGGCACAAGCTCATGTTGTAAAGTATTAATGTCATCGTGTTCTTCCTTGTTCTACCTTGATTAGATGGTAGTTAGTTGCATATCTTTGCTTGAGTTTATAACCTGTCTAATCATTTACTGATATCGTAACCTGTGGAAAAACAGGAATGGTGAGGGCTAGTTTGTGACAGTTAGATCAGCAATAGTATAACGCAATTAGACCAGCAATCTGCAGTTTGCTGGTGATACGAAATTGATGAAAGAGAGAGAGAGAGAGAGGGGGGGGGGGGGGGAGAGACGGATGAGGTAAGGTGAATGAGGAAAATTGAAGATAGGAAGAGGCAACAATGTTGCTGGTAATGAGTATGGACACCTTATCATTTTGTATACCATCTATAGAGAGAACTTAATGGCAAGGCTGTAGTTCTAACAGTACTTGCATCACAGCTACAGGCCAACAGTTTGAAACTTGATTTGTAAGTTAGGGAGAAGAGTGGCAGAATGGTTCAGACGTTCGCCTATCGGTACTAAACTCGAGGTTCCAGGGTTCGTTCCTCATTGAGGCCTCAAAATTTCTCCTCAGTTTGACCGGAAAATAGAACTGAACGTCTAGTCCTTCGGAAGGGGACAAGAAACAAATCGAACCCGTGTGCCTTTTGGCCTGCGGCCTCAATCTGTCTTCGTTGCTACCAACACGATTTCCTGACCATGGCAGAGTGAGACACCCTTTGCCAGTGTCACACCCAGCCAGTCATGGTCCTCTGCTGTCCTTTGGGATTTGCCATGAACCTTGAGAAATGTGACCACTCCGCCATCCAGTCCTCCAAGCCTCAAGGATACGAGAATCAGCACTGTGTCTATGGACGCTAATTCCCGCCTCTGTCTGCCCACACCCACATAGACAAGTAACTTCCCTTCTGTCTCGCATACAACAGTTAAACAGAACATCAGACAGATCTATCAGTTTCCTTTTTGGCATTATGGAATCTCTGGCTCTTATCATCCCCACGGAATGCACCTTGACATACCCCTTTCAGGTGGTATACAGGTGTGCTGGGCCCAGGCTTATCAGTCTGGGATACCATACTGATCTTTTATCCCATACTGATCCCTTATCCCACACTGATCGCTTATCCCATACTGATCCTTTATCCCATACTGATCCTTTATCCCATACTGATCCTTTATCCCATACTGATCCTTTATCCCATCCTTTATCCCACACTGATCCTTTATCCCATACTGATCCTTTATCCCACACTGATCCTTTATCCCATCCTTTATCCCACACTGATCCTTTATCCCACACTGATCCTTTATCCCATCCTTTATCCCATACTGATCCTTTATCCCACTGATCCTTTATCCCATCCTTTATCCCACACTGATCCTTTATCCCACTGATCCTTTATCCCATACTGATCCTTTATCCCACTGATCCTTTATCCCATCCTTTATCCCACACTCATCCTATATCCCATACTGATCCTTTATCCCACACTGATCCTTTATCCCATACTGATCCTTTATACCACACTGATCCTTTATCCCATACTGATCCTTTATCCCATACTGATCCTTTATCCCATACTGATCCCTTATCCCATACTGATCCTTTATCCCACACTGATCCTTTATTCCATCCTTTATCCCACACTGATCCTTATCCCATACTGATCCTTTATCCCACACTGATCCTTTATCCCATCCTTTATCCCACACTGATCCTTTATCCCATCCTTTATCCCACACTGATCCTTTATCCCATCCTTTATCCCATACTGATCCTTTATCCCACTGATCCTTTATCCCATCCTTTATCCCACACTCATCCTGTATCCCATACTGATTCTTTATCCCACACTGATCCTTTATCCCATACTGATCCTTTATACCACACTGATCCTTTATCCCATACTAATCCTTTATCCCACACTGATCCTTTATCCCATACTGATAATTTATTCCACACTGATCCTTTATCCCATACTGATCCTTTATCCCACACTGATCCTTTATCCCATACTGATCCTTTATCCCATACGGATCCCAGGACAGTGATGTGAGAACACCACAGCCACACAGACGAACACGGCGCCACTAATGGCTGGAGTCCCACTGTCATTGCCTACCCACGAGGCTCGCTTTATAGGGACTGCGGAGCCACATGGTAAGCCATCATGTGGCAGGCCAGTGGATCAAAGAGGAGTCCAACTGGCACATCAACGTTCTGGAGTTGGAGGCAGTTTGCAGAGCCCTAGTGACCTTCAGCCAGTGGTCAGAGGGACAGTAGTTTGTCTTCACAGACAATACCACAGTATCATTCTACGTCAACAAACAAGGATGGAATGGGGGTGGGGGGGGGGGGCGTACTTTGCGAACCTCTCCCTTCAAGCAGGTGGTGTCACTGTCAGGAGAGGAGAATCTCTCTGTGTGCCAGATACATAACTGGAAATCTGAATTTCCTGCCGGACTTCTCAGCAGGTCACATTACACTTTTTAGGCAAAGTAGGTTGGAACAGAAGGACACTACAATGGCCCTGGAACCTCTGGTTCCAACCCCGGAAGGACCTTTTTGCAGTCAAGTCAAGCGAACGTTCTACCATTGTATATGTCTGGTGTCCACGACCTGGAGGCCTGTATGACTGATGCCCTGTCAACTGACCGAGTCCGCTGCTGGTGTTCGCCTTCCCTCATTTCCCCATTATGTCGAAAATGATCAGGAAAGCAAACTCAAGAATGCAAAGACGATCCTGAGAGCCCAGTTGTAGCCAGACCTCCAATATCTATGTCACTAAAAAGTGGAACTCTCTCTTCTTTGGGATCTTTATGAAGCCTCGAAGAGGACCAAGCAATCCAGTCATCACTTGTTGTACCTCCATGGATGGCTGTTATGCAGCACAACCTGCCACATAACCAACCAGAAACCCCTGATCAGTTGAGGTCAGATAGAAACACTTGCATCCAGTGGACCCACCTATGAGTGGGACTTCTGAGCCCTAACGCCTCCACTTCTAATTGCTAAGGTACACAGTGTCTTCACAAGCACAGATGAAAAACATGGGTGTCTTGGTGCAGCAAGGACTCAGTAGATTCTGTCCACCCTCAAACAACAAGTTGGCCAGTTTCATGGCTTTCCTGTACACCAAATGGGGCCTCATGACAAGATTACGCTCTGCCTTTTGTACCATAATTAAGCAGATAGGAGGCCCGTAGTTCTGGTATAACTACTCCAAGAAATATGGAGCTGGACACCCAAAGAAGCCCAGAACCCAAATGTAATCGCAACCTGGGATCTCTTACTTGTCCACAACACTATGAGGAAAGTACCTTACGAGCCATCTTCCCAATGCCGTCGGCTAAAATGACCTTTGTACTGGCACTCCATACTGGCAGATACATCAGTTACAAAGCCTTGGCGATGCTAAACAAGGCATCACCTTTCATCAAAACGACTCCCATCTTCTTGACTTTCCTTCTGGACAACGGTCAGAGAAACCATCACCTCGTCTGTCTGTCTCTCTGTCTGTCTCTTTTAGGGGACAGATTTTATTATGTACATTATATACAAGTCAAGTGAGGAATGCTACCTTTGCCTGGTGCGCCATTTCAAAAGGAGTGGGAACACACCAGAACGCAAACATGCCACATGCAGATGTCTTTTTTTCTCAATCAGTGAAAACTGTGAAAACAACATTACCACTAACACAGTATCTCTCCAGCGATGTCACAGTCTTACCAATCGGCCCAAAAAGACAAAAGTGCACAGAATCCCAGAGCCCCAGAAATTCAGGACATGGCAATGTTCAGCCTTCCATCATACAGTCCCTTTGAAGGACATGGCAAGATGTTCAGCCTTCATCATACAGACCCTTTGAAGGACATGGCAAGATGTTCAGCCTTCCATCATACAGTCCCTTTGAAGGACATGGCAATGTTCAGCCTTCATCATACAGACCCTTTGAAGGACATGGCAAGATGTTCAGCCTTCATCATACAGACCCTTTGAAGGACATGGCAAGATGTTCAGCCTTCCATCATACAGTCCTTCTGAAAGACATGGCAAGATGTTCAGCCTTCCATCATACAGACCCTTTGAAGGACATGGCAAGATGTTCAGCCTTCCATCATACAGTCCTTCTGAAGGACATGGCAAGATGTTCAGCCTTCCATCATACAGACCCTTTGAAGGACATGGCAAGATGTTCAGCCTTCCATCATACAGTCCTTCTGAAGGACATGGCAAGATGTTCAGCCTTCCATCATACAGACCCTCTGAAGGACATGGCAAGATGTTCAGCCTTCCATCATACAGTCCCTTTGAAGGACATGGCAAGATGTTCAGCCTTCCATCATACAGTCCCTTTGAAGGACATGGCAAGATGTTCAGCCTTCCATCATACAGTCCCTTTGAAGACATAGCAAGATGTTCAGCCTTCCATCATACAGTCCCTTTGAAGGACATAGCAAGATGTTCAACCTTCCATCATACAGTCCCTTTGAAGGACATGGCAAGATGTTCAGCCTTCCATCATACAGACCCTCTGAAGGATATAGCAAGATGTTCAGCCTTCCATCATACAGTCCCTTTGAAGGACATAGCAAGATGTTCAGCCTTCCATCATACAGTCCTTCTGAAGGACATGGCAAGATGTTCAGCCTTCCATCATACAGTCCTTCTGAAGGACATAGCAAGATGTTCAGTCTTCCATCATACAGTCCCTTTGAAGGACATGGCAAGATGTTCAGCCTTCCATCATACAGTCCCTTTGAAGGACATAGCAAGATGTTCAGCCTTCCATCATACAGTCCCTTTGAAGGACATAGCAAGATGTTCAACCTTCCATCATACAGTCCCTTTGAAGGACATGGCAAGATGTTCAGCCTTCCATCATACAGACCCTCTGAAGGATATAGCAAGATGTTCAGCCTTCCATCATACAGTCCCTTTGAAGGACATAGCAAGATGTTCAGCCTTCCATCATACAGTCCTTCTGAAGGACATGGCAAGATGTTCAGCCTTCCATCATACAGTCCTTCTGAAGGACATAGCAAGATGTTCAGCCTTCCATCATACAGTCCTTTGAAGGATATGGCAAGATGTTCAGCCTTTCATCATTCAGACCTCTGAAGGACATGGCAAGATGTTCAGCCTTTCGTCATACAGACCCTCTGAAGGACATGGCAAGATGTTCAACCTTTCATCATACAGTCCCTCTGAAGAACATGGCAAGATGTTCAGCCTTTCGTCATACAGACCCTTTGAAGAACATAGCAAGATGTTCAGCCTTTCGTCATACAGACCCTCTGAAGAACATAGCAAGATGTTCAGCCTTTTGTCATACAGACCCTCTGAAGAACATAGCAAGATGTTCAGCCTTCCATCATACAGTCCTTCTGAAGGACATGGCAAGATGTTCAGCCTTCCATCATACAGTCCCTTTGAAGGACATGGCAAGATGTTCAGCCTTTCATCATACAGTCCTCTGAAGGACATGGCAAGATGTTCAGCCTTCCATCATACAGTCCTTCTGAAGGACATGGCAAGATGTTCAGCCTTTCGTCATACAGACCCTCTGAAGAACATGGCAAGATGTTCAGCCTTTCGTCATACAGACCCTCTGAAGAACATAGCAAGATGTTCAGCCTTTCGTCATACAGACCCTCTGAAGAACATAGCAAGATATTCAGCCTTTCGTCATACAGACCCTCTGAAGGACATGGCAAGATGTTCAGCCTTTCATCATACAGTCCCTCTGAAGGACATGGCAAGATGTTCAGCCTTTCATCATTCAGACCCTCTGAAGGACCTGTCGGCAGCAGCAGGTTGGCGGCACTCAGACAATCGTTTATAGACCTCTACCTTGGGGACATCAATGTCTTGGGCATACAGTTCCAGGAACTGTAATTTTGTGGCTACAAACTACCACATGAATCCCGGGGTATCCATCTTCGAACCTCAGGGCAACGAGCTTCTCTTCTATTATTCAGTCCCTTTGCACGTTAGAAATAGTTATTGTGAATGAACTAAAGGTGATTTCTTTTTGGTATATCCCTGTTTGACAGTAAGTCCACCCAGCGATTCTCTCTCCTATCGCCTGATTCTCAGAATGGATGACAGTAAGTCCACCCAGCGATTCTCTCTCCTTCCTTGATTCTCAGAATGGATGACAGTAAGTCCCACCCAGCGATTCCCTCTCCTATCGCTCTGATTCTCAGAATGGATGACAGTAAGTCCCACCCAGCAATTCCTCTCCTGTCCCTCTGATTCTCAGAATGGATGACAGTAAGTCCCACCCAGCGATTCCCTCTCCTATTGCTCTGATTCTCAGAATGGATGACAGTAAGTCCCACCCAGCAATTCCCTCTCCTGTCCCTCTGATTCTCAGAATGGATGACAGTAAGTCCCACCCAGCGATTCCCTCTCCTCTCCCTCTGATTCTCAGAATGGATGACAGTAAGTCCCACCCAGCGATTCCCTCTCCTCTCCCTCTGATTCTCAGAATGGATGACAGTAAGTCCCACCCAGCGATTCCCTCTCCTATCCCTCTGATTCTCAGAATGGATGACAGTAAGTCCCACCCAGCAATTCCCTCTCCTGTCCCTCTGATTCTCAGAATGGATGACAGTAAGTCCCACCCAGCAATTCCCTCTCCTATCGCTCTGATTCTCAGAAGGGACTTTTTGTTTACGAGACCGGTGAATAAAACAAAGACAGTTGACAGGTGGCTTGCCAGGTGGAAGGTCATTGATTGGCTTAACTATAACAAAGCCCAGGACGTCACTCTGACTGAAGGTCTGGCGAGATAGCTGAGAGAGCACATGTTAGAAACTGTAAATCCATGTAGCTAAATAGGGATTTGAGAAAAATCTCCATATTCATGTTATGACAAAGTTGTTAATGTGCGGTAAGTGGGATCTGTATGTCGTTTATTTATTCAAAAGAAATTCTGTCATTGGTCTTGTCTTTTGTTGCAGACTTCAAGCTGGTGCATGAAATTCAGACACCCTCATTTCAGTTTGGAGGCAAGGTGGGAAGGTCGGTCACATCACTTGTTTTTTCGCCTTCATGATGACAGTTTGAAATAAGTGTGTGGAGAAATAGATCATCTGTTGGTACTAATGGTTTGTGTGTGTGCATGTCAACTGTCTTTGTTTTCCCTTTGGTGCTCTGAAGATTTAACATGCTTTTATGGGAAATTGGACACCCACCCATCCCCACTTTTTTAATAAAACATTTCACTAGTAAGAAAATGTGTTTTGCAGATATAGAGTGATAACCTCATCATGCTTCATTTGTTTCATGAATAAACAAGATAATCAGAGCATCATACTTCAGTTTCCTTCAGTTTTGTTCTCCAGACATTCCACAGACCAAACAGCATGCTGTGCTGTGTGCAGTTTGCCCATTTCCACTGACTGACCTGTGTGGTGTAAAAATTTGTACATGGCAGGAGGTTTGAATTTTATCTCTGTCGAGTAATGGCTGGTTCCGATCATTGAAGTCAGTGTGTGGTTTTTGGTGGCTGGAATTCATGTTTTTCCCAGAAAATGGTAATGAGGCTCATTTGCTGTTTTTGTGTTCTTTAGTGCTTTCTCCCTTGTATTCACTGCCGCACTGCCCTCTTAGGGATGCCGGGGGCTCTTTCAATATAAATAGTATCCCCACTTTCTGGAAATTCTGTGCTTGAAATGCCCTCTTTTCTGTCTCTCTGTTTCTTTCTTTCTCCTTTGCTTTCTGTCATTTCTTCTTATCATTTTCTGCTGGTCCATGCTAAATGCATGTTTGGCTCTAGGGAGGTGAGAAAGCAATTTTAGGTAATTTAGGCCCGTTTTTATGTATGTTTTAGTGTCCTTAGATGTTTAAATTTGCATTCAGGCTTGTTTTTTAAGTCCCTGTGCAAGAAATTGGACAGTGGTCAGCACCAGGGGCATCTTAGATTATGTGCGCGAATGCTATTGATATATGTAGGCCTACTTAATTTTCTTTTTTTTCTATTGAAGTGCTCTGTTTTAAAACAGTTACAGCCCTAATATGGCGCTACAGTCAATTGGGCTTTAAACAGAAATAACTGCCACATTTGACACAGATTGTATGGACATGCTATTATCATGTTCTGTTTTGTCTTTGGAGTGAACCTGTTGTGGTTTGAGAATGTTGCGAGGATTTGTGGTCAGATCCATTGCTGATTTTGTGAAAAACTTCCATCCGTGATTCTAACACTTCTTTAACTCACTCCCTACTAACGTCCGGATATCCGGATGTATTCGGCGATGCGCTTCCACACTAAGGGCCGCATATGCGGATCGCGCATTCAAAAATTTCCACTGGTGATATAGTGCTGTGTAGTGGAAATTGAAGGTCATGCTAAAAGCCTCATTACCACAGAGGAACATTTGACCACTGCACGTGGTGAGTGACAAATGACCGGTCAGCCACTGAGCTATCTTTGTGCTGACCCCTTTCCTGTTTACCACGTGAGAACAATGGCGTCTCAGCTGTGAACGAGTTGCCTCACAGCGGTTGAACAAGACGTGTTTGCACTTAATGTAAGGCAAAAAAGTCATTCTTACCAAGGGGTCTGACTCTGAAGATGCAGAACAGTATGAAGAAAGTGGTTTTAGCCCATCAGAAGGGATAGAATTGATGAAAATGTGTCCGACAGAGAAGGTAAAAGGAAGAGAGGGGTGGGTGTGGTGAGTGACACAGACAGTGTGTACCCGTGGCCTTCGTAGCATGGCACTTATGCAAATAGCCCACAAGCTGATCTGACAGAGGTTGGTTTTGTTGTTTCGTGATGAATGTGTGCTTGAAGATTTTATGTGTGTGTGTGTTTTCTTTTCAGTTATTCCTCCATACACAGATAACAAAACACATAAGCTAAACTTGTATGGCATTACAGACCACGCCCCCATTCATTTTTTGACCAAATATTCAGTGACCTGATTATGAATCACATGGTTGATGAAACAAAGAGATGCAGTGATCAGAGCCTTCAGGCATAAGGGGAACTAGCAAAATACAGTTTGGAAATGGAACGGCAGTGAATGAAATGCATATATTTGTGTGTGTGTGTGTGTGTGTATGTGTGTGTGTGTGTGGTGTATGCGAGTGTGTGTGTGTGTGTGTGTGTGTGTGATGTGGATAAGTGTGATATGTGTATGTGGGTGTGTGTGTGTACATCTGCACTTTTATGTGCATGTGGATGTTTGTACTGTGTGTGGATGTTTGTACTGTGTGTGTGTGTGCACTCTGTGTATGTGTTGTGTGTGTGTGTGTGGATGTATGTATGAATGTGTTTGTATGGTGTGTGTATGGATGTGGGTGTATGTGTGTCTGGGTGTCTTTGTGTTTGGGTGTGTGTGTCTGTGTGTTGATGTTATAGTTTTGAAACCTTGTGCTGTGCTTATTTAGTCAAACAATAATCATTTGTTACTGTTTCAAGAATGTGTGCTTTGTTAATATTTTTTCATGAATTTTCCAACTCTATTCAAGCACTTGGTATGCTGAAGCTGACTACAAATCGCCAAGTAGTCAGCAGCATTTTGCTGACTTTAGCTGAATTGTGTAAAGTAGAAATCTCGGGTAGCCATTGTTCACTCTCTACTGGGATTTTCAATGTGATTTATGTGGAAAACTGTCCACTTTTCAGGAGCAGTGTGAACTTTACCACTATCCAATTACATGCCACCCTCAATTTTGTTGTCACAAAAACATATTTTCTCTCATCACCACTGACAAAAAGAGAATTATATAAGTTACAACTTTGAAACTGTAATATGCTTATTCAATCAAACAATAACTATGTGTGAAAATTTCAAGAGTGTGTGTTTCCTTATTATTTTTGTATGATTTTTTTTAAACTCCTGTACAAACCGCCTGTATACAGGAGAATGTGAAATGACAAATCGACAAGTTATCAGTAGTATGTTATTGATTTTAGTTTATTTGTAGGGAGTAGAAACTCTCAATTAGTTATTGTTTACTCTTTACTGGTATTTCCAATGTGATTTATGTGGAAAACAGTCCTCTTTTCAAGAACAGTGCGAACTGGGACCTTATATGCTCTTGCGATCACCCTCATTTTTATCACCATAAAAATATACCTTGTTTTACAACTGGCAACAAAAAGAGTACCATAAAGGTTACAGCTTTGAAACTTTGTAAAATGCTTGTTCAATATAATGATAATCATGAATCAAAATTAAAAGAATATGTGTCTGGCCATTATTTTTTATAGATTTTTTTAAAAACCTATACAAACGCCCAGTATACAGAGGAATGTTAAAATTCCAAATTGCCCAGTAGGGAATGAGTTAATACAAAGGATGGAAGAATTTTATGTCTATCATCAGAGAGTTCCAAGTGTGTGTATTTGAGAGAGGGAGATTGAAAATGTGGTCTTTGTACTCATTGGATATTACATAATTTTTTAGAGGTTTGTTTCAGCTTTTTAAAAAAATTTTCTTTATTGTGTCTGTTATATGAGCTTGGGGCAAAAAGGGTCCCAGCTGCTGCATGTTTGTTTTAGGGATGTGATTTATTTCAAAGTTGAAGCACTAGGTGCTACTTGGTTTTCTGTTGCTTGTATCATCTTCAAAGTAATGGACCGCATTTCTGTCGCTAGTTAGTATCATCTTCAAAGTCATCAACTGCTTTTCTATTTCTTGGAAGTAGGGGCCTATCATCTTTAAAGTAATGGACCAGGACATCTAAGAAAGCAGATGTCTGTTTTCCTCCATTTCACCTGTGACTGATTGTCTCTGTACTGGTAAAACTGTCAGCTTTGTACTCATGTTGTTTGATGAACATGTGACTGATTGTCTCTGTACTGGTAAAACTGTCAGCTTTGTACTCATGCTGTTTGATGAACATATCGTTTACAAGTCTGTAACAGACCTTGGTGGACATGGATATGTGACCAATGCCTTTTTTCTCCTTTCTTCCATATAGAGGTTAGCAGTGATAAGGGACGTGGAGGGCCCCCCATTGCTGCATTATTATTATGTTGGTAAAAACATCATTGCACAAACTATTAAGTGTTCTGTATTATAGCAGACTGATAATTTGACCTCATGGTTAAGTCATTTGTCCATTATCCCCATCCCCCCTCCATCACTCTAGTCCTCCCCTTACCGCATGTAATACTACTCCCTGGAAGTGACGAGTGATTTTACACTAAGGGAACTTTGAAGTTTTGGCTGGCTGCCCTTTGTCGTATGCTCATAGGATCAGTGCTTTTCGTGTCTGCTCTGTGTGGAGCACATTTCATAGCAGCAGCAAGTAATCACTGCTGTTTCAACCTCTTCTTCAATCAGAATTGTTTTCTGAATAATCCTACAGTCATTGATAAGTTCTTGAATCAACTCATGTGCTTTCAAAGGTTGAAATTGCTCAGGATTGCAAGACAGTCCTGGCATTTTGCTGAAAACCAGTTTCGATTCTCAGAAAAATAAAACCAATTTGGCGAGAGTTGCGTAGGTCAACAAGTCATACAAGGGAAGTCAGTCACTTTTATGAACCCTCTCTGATATGACATCAGTCAGTGCTTCTCTCCCATTTACATTGCACTGAAATGTGATAAACTACCTCCATTAATTTTGCGTTTGTGTTCATCACAGATGGCTCTGAGAGCATAATTTTTATGTTGGCAGCAGTCATGAGGTCAAGAAGACCAAGAAAAACAAAGAATCAGAACATGTATTTAATTTAATGAAACAAACAAAACAGGCACAAATTTTTGGCTAACCGGCCTTTGTCAAGTGTATACAAAGACAACGGAGAAAAAACATACAGCACTAAGCTGAAAAAACAGTAGCCAAGCTTCCCTTAGGTGGCCTGCTCAGCACAACATTAAGGAAGTTCTCTACTGTTTTTTAGCTAAGTGTTATGCATTTATTCTTCGTTGTCTTTTGAATTCATTTGACAACGGTCAGTTGGCTGAAAATTTGCTCCTGTTTTGTTTTGTTATATTAAATACTCATTCTGATTCTATTTTTGTGTTTTTCTGGTTCCTGTTTCCTTGCACACTGGCGGTCAGTTTGATTTAGATTTCATTTAAGAACACCATACAGAAAATCTCCTGCCATCAGCAAATATGTTTTTATGATACACAACCAAGAAA
The DNA here is from genome assembly GCA_030674185.1 of Monoplex corrugatus. Taxonomy (NCBI): domain Eukaryota; kingdom Metazoa; phylum Mollusca; class Gastropoda; order Littorinimorpha; family Ranellidae; genus Monoplex; species Monoplex corrugatus. The sequence goes on along the minus strand of JAPXFY010000018.1, from coordinate 31,343,074 downwards.
CAAATGTTCAACTAGCAGGGACAGAGCAGTTGCCCATGAGGTCACTTGGTTGGAGAAAGATCTTGAGACAAGCTGGAACATTTTCCTTGAAAGTAACAAGTTACTGTAACGGAGCACACAAAGCTGATGAAATGACCCAAACACTTTTCGTCTTTTTCACACAACATATATTTATTCATTTTCAAAAAGTCCTCGTCACAATCTTCACCATCAACTTTCCGGCTCGACCTTTCTCCGATCGCAAAGCAGTCTCCCTCCAATAACCTGTCCAAATAATCCATTAACATCATACAAATCTGGTGCTAAATTCTACAATAACCTCTGCAAGTTTCAAATTGAACACAAAGCTCAAAAATTGAAGTCAACACCATCTAACTCCCCTTCCAAATATCTCCAAATGATATTTATTTCACCTTTCGCGCCAGAAGTTGTTATTTCTGTAAAATTTAAAGCGGAAGTTTTGCAATGACTTGACTGAAGCAACAATTCACAACTGTATAATAACCATTTTCGCTGCAATCACAACTAGAATAAATGTGTTAACTATTAATGTATATTCATAACTTGCACTAAAAACTATTTTCTGCTGAAATCCCAAACCTACATCCATGCATCAACTTGACCAAAACCCAACAAATACAAACATCTAGAACTAGTACAAGATACAATTTTGATCAGTCTGTTCTGTAATCACCCCTCCCCTCATGTCCATGTACACATAATACAAGCCAGTAAAGTATTTTAAGTTCAAATACACACACAGTCTTCAGAATAAGCATAAGCATAAAACTGAGAGCCAAACTTTTTTTTTTTTGTCATTTCTTTTTCTTAAAACATGACAGCATGCAATGTCTTTTATGTAATCGTTACACGGTGTTAGCTAGCTTATTCAATAGGTCAACTTTACTCTGTTAGTTTATTCAATAGGTCAACTTCCGATTAACATTTCACAAATCTCTACACCAAAATCAGTAGAATGCAAAACTTATAATTACATCTATCTTAGGTAATGCAAGGTCTGTCATTTCCCTGTTTTAGCTTAATGCAATGTTTGTAATTCCACCTAATCTTTTTCATGCTATTTGTCGTAAAGTATAAATTGAATCCGATCTTATGTGCAATACATAACCTCACTTTCTATCATTTCTGTGATGCAAAATATGTATACTAAATACAAATCAAAGACCTTGTGGTCTCAGTCAATAAACTAGGGTTCAAACATATTACTGATTATAGATCAATCCACTACGAATAAAGAACCTCAGGTTTTTACTGCAAATACAAATATACAAAGAAGTCAAGAAATCCCTAGTGATTAATTTCCCAATACTGTAATCCACAACTGCTGAGATAACACTGTCAAAATATTTAAGAGTACAACACCAAACCAAAGCAAAAACTGTTCATCAACAAACAAGAAAACCAGTGAAATTGACAAAGATTACTTTTGGAGAGCATGTCAAGCACCTACGACAGTTGTCTTGCTGAATGTGATCCTATGCAGGGAACACAGAATTAACATTACTTAGAAGACGGACACAAGTTATACAACATATTTAAACACAGGCGCCAGAAAAACAAATCTACCACAGTATGCGGTAAAAGCAGATTGAGGAATCCTTTAGGCAATGTCATATTATCATAATTTTATGAAATATATGTACCAAACTTATACAGAGACAAATAAGCACAAGGCAGGAAAAAAGAAAAACCAGCTCTTATCATTTCTGAACAGCCAAGAGTGTTTCGTTTGTCTTTTACAGGCAACTTTTTTTTTTGTTCTCTCTTCTCCCCACAAGGCAAAGACCTTGTTCAGCCAAGCGACTTGACTTCCTTTGCACTAGACAAGTTCTCAACTCATTTGGTTCAATATAGTTTGAAAATGGACTAGGAAAAATCTTGTCCAAACCCAACTGCCCAGTCTGAGACAACTTTAGCTGTTCCTTTTCAGTGTCTTCCCCCTCCCCTCATGGTTCTTTCTCTTGGAACACCTCTTCTGACATCTGATATATCATACAAGTGAACATGTCCACAATATATACGTGTACAATTAACAAGTGCATGCAGCACTAAATTCCAGTTACAACAAGAAACCACACCACTGTTAGAATAGAGACTATACTGATACCAGTGCAAATCAGACAATGTTTTATATATATATATATCATGTATATGTACTATGACTCATTATCCTCATCATCAAAAGACCCATACCACAAGGGCGTAGGGATTGGGGGGGGGAAGAAAAGACCTTGTGTTACCAAGTATATCCCACTTGCCCATTTAATTGCCTATTTTCAAAGCATTATCTGAACATACGACTAAAACATGTACATATTTACCAGAGTAAACGAGTCTTTATCAATAAATCAATGTTTGCTGACACCACAACAGCAGGCAATATTTTTTTCTTCATTTCTTGCTTGTATATCACTGACAATGTATAATTGTTATAATTATTATTACTTAATCTACATGCACATATAGTCACACAAGACGAAGCCCCTAAATTATAGTACAACATAACAAAAATCCGACAAAACCATGGAGAAGAAAACTTGAGGAAGAAGAAAAGACAATTGTTGTGCATTACTGTAAAAATGAAGCTGAAAACGAAGCCCATATTTCACTAGTACTTCACCGACCTAGCAGCACACAGAAAAAAGTTCACATGTTTACAAACATGCACTTACAAGCCTTGTATCCCCAATTCAAAATGGTACAAAGAAAAATGATGACAGAATTAACGAAAGTGCATAATAATTACACTAAACACAAGAGAAAGAGATACTGTACATACGTGCATGTCTGTACAGGTCAGCAATATGGTTATACATAGGCTAACAGTGTCCTACTCATAGTTTTGATACTCATTATTCTCTGGAGTAAAATCACGGGTTTTATGTCATTCTGGGTTAACTTCCTCAACAGGTCCACCCCACAGGAGCTGATTGACAGAATGAAGGAGTGCTTCAGTTAATCTGTCAGTTTCTTTGCACCACTGGCCTATGGCTGTCCCATAGTTATGGCTGTCCCATAGTTTTCACTGTCTATGGATGTGGATAGTTGTACTCAAAGTTGATTAACTTCCAATTTCCACTGTCTATGAATATGATTGTGCTCATGGTTGATCAACTTTTCAGATCCTGACAGCTGCTTCTTCCAACTGTCAGATTCACTCATCAGCTCATATTATCTAAGGAGTCCAGCTCCACAGGCATCCACATCCCTAAACAGTCCAGTTTTCAGTATCTAACATGCCTTGTACATCCAGACTTCTATTTCCTGGATCAAGTTAATCAACCTGAGTGTTGTATTTACAAGATTTGTATATTGTCCTCAGAAGGTTTGTTGGCTGCAGAACTACTTATCAAAAACAGTAGTAACATGTTGAATACAATGAAACGATCCTTGTTTTAGTCAGCCAGTTGTTGTTTCAACAAATTGACAATGAAATCCAAAAAGGGTCAATTCAATTCATAAATTCAAGCGTCCATCTACATTCCCAAACACTTTGCCCCTTTCACTCCCTCACTCTATCCACCACCTGCAATAATTTCATCACATTAACTCTTTTGATACTGTGGTAATGATCCATCACCACACATGAATAATCAGTCGATGTGGGAACCACCTATCACCAATGGTATTCACCAGTTTTTCACAATTTATGTATTGGTCAAAGGGAAACAAGTGTGGTATGACTAGAACACTTAGGGAAGAAGCTTTGAATAATTAGCTCTTTCTCATTAATTTCAGATTACTCTAGCTTGGTGAAGCGTTGTTCTCAAGTGACTAATTCTGCTTAAAGGACACACATCACATGTAAACAGCATGGCAACATGTTTTACCAATGCACTGTCATCATTATTTCTATAATGTAAAACCATTTAAGATTTTTCAAGATCAGAATACAAATGTATGTGAAGCATTGCAGTGTGAATTTCATCATCTCTTCAACTGTTGATGTGTGTCATGTGTATGGGGAAAAGCTTTCTCCCTGGAGCTGTTTGTACAGACCACAGTCAACTTTCTGTGTGAATACAAACAACTATTGTTTTTCACTCAATTTGCAGGTTAACTTTATTTAAAAAGATTGAGCTGTGTGGTTTTCAGAAGTATGGTTTTGCTGTACCTGGTAATGTTTGTTAAAATGTTTATTTAATAGGCAACAACAATGTGTCTGCAAAGAATGTGGGTCCAAATAACACGTCAAAAAATTAAAACTCATTCAACCTATCCACCAGTTTCTGGAAACAGATGGATAAGGTGTAGATAGGAAGTGTTGGATAAGGTGTAGATAGGAAATGTTAAGTTTTTGGTTTGCCATCATGGCCGATAATGTAGAGAGCTGGTGGATAAGCTAAGGCAGTGAAAACCCAACAATCGTTTACTGTAATTTATTAGTGTCGTACACTGGGCCATCAGGATAATCCCAGATTTTCTTACGCATCAGCATCATCATAACATGACCAGATGTCAAGTCCTCTTGAAATAACCTCAATACATACTTCCTTATATGCATATCATTCAGTTAATCCACTTGTTTACTAAGCGTCTACAGCATACATATCCAAGCAGTTTCTTTACAACATCAAATGAACATGTGCAATGCACAGCACTGAATGAGTTGTCAAAGATTTAAGAATTCAAAAGTTAGTCTGCTTCCCCTCAATGTTTGTACGGTTCTTTCAGAGTACAATGGATTGCAAAAACTGCCCATTTACTAGAAAGAACAGTGCATAAGAAGGGAATGTGCTGGAAGTCCTCTCAAGAACTGTCACATAATTTATCCAATTAAGTCATTTTCAAAGCTCCATTATCATGGAGGAAGACGATGTCTTCATCAAGTAATCCAAGCAAAGGTAAGTGTATGCCAAGCAAAATCATTAAAAAAATTACCTTCCTTTACAATCAAACAATTCATTATATGAAAACAAATCAAGACCACAAGAGACCAAACTAACAACTTCACTTCTTTATAACCCTTCAATACTTTACAAAAAAATCTGTGACCCTGCCATCAGCAAGCAGCAGATACAATCTCACTGAAATACAAACCAGGTTTGGGGGGGAGGAGGTGGATGTCATTTGGAACAAAACAATGGGCCAAACCTAAATGACTTTCTGCCTTTGTAACCTGCTACTGGGTCACACCTGTGGTCCAATCTGGTAAAGATCTGATCATAAACAAAGCAATACTTGCCCATATAGTTTTTTAAAACACAAAAGTTCTGCGTCGATCAGATTTAATCTACTCCCACCCTCTTCTTCCCTTCAAAAGGAGACTTTCAAAACATAAAAAAACAAACATTACCAAAAAATAGAACCATTAATTTAATGCTTTACAGAGTTACATACAACAAAACTTAAACAAGTAATGTAAACTCAACAATATAATCCATACATAAACTATTGCGGCAATAAGACCAAAACCTTTGCTTGCTTTCTTTTGATAGCAATTTCAACAGCTACAAAAGCTGTTCAAACTCTTCACAGAACACTTTCAACGTTGTTCATTGTCAAATATTGGGTGCACCAATGAAGGTCAGCCATAACGCCAGCTCTCACTGGTATCAACTGGATATCATCACACATTTAAAAACACAAAAAAAAGGAACCAAAACAACTTAAGTACAATACCACCATCATCTGCTTTGCCAAGACCAGAGAAGACGGCCCATCCTTCAACTGTTTAAAAACACACCACGTCTCTTCCTCAAAGAGTTTCCACATCAAACCATTCACATTCAATAACAAAACCTGGTATCCACGTTCTCGCTGATTTGTCCACACTTTCACACAAATCTAACACCAAACAACAACTTTGAAAATTTAACACAAACACTTTCAACCCTTTGACTCCTACCTACATCCATCAGCATCCTGCATTGTCAACCATGCAAGCAAAGCAAAAACCTTTTCCCTTTGGCTCCCTCACCCTATCCACCATCTTTCTGAAGCTGATGGATACAGTGAGGGATTCAAAGGGTTAAGATTTTGCAGTTGGTTGATAGGGTGAGGCAGTGAAAGGGCTTAAGTCAATGTGTAAAAAAAACAACAGGAGCTTATGTTAAGCGCCCATCATAATCAGTAAAATAAATAAAATTCATTAAATACATAAAAATAAAAATAAAAATATACATAAAAGAAAAATGCTGCACACATTTAATTACAAAAGTAGTTGCACACATCATTCACTCCAACAAGTTTCCTCTCTCTCACACACACACACACACACACACACACACACACACACACACACACACACACACACACAAATTCTCAGTATTTGGTAAGAACAGGAAAACTGTCAACAGGATCAGGCTGTACGACTGACTTGCTGACAGTTTTTAACAATGTGCAGCGTACACTTGATTTTCAGACAGTCTTCAACAATGTGCAGTGCAACATATGTGTCCAGGTTTCATTCAGGCCACAAAACTGTACACAGTAATACTCATCATTACGCAGACATCCACGCACTTTAAACAAAAGTTGGTAAACATGGGTAAAACAATGCGAAACGTCCAAAAATAGCACATTTCCATGTAAAATGGCTGCGTTAAAAAACAACTGTAATGGCAAGTATGATTCAACACATGGCGGCTGGCTCCTTTTTCTTGTTACTGTGTGCCTTCTTGCGCACAAACTGGCAGAAAGGGAACGAAATAAAGCACACAATTCTGTCATACCCCTGATCCACCAATTCACAATCATTCCTTCATAACTGAATAAATCATGAATGAAGAACAATGTGAACAATAATCTGATGCAGGGATGGGTGGGTGGAATGAACGTGTCCACTAACACATGGCTTCTATTTTCTTGCAACTTCAAACCAGAAAAAGTCCATTTACACAGAGCGACACCTTCACACATGTAAAACATGCTGATGCTTGTAAACAAACAACACATACACACGCAGACCAACTTTTTATGAAAGCATCCCATGGAAATGACAATGCGTGAGTCAGGGAGAATTTATGTTTAAGACCGTGTGCGAGTCGGGAAGATTGTACCTTTAAGACAGTTGGGAGTCAGGGAGATTTTATGTTAAAGAATGTGTGCGAGTCAGGGAGATGTTATATTGAAGACGGTGTGTGTCGGGGAGAATTCATAATAAAGACTGTGAGTCGGGGAGATTTTATGTTAAAGACTGTGAGTCAGGGAGATTTTATGTTAAAGAAGTGTGTGAGTGAGGAAGATTTTATGTAAAAGAATATGTGAGACAGGGAGAACTATGTTAAAGACAATGACTGAATCGGGGAGAATTTATGGAGATTTTGTTAAAAGATATATTGCACGAGTCAGGGAGATTTTATGTTAAAAGACAGTGTGAGTCAGGGAGAAATTATGTTAAAGACATGGTGAGTAGGAGAGAATTCATGTTAAAAACTGCGAGTCAGGGAGATTTTATGTTAAAGACTGAGTCAGGGAGAATTATGTTAAAGACAGTGTGCGAGTCAGGGAGATTGTGTTAAAAGACATAGAGTGCGAGTCAGGGAGATTATGTTAAAAGACAGTGTGTAAGGGCAGGGAGATTTTATGTTAAAAGACATAGTGTGCGAGTCAGGGAGAATTTATGTTGAAGACAGTGTGTGAGTCAGGAAGATTTTGTGTCAGTGTGCGAGTCGGGGAGCTCCTGTGTTAAAAGACAATAGTGAGGGAGTCAGGGAGATTTTGTGTTAAAAGACACAGTGTGCGAGTCAGGGAGATCTTGCATTATAGTGTGCGAGTCAGGGAGATCTTGTTATAGTTTTTGAGTCAGGGAGATTCTGTGTTAAAAGACAGTGTTTGAGTCAGGGAGATTTTGTGTTAAAAGACAGTGTTTGAGTCGGGGAGATTTTGTGTTCAAAGACATAGTGTGCGAGTCAGAGAGATCTTGTGTTAAAAGACATTGTGAGTCAGGAAGATCTTATGTTATAGTGTGCGAGTCAGAGATATCTTGTATTAAAGACATAGCCGGCAAATTGAGGAGAATTTGGGTTAATGACATAGCAGCAAGTTGAAAAGAACTTAAGTTGAGAAGAACTTGTGTTAAAGACATAGCGGGCAAGTTGAGGAGAACTTGTGTTAAAGACATAGCGGGCAAGTTGAGAAGAACTTGTGTTAAAGACATAGCGGGCAAGTTGAGAAGAACTTGTGTTAAAGACATAGCGGGCAAGTTGAGGAGAACTTGTGTTAAAGACATAGCGGGCAAGTTGAGAAGAACTTGTGTTAAAGACATAGCGGGCAAGTTGAGGAACTGTTTAGAATAGCAATTAAACTTGTGTTAAAGACATAGCGGGCAAGTTGAGAAGAACTTGTGTTAAAGACATAGCGGGCAAGTTGAGGAGAACTTGTGTTAAAGACATAGCCGGCAAGTTGAGAACTTGTGTTAAAGACATAGCAGGCAAGTTGAGGAGAACTTATGTTAAAGACATAGCAGGCAAGTTGAGGAGAACTTGTGTTAAAGACATAGCGGGCAAGTTGAGGAGAACTTGCGTTAAAGACGTAGCAGGCAAGTTGAGGAGAACTTGTGTTAAAGACATAGCCGGCAAGTTGAGGAGAACTTGTGTTAAAGACATAGCGGGCAAGTTGAGGAGAACTTGTGTTAAATTAAAGACATAGTGGGCAAGTTGAGGAGAACTTGTGTTAAAGACAAGCGGGCAAGTTGAGAACTTGTGTTAAATTAAAGACATAGCGGGCAAGTTGAGGAGAACTTGTGTTAAATTAAAGACATAGCGGGCAAGTTGAGGAGAACTTGTGTTAAATTAAAGACATAGCAGGCAAGTTGAGGAGAACTTGTGTTAAAGACATAGCAGGCAAGTTGAGGAGAACTTGTGTTAAAGACATAGCGGGCAAGTTGAGGAGAACTTGTGTTAAAGACATAGCAGGCAAGTTGAGGAGAACTTGTGTTAAAGACATAGCGGGCAAGTTGAGGAGAACTTGTGTTAAAGACATAGCAGGCAAGTTGAGGAGAACTTGTGTTAAAGACATAGCAGGCAAGTTGAGGAGAACTTGTGTTAAAGACATAGCAGGCAAGTTGAGGAGAACTTGTGTTAAAGACATAGCGGGCAAGTTGAGGAGAACTTGTGTTAAAGACATAGTGGGCAAGTTGAGGAGAACTTGTGTTAAAGACATAGCGGGCAAGTTGAGGAGAACTTGTGTTAAATTAAAGACATAGCGGGCAAGTTGAGGAGAACTTGTGTTTAAAGACATAGCGGGCAAGTTGAGGAGAACTTGTGTTAAAGACATAGCGGGCAAGTTGAGGAGAACTTGTGTTAAAGACATAGCGGGCAAGTTGAGGAGAACTTGTGTTAAAGACATAGCAGGCAAGTTGAGGAGAACTTGTGTTAAAGACATAGTGGGCAAGTTGAGGAGAACTTGTGTTAAAGACATAGCCGGCAAGTTGAGGAGAACTTGTGTTAAAGACATAGCCGGCAAGTTGAGGAGAACTTGTGTTAAAGACATAGCGGGCAAGTTGAGGAGAACTTGTGTTAAAGACATAGCAGGCAAGTTGAGGAGAACTTGTGTTAAAGACAGCAGCCAAGCTGAGGAGAACTTGTGTAAAAGATACAGTGGATGGGTCAGGGAGAACTTAAATATCTGAGTGTGTGGGACATTGGTATGATTGACAATATCTGAGAAGGTAGGTTGGGGTGACCATTAAAAAAACGTTTCATCTGCAGGGTTGGTTGAAGGATAAGTGGATCGTCAAATGTTTAAGTGGGTGGGTTAAGGTCACCTTTTCATCTTAATTTAGAGGGAGGGGATGATGATGGGGATGGACAGATGAACATTTCATTTGAGTGGGTGATCTGAAATGACAGGTGGATTATTACATGTCTGAGTGGGTGAGTTGTGGAGATCTTCAACATGACAGCAGATGGATTAAAGGAACAGAAAGCTTCTAAACTACAATGACGTAACTCTGGCTGAAGTGAACTGACTATGCGCACACACACACATTCAAAATAAAATGTACGTATACACACACCACACTCAAAATAAAATAAACAAAAAACAGTTTGCAGTCACATCATGGACACTTACACTGAACACAGAAGCCGTAAACATGACATTCAACACTCTGAAACCAACATGAAATTGACAATGCGGTCGTGTGATGAACTTGAAACCTGCAACAAGAAACCAGGGTTTTATCACCTGTGGTAAAATGGTACACAAACTGGTCCAAACCCCATGAAGCAGATAGGCTGGACTCTATTCACGCACACTGACCCTGATGGTCAGATGTTTCATCATTTTCAAGTTGGGTTCAAAGTGATTTCATGATTTGGGTGTAAACAGCCCCGGAGTCTGCTGCACACTGCCAAACAATCTTTTGTTAAAAACAGCAGAAACAGCTGAACAGTCAGTCCACCAGCACAAACGAGCTGTATCAGCTGAAAATTGTCATCTTCTGTATCAGTCTCACAGCTCCTAAACCCACATCAACATAATACTGGTCGTTTGTGAGATAAACAGTAGTGTTTATTGAGAGCCAGGAGATCACTGTCACCCCCTCAGTCTCGGTTTCCAACACACATGTGGCCAATGTTGAACTGTGGACATCAAGGAGGTAACAAGGCAACAGTCTTTGAAAGTCAAAATATGGCATCATCTCCCGCACGCTGGCAGCTCCCTAAAAGAAGGCAACCAGCATGGTACAGACGGAACGGTACACAAGTCACTGAACATGACAACAGCAGCACTCTTGTTATGAATCATAATGCAGCTGTGCTGCAATGGAATTATTTTACAATGTGCCAGATATAATTCACAGCCAATAGAGTCATGAACATTCTGCTGCCAATATCACCACATGTCAAATTCATACTGTCACTCAGCAAAATCTGCAAGTTTTTAAAACTGCTGCCATTTTTTAAACCCTTGTTTCATCTCAATAAATTCCATGCAGCAGCTTAGTGCACTGGTTTATATGTAATATATCTCCTTTGTCTTATCTCCCCCATGAAGCAGCATCTTGAACATAAATCTGTGCTGCCGTTTTTCCAATATATCTGTACCAGTCAGGTACCAAACATCCATCTATGAGGTTTCCCTTTTATCTCCTCTTCAATTATCACTGGGTACTGTGCATTTGAAGTAAAGGTGGCTAAATCTGTGGGCCAACTGCGTTATCAGTAAATGGGTTTGGATGACGGTGTATACTCTATACTGTTTCTGACGACATAATTACAGTGAAAGAGCAGCACAGTTCTGAACAGTCTTGAGCTGAGCTGCTTAGAGTACAATTCTGATTACAGAAACTTGTCCTTTCCAATTTCCTGTGCACAAGATTTTTCTGCTCATTCTCCCTCCTCTTTCAAAGTAAGCAAACACTTTGGAAAAGGTCAAAATTATGGTAGTTTTCACATTATAACACTCCCTGTCAATTTGTCACAAGAGGGATTGTCACCAACTTTTCACAAGAGGGATAGTCACTTACCACATTCAGTTAGATGTCAAACGGACAATGTCAAGACTCATTTTTGATAAAAGAATCTGTCACCCCCCTTGAGTTAGCAAACTAACATCCTCAGTGAAATGGACAATTTTCATCACAATTCACAGAGCTGGCCGATTGTGTTAATTGTTGTTTACAGAGCTGAGTTACAGTTAGTTAAGTCCACAACAAGAAATGGTAACAACAGCCTCTGTTTTTGTCAAGTCAAGTCATTTGATGAAGAAAATCACAGCATTTAATTTCATGCTGAGAACACATAAACCATGTTACAAATCATAAAGATGTTGTTGTCCTGACACAAAACGCCCAAGATGTTCAACCATCCAGGCCGACAGGGGCTTGCTCTAAGAGAATGAGTATCTAATGGATCACAATTTGGGTCATATCAGGAGTGTTAAATACTGACCGAAAGGCAAAAGATTTACTCATTATCTTGAACAAACAAAAAACAAAAAGAAAGACTATCAGTTCAGGTCAAGTACCTGGTTGTTTAAACATGGACACAAAGGTCAATATTTGTGTTAACCCCTTGACTGCTGACACTTTTTGACGTCCAGTGTTTTCCATATGCCGAGAAAAAATGTTGTGCCACTATTATGTACACTAAAACTACTGTAGTTTCCATATTTGTGACAATCCCTATGCTTGAAATTACACAGAAACATGCATTAGGCATGACAAGTTGTATTTTCAGATGATTTGTTTAGTTATTTCTTAAAATTACTACACGTCTACATCGTTTTGTGAAAATTCCAGCAAAAAAAAATCGCTCATCATAAAACAAAAAAAATAAACAAAACAAAAATAGTATGACCCTCCTGACAAAATCTGAATGTTCAGACTGTGGATGACTGCCTACTGACCAATCATTGACAGCTGATGTGCTACAAATAGGAGCAGCCTTCTACTGTATGAAACAGCTTGACCTGCCACGTCATCTGCTGCCACCAGTCCTCCCTCCCTCCCTTCTATCACCCTATTCTTCCCCTTCCTACTAGTAATACTACTCCCTGGGAGCGCGAATGACTTTACGCTGTAAAGTCTATGTACTCCAACATTTAAAGGTGTTAGCTGGTTGCCAGAATCACCTGTGGCCACAAACCCTTCATCAATGAGTTCGTAGGTTCAATATTTGCTGTGTCTGCTCTGTAGGAAGCACATTTCACACCAGCAGCAAGTATTTACCACTGTTTTCAATCTCTTCTTTGTCAGAACAGTCTTCTGATTCATCGTACAATCATTAATTACTATTTGAATCATCTCAAATGTTTTCAAAAATTGGAAACATGCAGGATTGTATGAGTCTTGATACCACCATCTTGGTGAAAACCTGTTTCGATTCTAGGAAAAATTTGGTGAAAGTTGCAGAGGTCACTGGGTCACATCAGGGAAGACAATCACTTTTATGAACCCTCTCTGAGACTGACAACATCAGTCAGCACTTGTCTTCCATCTACATTCAACTGAAACATGTGACAAACTACCTCCATTAATTCTACATTTGTATGCGTCACAGGAGGCTCTGACAGTTTCATAGTTTTTATGTTGGCAGCAGTCAAGGGGTTAATACATAAATACAAATTCTTATCCACAGAAGAATTTGTACACAAGTTGTTCAACTCAGGGAAACAATTAGGCAACCATGTTTTCAGGCTCAGGTCATTTCATTCCAGACATACCAGCAATGTTATATCAAAACTCATCAGCAGAGAACACCTTGCTAGCATAAAACTGTCTCCTTGCCACAAAATCACCTTCACACATACCATCCACCTCCCCTATCCAGCATCTAATTATTTTCTCACAAGCTGTTTCTCCCCTACCTTCCTTTCTATGTTTGTTTTCCAACAAACCTTTTGACTGCCTGAAAGAAATGGTAATACAGGAGCCTAGCAAGTTATCGTCCTGTCACTGCTGCGCACATTTGAGCAGTTAATATTGTCCACTTTGTAATATGTAATGTGCACTTTCCTCTGCCCCATCCATTTTATGTATTCACTTCTCTCTGCCCCGCCTAGTTTCAAACCCTAACCCCCCTCCCCACAAACCCACCACTTTCTCCCCTTTCCTAATGTCTTCACTTGTTGTGTGCACCAGTGGCCACAGTAATTATCCCAGGCCTGAAAACAGAAATCTGCCCACTCCCCTCCCACCCCATTTTTTATGTTGGTTGTCGATTACTGATGCCAAAGTCCATTAACACCCACCCACTCTCCCCCAACTGCAGCAGAATTAATTGTCCTCCTCCGCCTGCTCCTCCTCATCATCATCATCTTCAGCATCAGCGTAGTCATCTTCTGCGTCCTCATACACCTCTTCCTCCTCCTGATCCTTCTCCCCTTTGCTGCCATTGTTGGAGCTTCTGTGAAAAATAAAAATAAATAGATAAATATTAATCAAAGAACACAACTCTTGAGAGTCACATAGGAATTATATCTCCCATGTTGTAGAACTTCTCAAATATAACACAGTTTGCGCTACCATTCAGCTAGCATAGAAGCAGATACAAAGCACAAAAACCGTAAGCTCAGAACACTCCTCAAAAAAAGGAGCGCCCAAGCCTACCTTTATACTCTGCAACTACCCTACACACAACTATGAGAAAGGAGAGAAATACATACAATATATTGGTCTTATACACATAGACAAGACAGAACATATATAGGGTTGCTTCCAAGGCATAAAGGTAATACCACAGAAATAAGAGGGAAGCAGGGAGAATTTGTATAACATTAATCAAAGAACATAACTCTTGAGAGTCACGTAGGAATTATCTCCCATGTTGTATAGAACTTCTCAAATCTAACACAGTTTGCACTACCCATTCAGCTAGCATAGAAGCAGATACAAAGTACACAAACTGTGAGCTCAGAACACTCCTCAAAAAATGAATAAATAAATAAAACAAAAAACAAAAAAATTTTTAAAAATAAATGAATAAATAAAACAATCAGGATATGGCTCATAACAAGGCTTCCACAAGAGAAAATCTTAAATGACCGAGTACGATTCAAAAACAAAGTTTCCACAAGAAACGTCAGTCAATGCCCAAAATATCCCTTTACCAGCTCTACTGAGAAAAATGTGATTAATCATAACGTCAAAAACAGGCCAAGTTCCTTTTAACCCTTTGACTCTCACACCCTATCCATCAACTACAAAAACTTAACCCTCTGACTCCTTCACCCTGTCCACCAGCTTCCTGCAGGAATCTGGTGGATCAGGTGAGGGAATCAAAGGGTAACGTTTTTGCTTTCCTAGCACTGTTGACAACACAGGATGCTGGTGGACAGGCTGCGGGAATCAAAGGGTTAAAATTAATCTTAATTTCATGAACTCCCAGATACACTGGGATGAACAGATACCCAAATTTTGTTAAATCCACCAGGTAAGATCTTTAATTTCACTGCTAGTTCTTACGACATATTCTCACTTTGGAAGGAACATAAATAATGAAAATAATTATGGTTCCACAAATAAACATGACACACTGACAAGCACAACAGCCACATACATTGTCAGAAGGAATTGTGCAATTTTTTTATGGGCATTGTCAAAAAGGACATCTTGCTGAGACAAAATGTCCTAACAATATTCTGTCAATGGACAATGATGGGGCTAATTAATTTTTGACAAAATCTGTTGACAATATTCTGTCACTGGACAATGATGGGGCCAATCATTTTTGACAAAATCTGTTGACAATGTTCTGTCACTGGACAATGATGGGGCTAATTATTTTTGAAAAAAATCTGTTGACAATATTCTGTCAATGGACAATGATGGGGCCAATCGTGTTTGACAAAATCTGTTGACAATGTTCTGTCCCTCGGCAATGACGGGGCTAATCATTTTTGACAAAATCTGTTGACAATATTCTGTCACTTGGCAATGATGGGGCTAATTATTTTTGACAAAATCTGTTGACAATGATCTGTCCATCGGCAATGAAGGGGCTAATCATTTCTGACACAACAACCAACAGATGTATAATGGCACAACTTGTGTCAAAACAACCAGCTGACAAATAACATATAATGGCAAGACTTGAGTCATGACAACCAGCTGATGTATAATGGCATTGTGTCATAAGAACCAGCTGACATATAATGGCACAACTTGTGTCATGACAACCAGCTGACATATAATGGCACAACTTGTGTCATTACAACCAGCTGACATAATGGCACAACTTGTGTCATGACAACCAGCTGATTTATAATGGCAAGACTTGTGTCATGACAACCAGCTGACATATAATGGCACAACTTGTGTCGTGACAACCAGCTGACATATAATGGCAAGATTTGTGTCATGACAACCAGCTGATGTATAATGGCATTGTGTCATGACAACCAGCTGACGTATAATGGCACGACTTGTGTCATGACAACCAGCTGACCTACAATGGCACAACTTGTGTCATGACAACCAGATGACATAATGGCACAACTTGTGCCATGACAACCAGCTGACATATAATGGCAAGACTTGTGTCATGACAACCAGTTAACATATAATGGCACAACTTGTGTCATGACAACCAGCTGACGTAAAATGGCACAAATATGTCACAACAATCAGCGTTAAGAGTTAAACATTTTTGACATTCGGCATGCGCGCACACACACAGGGAGTTCAAAGGTGTTCAGACACTAACAGCTCTGCACATATGGCAACCTGAGAGATGAGAAACATGTCCTCCTTTTACCAACAAAGAACAACCAAGGCAGGGTTTACCTTTACACCTTCCGAATGAATGTCCTTAACGCTTGCCTATAACTCGTGTTGACATCAGTTTTTTTTTTTTTTTTAAACAAGGCCGTACAGAAAATGTGACTCACGTGGCGGACACATCCACAGTAATGCCCCTTCCCTTTGATGCTGTCTTCGCTCCTCGACCTCGGCCTGGCTTGACCGTCACTCTGGCAGTTCGACGGACAAGTCGAGCTCCCCGAGCACCACCACGCATTCCATATATTCCCCTCATTGGTGGCTGCTGCCAGCACATGTACAACAAGGAGTAAAAGTACATGTTGATGACATAAACTTCTACAGCTGATAACACATGACCTCTATGACATGAAACAGTTCAAAGCACGTATTCAGTGCATGCAAAATAATTCAAAATTCAGTGCAGAATAACTAGATAAAAAATTCAATGCAAGTTAAACAGTTCAAAGAATGTATTCACAATCTCTCAAAACCAATTCTTCAAACAGTAAACATGAACATAAACATGTGAGTAAGTGCGAACACACACACACACACACACACACACACACACACACACACACACACACACACACACACACACACATATTACACACACATATTACAATATGAACTAAAATGACAGAATGAGAACTCCCTGCCAAACTGTCAAGTACTTTCTTAGGTACATTTCTGTATTTCATTAACCCATTCAGTGCCGGCGACCGAATATTCAGTCGGCTCTCCGTGTCATCCTCTTTGCCAGCGACCGAATATTCTGACAGTCTATTTTCAGAATTTTTCATGGCGAATTATGGCAAGCAGAAGTGATGCAGAACACAGATACACAATCTACAATCCTTCCCCGATAATGAGATACTATGCAGTTTCTGTGACGTTCTTCCCAAAGTTTGCAAACAAAGCAATTTAGTAGGGGACCCCGTTTACGTAAACACTCCGACAGCGAAAATGGCCAACAGCGCTGAGCCGAGCACTTCAAGCAGACGACGCGCTTCCATTCCACTTTCCCTTGCTGTTTAACTTGTGCTCCAAAATGATTCTGACATCGAATCAGTTGATTCTTTGGATGATTTTAGCGAGGACAGTGATGTTCATGGCGATAATGTGGCCAGAACAAGTGCACCGCGTGCCTTGACCGACCTCGACAACAGTGATAGTCTGCCAGTCACGACTCGACTGTTGATCCTGCTTTCACGGCGAAGACAGAGGTGAGTGGTGCTGAGACTGAAAGCGATAGTGATGGGGAGGGTGGGAGGGTGCCAGTACTAAGCAGGAAAAGGCGTAGAGTTTCGAGAAGCAGGGGTGCAGGACGAAGAAGAGGGACAGCAGGAAGGGGGTGGGTCCGGGGAGGGGGTGGGTCCGGGGTGCGAGAAGAGGATGGACAGTGACTGGAACTGCATGTTTCGACAGTCAGTTCGTCGATGGGACAAACACAAGACCTGTGTAGTTTGAGTTTACAGGGGATGCGGGCATCAAAGTATCAACTGAGGGCTTTGGAGCTGTAAAGTATTTCAAGTTGTTTCTCACACAAGATCTCCTTCAGGGGTTTGTGACTAAGACGAATAGATACGCACAGCAGATGATCACGGCTGCCACTCAGAAGGAGGGTTTTTTTTTGTTTTTTTCTAAACATAGCTCACTGAGACAGTGAACAGACTGTTACCAACTCTGTGTGTTTTGTGTATGTGTGTGTGTGTGATTGTGATAGTGGTGGTATGTGATAGGTGGTGGTGGTGATTGTGTGGTGTGTGTGTGTGTGTGTGTGTGTGTGTGTGTGTGTGTGTGTGTGTGTGTGTGTGTATGTGTGTGTGTGTGTGTGTGTGTGTGTGTGTGTGACTTATTTTGCTTGTTCATCCTGCTTATGGTGCAGTTATATATTTTGTCACATGTTACTTATTGCTGTGCATGTTTGTGGTACCATCAAAGCTAACAGACTGGTGAAGGAGATGACAGACCTTGAGGTCACCAAAAAAGGGGACATGAAGGTGCTTCTCCTTGTTTCATGGAGTACCACACAAAACTCAAATACTGGCTTGAAGATTAGTTTGTGGAGACACTGACAGTAGTTGTGTCGGACATCCATAATCTATAAATAGGTTTTTTTGTGCCCTTTTTTTTTATTTCTTCATTTCTTCAGTGATGGGAACTCTTCTCTTTGAATTAGTGTGCCTTCAAAATAACACGGATTTAGGATTGCTTTTTGTTTCACTTTGGAATGTATCATGCCACTTAGTGCAAAATTTCTGCAAATTTTGTGAGTACAAATAAAATATTTCACCAAAAATTCAAATGTTCATTTTTTATCTTTCTGTGAGTGTCATTTTGAAGAGAACTCATTTTGCTACAAACTTTATTCAACATGTTATTGTCTATTTTGTCTCCTTTAGCTTCAGGAATTTTTTATGAATTATTACCCTAATTCGCAAAATGCGCCCTGGCAATGGCGATGCACACTTTAATTACATCATCTGGCACTGTAAGGGTTAATATGATGCGGACAAATACAGACGTGTACACAAGACTGCATTTCTCAGGCAGACATATGTATTCAAAAATCTGTTATTGGACATAAACATTAACATTGTACGAGGGGATAAGACTTGCATGCAATGTCTATTTTCTCTTTACTAACACTGAAAGAGAGGGTTGAGACTTGCATGCAATGACTATTTTCTCTTTACTGACACTGAAAGAGAGGGTTGAGACTTGCATGCAATGACTATTTTCCTTTACTGACACTTGTAAGAGGGATACAGACTGCAATGCACATGACTATTTTCGCTTTATTGAACTATAAGAGAGGACACTTGCATGCAATGACTATTTTCTCTTTACTGACGCTATAAAAGAGGATAGAGAGTTGCATGCAATGACTATTTTCTCTTTACTGACACTGTAAGAGGGGATACAGACTTGCATGCAATGACTATTTTCTCTTTACTGACGCTATAAAGAGGGAAGAGAGCTGCATGCAATGACTATTTTCTCTTTACTGACACTGTAAGAGAGGGTTGAGACTTGCATGCAATGACTATTTCGCTTTACTGACACTGTAAGAGAAGACAGAGACTTGCATGCAATGACTTTTTCCTCTTTACTGACACTGTAAGAGGGGATACAGACTTGCATGCATGCAATGACTATTTCCTCTTTACTGACTGTAAGAGAAGACAGAGACTTGCATGCAATGACTATTTCCACTTTACTGACACTGTAAGAGGGGATACAGACTTGCATGCATGTAATGACTATTTCCTCTTTACTGACTGTAAGAGGAGAACAGAGACTTGCATGCAATGACTATTTCCTCTTTACTGACACTGTAAGAGGGGATACAAACTTGCATGCAATAATTATTTTCACTTTACTGACCCTGTAAGAGGGGATACAGACTGGCATGCAATGACTATTTCCTCTTTACTGACATGTAAGAGAAGAACAGAGACTTGCATGCAATGACTATTTTCTCTTTACTGACACTGTAAGAGGGGATACAGACTTGCATGCAATGACTATTTTCTCTTTACTGACACTGTAAGAGAGGATACAGACTGGCATGCAATGACTATTTCCACTTTACTGACACTGTAAGAGGGGATACAGACTTGCATGATGCAATGACTATTTCCTTTACTGACTGTAAGAGAAGAACAGACTGCATGCAATGACTATTTCTCTTTACTGACACTGTAAGAGGGGATACAAACTTGCATGCAATGATTTTTTTCACTTTACTGACCTGTAAGAGGGGATACAGACTGGCATGCAATGACTATTTTCTCTTTACTGACACTGTAAGAGGGGATACAGACTTGCATGCAATGACTATTTTCTCTTTACTGACACTGTAAGAGGGGATACAGACTTGCATGCAATGATTATTTTCACTTTACTGACACTGTAAGAGGGGATACAGACTTGCATGCAATGACTATTTTCTCTTTACTGACACTGTAAGAGATACAGACTTGCATGCAATGATTATTTTCACTTTACTGACGCTGTAAGAGAGGATACGGACTTGCATGCAAAGACTATTTTCTCTTTACTGATACTATAAGAGAGGATAGTGACTTGCATGCAATGACTATTTTCGTTTTACTGATACTATAAGAGGGGATACAGACTTGCATGTAATGACTATTTTCTCTTTACCGACACTGTAAGAGAGGGTTGAGACTTGCATGCAATGACTATTTTCGCTTTACTGATACTCTAAGAGAGAATAGAGAGCTGCATGCAATGACTATTTTTGCTTTACTGATACTATAAGAGAGGATAGATACTTGCATGCAATGACTATTTTCTCTTTACTGATACTATAAGAGAGGATAGTGACTTGCATGCAATGACTGTTTTCGCTTTAACTGTTGTAGACAGAGAAGATGCCAATACTCAGCTCAGCTGACAGTACTTACAGGGTATCCTCGCCCAGAGTAGAAGGCTGCAGGGTGGTGGCCTGGAGGTGGGCTAGCTCCCAACATCCCACGCCCTGATGGAACTCCCCTGTGTCAAACACACGCACTCACACAATCTACATCTGATCCTTTCAGATCCAAAGGCACAATGCCTCACAAACTCACTTCTTTTGAGAGTTACGTAATTCCTCTTTGATCAACATGCATACACACTTCTTTCTGAAATCGAACAAGTGTATCCTGATTGCAATATGATTCGTGTATTTTCAGTTGTGGTTGGGTTATGCTTAGCAACTGGTGCTTTGACACAAGACAAACATCTATCTTTCACAAAGTGAAGAATTTTTGCAATGATTCTGAAGACAAAATGATACAGCAAATTTAATACAAAATCAAACAAGGGCAAATATGAACTTTGATTAAAGCATTTACCTTAACCAAATCTCTCTCTCCACATATTCCCTCCCTACACTGTTTTATAACCAAAACAGAACATGATTTATTCATACTCACATTATATTCATATTCTTTTTTGCCACAATGAATTTACCACATGAAACTCAAGCTGCTCTCCTCTTTGAGAGTGTGTAGCAGTGCAGCACCACCCTTCTTTTTTTTAACCAAGACTTCAGAAAGGCAAGAAGGTCAATTGGCCTTCAAATGAGGGACCTGGGAAATCAACCTATCACTCTAATGTTTCATACTAGGGCAGATAGGCAAATGCCCTGCTCTTCACGATTTTCAAATGTCATGGGATCTTTAGCATGTGCAGGCCAGAAGGCACACAGGTCCAACTTTTTTTTTGTCCTCTTCCGAAGAAATAGACATTCAGTTCAATTTTTCCGTCAAATTGAGGAGAAAGGTCAAGGCTTCATCAGGAAACAACCCTGGAATCTCAAGTTTACTTACTGGCAGGGAAAAATCTGAACCATTCTGCCACTCTTCTCCCATCTCAACTAAAAGCTGCGTTTCTGAACAGCTAGATGTCAAAATGAAAGCTAGAAACAACTACTGTCAGTTCTGTTGTACCGTTCAAACCTTTAACATTGTTCAGTTGTGTACCGTTTCATGACCCCACTATAAAAAAAAAACATTTATAAAGAAGAAGAAAAAACGAGCTGAATATTACCTGCTGTGGAATGAAGGTCCATCCCTTCCTCTCCAGCTGCCAACCACAGTGCCTGCTATCTCCAGGTGACCTCCTCGGTTGTCCAATGGACAGCTTCCTGCAACAATCAAATCAACACTGGTTAGCATAACATGAAAGTTGTTTTACGTTAAAAATGACGCCCAGGTTAAAATAAGCAGGAGCTGCAGTCCTAGCAGCAACGGCAAGTGTATCATATTCTTTCCACTCCTTGTCACAGAAGTTCTTTTCTTTTCAATTACACTAAAACCACACACAGTCACGTATGTATCTATGATCATAACAAGGCAACACTGATAAATCAACAAATACCTCACAGTCAACAAATTGTTATCAAAGTCATGCTACAAATCTATACAGTCTGACAAAATTTCATGGTAACACAATCCAACTTTTTACTGTACAACGTAAGGACGGGGGGGTGCTGTTTAACCCTTTCACTCCCTCACCCACATCCACCAGCACCCTGCATTGTCAACCACGATAGCAAAGCAAAAACTTGACCCTTTGATTCCCTCACCCTATCCACCAGTTTCTTGCAGGAAGCTGGTGGATAGAGTGAGGGAGTCAAAGGGTTGAACTTTTGCGGTAGGTGGATAGGGTGCAGGAGTCAGTGTGTGGTGTGTGTGTGTGTGTGTGTGTGTGTGTGTGTGTGTGTGTGTGTGTGTGTGTGTGTGTGTGTGTGTGTGTTGTGTGGGGTGAGTGAATACATAAAAAAAAGAGAGAAATAAGTGTATACATTTCATACAATAACACCTGTAGGACCTTTATATTCTGTACAGTGTCACCACTATAAAAAGAAATAACAAAGGGCTGTCTTGGTAACAGTAAGAACAAACAGAAAAACAGGCCTTTCAGGCAGAATTAACCATCAAGCGTATAACAACACTAACAAAACACACACCTTTGTGACAGCTACTGCTGAGGAGGAGGGGGCGGGGGTACAGAAAAGGAGAAAGGAGGAAAGGCGCTGGAGGGGAAAAGGTCCAGAGTAGATCAGGAAGCTGGTGGGTAGGGAGAGGAAGTCAAAGGGATCACATTTTCGCTTTGCCAACATGGTTGCAGGCTGGGTAAGAGAAGAAGATAATTTCCTCTGAAAGTTGGCTGGGGTCCAGGGGCAACGTCCCTGCTGGGGGGTGAATCCCCCCAGAAGCTGAAGAATTTCTGTAATTTTGAGGCATTATGGATGCATTTCCTGATGGCAAATACAATAATTCAAAAATATTTCCTCTGAAAGTTCCCTCTGAAACTAGGAGTTCATCCGCTGAAATTAGCGGATCCGCTGAGAGTTACCCAGCCTGGGTTGACAATGCAGGAAGCTGGTGGGCAGGCCCGGTGCAGGAGTCAAAGGGATATGGTCAAGCCAATGATTGTTGGTAAATACAGTACCACTTTTTCATTCACCATATATGCAGTCAGGCCACATTTGGCCATACAGGAGGCTTTTCCCCCCATGATGCAAAGAGTGAGTGTCATTCTTATGTCATGGAACAAATGACAGCATAGTCATTTGTGTTGATTAGGATTGCACTGTATCATGGTTTATCATGAAGCACCTTCAAGCCCGGTACTCTGACTTCAGCACTTTCAGTTGTCAGGATTACAGCACTTTCAGTTGTCAGGATTACTATACCTTCAGGTCATGGCCAAAATACCTGCCCTGTGAGAACATACCTCCCTGCTGTGGTAGAAACAATGGTCAAGTGGGTTCTGGACTGCTTATTTGTCTATGCAAGCTTGGCTATTACTACTATCATGATTGTTGTCAATGCCCAGCCAACTGCAAAGAACCATATCTGGGCTATAACTATCTAAATACATACTCGTTTTGTTGACCCTGAATAAAAAACTGGAAAAGAAAATAAAGTACACATATCCATGCATTCGCACACACAATGTAAGGAAATGCCCCTGGCATTGACCATTCTGCCCAATTAATCACTAGAGTGGAAAAAAAAAACTAACCTGAATACAAATGTAAACAAAATTAAGACACTAAAATGTATTAAAACTGGCCTAAATTCTCTAAAACTGCTATACATCACATTTTCTTAGAGCTAAAAATGTAGTTAATACATAGTTATTTGTATATCCCATTATAAATTCTAAATAAATAATTATCATTTGTATATCCCATTATAAATTCTAAGGCTTTTTAATGATTATTTAACTTTAAGGCTAGAGAAAACACATACAAATGAACGGACCAGCAAGAGAGAAAATGATAGGAAGAGATAACACAAAGCAATGGAGCAAGGTAGAAACAAAGTGTGACAGAAAAGAGGAAATTTTCAGCGCAGAATTTCCAAAAGATGGGGATACTACATATACTAAAAAGTCTATGGCATCCCACAGAGAATGGAGTTTGGCATATTTCAGTAACCAGGCAACCATCCAAATCAACAGGTACCAGGTGGAAGATGACCTTCACATACTGAAGTTAGCTTAGATATAAGCTTGGCTTCTTCTACAGCTAACCTCCATATCTGATGGTTATCTGCCATTTGTGACCTGCTGGTTTGGATGGTTGCCCCATTACCAAACTGAAAACCTTCTTTCCCAATTAAGTACTAAAAAGTGCAATTTCGGACAAAGTCCTCGGTTATCTCCAACAAACAACTGATGAAAAATCCTTTAAAAAAAATTTTTTTAAAAACCTCCACAGCTGCAGGCAACATAACACCACTGAAAGGGCCTAACAAGATGGGAGACCTGGTCAAGACAGGACCATCATCATATTTATCATCATCAAGTTTTTTCTTAAAGTAGACTCTACTTGGAGCATTAGACATCTACAGACTCCACTGATCAATTTCTAAATCAAACTGTGTTGACGGTATTATCTTAGTGCTGCGTATTTGTCAATGGCCTTTATTCCTATGAAAGTATCAGAATATATAAGGCATCACACATCTAAACCATACTGAATGTATGCTTACAGCATCCTTTTACACTGACAATATGCTTCTCTATGACTTTCAGGATTTTAAAAAATGTTATTTTCCAAATTCTCCTGTCAGCCATAAACAAACAAAAGAATGAAGAATTGTAAAGGGAATCAAAGAAAAACATACAATACCAGCCATCAATGCCCATGTTTAATCCTCTGGCTATTTACAAATTATATCATACAAATAGTGCTTGGTCAAAAAGAAACAGTAACTTTCTAAGTAAAATTCACACAGTAGTCCTTTGTAACCATCATATAAAGTTGATCAACCACAATCACTGAGCGCTTCTAATGATGTGTCAAAGAAGCTGAGCAGTATCTTCTTTAGATCTGTATGGAAGAAAAAGTTCTCTTACACTAAAGCATTCAACAAACAATGGAAATATCATAGTGCTCCTACTGATGTGTCAAAGAAGCTGAACAGTATCTTGTTTAGATTTGTATGGAAGAAAAAGAGTACTAACACTAGAACACTTCAACAAACAACAGAAATATCATAGTGCTCCAACTGATGTGTCTAAGAAACTAAACACTTATCCTGTTTAGATTTGCAGGGAAGAAAAAGAGTACTAACACTAGAGCACTTCAACAAACAACAGAAATATCATAGTGCTCCAACTGATGTGTCCAAGAAACTAAACATTTATCTTCGTAAGATTTGTATGGAAGAAAAAGAGTGCAAACACTAGAGCACTTCAACAAACAATAGAAATGTCATGCGTTAACTCATTGAAGACGCAGCTAAATGAACTCTGGCAATTTCCTGAGACGCGCTATTTTCAGCAGTTTTACAAAAATTCTGAGCCCCTTCTATTTGCAATAGAGACATAAAGTTATACATTTTTAGAAAGTTCATTATGTCTACTTTTTAAAAATGAAATCAACTTGTATGAGTAATTCAGGAAAACTTTCCAAAATGTCAGGTCAAAATGCCATGTAAATGCAAAAATAAAAAAGTTCTGAAGTCATATTTACAAACATGCAACATTATGAAATCAGTTCATTGTCAAATATTTTCCTACCTTTGGTGTCTTTTTGGGTCAAATGATGGCAGGAGAAGCTTTGAACAGCAAAATTTCAGTCAGTTTGATCCTTTTCACAGTCACTTATGCCACAAAATAAAAAAAAAGATTATCAGTCACAGTCACTTGCGGTACGGTGAAAACAAGCCCAATTCAAAGAAAAGTGTTGGCAGACAGTCTAAGGGAAGGAACTGTGTAATGGAAGGTTTCGACTTCATGACTGGTTGATTTCCCTTGAATAGCAAAGCTGCTTCACACAGTGAAAAATTAATTACGTCCGCCGCTTCCCTGGAAGCAGCAAGTCGTTTATGACATCACAGACAAGACACTTCACATGAAGTCACATGAAGTGGCTTGTCGTCACCGAGTTAAGCATACTGAAAAGGGAGGACTTAACATGATTAACATAACTGACAAGCAAACTTCATTCTTCTCTCTTGGCCTGAAAGACTTCAAATCAAATCTGATAAAAAATGGAAATGTACTCCACCTAAAACAATGTAAAGGACATGGAATAAATTTAGCTGCTGAAGTTCCATTAATAAATCAACAGATTTCAAAGTTACTGGATTAATATCAACTTTATTTTGGAAAAAATGTCTCAAAACTTTGTTTAGACTGCTGCCATTAAATTTAGTCAATTAAATGGTTAAAAAAATGAACATATCGAGGGCTGCCTGCATGAAGACCGTATCTCTGTTTTGGCATATTTTAAACGGCAGTAATCTGAAAGTTTTGGGCTTTGTCTTACGTGCTTCACTTCATTAACCCTTTCGCATTCGCACTGCTAGATGTAAAGCTAGCTCCTAGTATTCGCATTTTTCTGACATTTTTTCATCCGAATACAGTCATGCTGACAAACATACTGCCATTCACTTGTTTGAAAGTACAGAAGAAAGATTTTTTGCACACATATACACAAGTGTCCATAGTTTGATTTGCATGTGGTTTTGTGTGTCCTGGGTCTAGTTTGCGTGTCCCTGTCACCAAAGATGTCACAGACAGAGGTATTTTTATGGTGACAATACAATGGTTAGCATACAAACAAGCTCTATTGTCTAAAAACAATATTTGTTAGTTGTAAACACAACACCTGTCCTACCCGACACTGTCTCTGCTCCTCCAATATAGTATCCAATACATAGGCACAACACAAATGTCACAGAAAAGAATTGTCACGATGTCACCAAATGAACATAAACAGAAAGAAACAGAAGTGTTTTACAAAGATATTTTGTACATGGTCGTCTATAGATTTCATTCCCTATACACTATTTACACATATGTGCCTATACAGCAACTTTGCAGCTACTGTGATGGTGGTGAGATGTTGTTGTCATCGTCACTGTGATTGTCACCGTCATTGTCAGTGGCAGTGTCATCAGTGGTGTCACAAGCGCTGGTTGTAGCCTGTGTCGTGGTGTTTAGCGCATGATAGTCCCGGAAACAGTCCCGGACAGAAAGTTGACCAGTAGCACCATAGACGGGACTGATGTTTTAGCCCCATCATGATGAGAATAGCCAGGTATGCCCTGATTTCATCAGCTGTCGTCTCTTTCCAAAGTGGGTCAGGTTGCCCCTTTGCCGCAATCTTCTGACCAGCGTAGTTGTTGGTCTCTTCAGCAGCACTGACAAAAAATTCTAGTGGCAGAAACAAACAAAAAATAGTCTATTGGTTTCGCATCAGTGGGCAGCAAATGTTTAGGCCCAACAACTTGTGAAAATTCCCTGACTTCACTGCCACGTGTCACCGGTCGTCATGCCTGCACCAGTGCAGCCAGCAGTACATCGTCGTCTATGTCACTGTCATTTCCATCTTCACCATCACCACCTACTTCAACATCCGACTCTACATCTTCCTTTTCTTCTTCATCTTCTTCTTCAATTTCTAAACGATCAATTTCTCTAAAAAATTCCTGCAACTCTGCTTCAGTGTAATCCACAAATTCGTCTTGTTCGCTGAAACTCGCCATCTTTCCCACGCTCACAGTTGTGAATGAAAGCACGTAGCACAGCATTAGTAACTAAGTCTTTCAGTAGTGAATGGAAAGTTCCTTCCATCCCAGAATGCTTGTACTATTTCTAGAACATTCAACGCGAGACTGACCAAGATTCTAACCATATGCGCGATAAGACAGCAAGGCCAGTAGTGATGGAAATTCTCCACACATGTGCCGGAAAAGGCAGGGCGGTCTCAACCGCTATGAACGGATCGGCACATTTTTTTCACAGGGCGGTTACGGGCTAGTGAACAGCTAAGGGTTAAATGAGATACATTTTTATGTCATTTGAAGTAGGTTCATTTGTCTTTTATTTGGAATAATTGTTACTTTATTTACTTTAGCCTAACGTCGGCATTTGATGTTTATAACCACTGTGTGTATAATACGGCTCATAGGCCGCCCAGTATGGCGAGTTCTGGGAAAGAATGTGGCTGCCATATGGCCGCATGTCAGTCTAATTGACGACAGCCGCCAGGTCCTTAGGCTTACATAAACATCCTGGCGTGTCTGCCGTGGAGCCGTAACTAGGGATACAGCTCGGGTGGCTTGTGAAAGAGTCCATTTCGTTGGCGGCCTATGAACCGTAGCGGGAGTAATGAATGGTTTCCTCTCGTCGTAAGTGGGATCCGCTGCAGCTGAAGGGTCGTACCTCCGCTATACTGTCCTTAGGCAGTCTTAACCATGGCTACATTTGCTGACTGAGTCGCCCGACAAAAGCCTTATGCAGAGCAACGGTTAATGAGACGGCAGTAAATCCAGCTGTTTGGGGCACGGCTTTTCTGCATTATGGCTATTGGTCCACTTTAAAACACAAGAAAACAACAGAGCAATAGTTTTCGACAACTTAGAAATCCGTCAAACAGCACACTGCATTGTGATATCTAAAGCATTTCAATGAGTCTGATGTATAAGATAAATAATAACATACAGAGCAATGAAGAAGAAGAAAACATGCACAACAACGAAGAACAAGCAAAAAATGGAAATGGGGCTCTGTGTTGTGTGTGTGTGTGTGTGTGTGTGTGTGTGTGTGTGTGTGTGTGTTGTGTGTTGTGTGTGTGTGTGTGAGTGGAGTGAGTGAGTGGTGTGTGTGTGTGTGTGTGTGTGTGTGTGTGTGGTGTGTGTGTGTGTGTGTGTGTGTGTGTGTGTGTGTGTGTGTGTGTGTGTGTGTGTGTGTGTGTGTGTGTGTGTGTGTGTGTGAGAGTGAGAGAGAGAGACAGAGTAAGAGAGTGAGAGAGAGAAGAGAGAGAGAGAGAGAGAGACCTGTGCAAATGCTGGGGAGGATGTGAAACTTACTTGGCAGTGGGTCATTACATTTTGTCCCTCTCTGCATGTGAAAAGTCGCCAATATGAAATAAATCTAATGTCTTGTTTCACAACAAAATAGGCCATAGCACAGATCACACTTACATAATTTCTGATCATAATATTGTGGGTCACAAATTCTCTGTCTGTAGCACAAATTCTCTGTCTGTAGCTCGCAATTATGGACCCGTCTTTTATAAAACAAATTGGACTGACACTTTTTAAACACAGCAAGTGCTACCTCGGTGGAGGCGTCTACCAGCGCATACGAACACTGGGGCTGTGTCCTAAGCCGCGCACTGCGCGATCCTGTCGTGGTGGACATCTCCACCGTCTTTGGCACAACCTGCCTCCTGCCCGACGCCACTTTTCGTCTTCTGCTTCTTCGTCTCTTCCACTGCCCCTGCCCTCGACCTCGCTGCTGCAAACTTCGTCTCCTCCTCTGCCATCTTCACCTTCGCCTTCTATCCTGATAGTACCGCCTTCACCTTCTGTCCCGCCTTCACCTTCTGTCCCGCCGGTGCCGCCTTCACCTGATGTCCCGCCGGTGCCGCCTTCACCTTCTGTCCCGCCGGTGCCGCATTCACATTCTGTCCCGCCGGTGCCGCCTTCGTCTTCTTTCCCGCCGGCGCTGCCCTCGTCTTCTTTCCCGCCGATGCTGTCTTTGTCTTCTGTCCCGCCGGTGCTGCCTCCGTCTTCTGCGGGTGCCGCCTTCGTCTTCTGTTCCGTCGTTGCTGCCTTCGTCTTCTGCCCCACTGGTGTCGCCTTCGTCTTTTGTCCTGTCGGTGCCGCATTCGTCGCCACCTCGGCCACCGCCATATGACTGTGATAAACTAAAACTATGCCTTTTTAACGCTCAGTCAACATGCAAGGATGGCAAAGCCGAAGTCATTGCTGACTTTATCGCAGATGAGCATGTTGACATTGCTTTTATCACAAAGACATGGCTTAACCCCCTTGGTCATGAACCTATACATGCTAGCCTCACTCCGAGTGGTTACAGGCTTGCTTCTTTCCATCGCTCATCCCGAGGTGGCGGTATCGCCATCCTCTACAACGACTCACTCCATTCCCGCCTATCTTTCTCGCAGTCTCTGCCTTTCTCCCATCCTTCTTTCGAGCACGTTGAAGTATCCTTCCAATCCACCCCTCACCCCATCACCTTCTCCTGTGTCTATCGACCCCCACCTAGCTCTGCCAACAAACTCACCACATCCACGTTTCTCTCTGACTTTGACCAACTGCTTGACCACTACTGCCTCTTATCTGGAAATCTCATCATTCTAGGTGACATCATTGTCCACTAATGACAACACTCACCGTTATGACACAAGACATATCATCAACTCTCTGTCCAATCACAATATGACTCAACACATTTCTGAACCAACCCATCAAAAAGGTCACATTCTTGACTGGATCATCTCTCGTGATCACCACAATTCAGCTACTGACAACTGCTTAGTTCTTTCTACCCGTCTAACTTCAGCCCTTCCATCTGACCACTCTGCAATTCTCTGTTCTCTTGACATTTCTCCTCCTTCTCGTACCACGCGCACAGTGACTCGACGCAATCTCAAATCTATCGACCTCTCCACATTTTCATCTATGCCTCCCGTCTCCTTTCTGAAAAGTCACATAACCTTGCCGATGAATTCTATACTACTCTCCACCATCTTCTGGACACTCATGCTCCAGCCACAACCCGTCTTTTACCTGACCGCCCCCCTACCCCCTGGCTCTTTCAAGTCTGCTATTGTTCACCCTCTCCTCAAGAAACACAATTTAGACCCAAATGAACTGAAAAATTACCGGCCTATCTCTAATCTCTCTTTCTTGTCAAAACTCATCGAAAAAGTCGTCCTCAACCAGCTGAACTCTCACCTGTCTGCCAACAATCTCCTCAATCCTTTCCAGTCAGCCTACCGCCAGTGCCATAGCACTGAAACTGCCCTACTACACATTCTCAACAATCTCCTACTTGCAACTGATACTGGCAAAGTCTCTCTCCTCATACTCTTGATCTGTCTGCAGCCTTTGATACCACTGACCATGGTATTCTCCTTTCTAGACTTCATCATACTTTTGGCATCTCTGACATTGCTCTCTCCTGGTTCACTTCATATCTATCAAACAGAAAACAAACTGTTCTCATCAATGGCACTTACTCTCAACCTGCATACCTGACCTGTGGTGTTCCACAAGGCTCTGTCCTTGGCCCTGTTCTTTTCACTCTTTACACCTCCCCCCTGTCCACCATCATCAACTCCCACTCTATAAAACACCACTTCTATGCTGATGACACCCAACTTCAAGACAGTGACTCACCTGATAATATACAGCGCCTGTTGACTCGCACCACTGAGTGTTACTCGGACATTAAGAACTGGATGACACACAACAGACTTCAGTCTAATGACAAGACAGAAGCTATCCTCATTGGCACCTGTCAGAAACTTTCTCAGCTGCCTCCTCTTTCTCTCCCATTATGTAACACATCAGTCCCAATTTCTGATTCAGCTAAAAACCTTGGTGTCTGCATTGATTCTACCCTCTCCATGAACAACTTTGTTTCTCAAACTGCCAGATCTTGCTACTATCATCTCCATCGTATAAGCCTGATCAGGAAGTACCTCTCTGTCGAAACAACTGCAAAACTCGTTCTCTCCTTCATAATGTCTCACATTGACTATTGCAATTCATTCCTGTCTGGTCTTCCTGCCTCCACCATTCACATCCTACAGCGCATTCAAAACAATGCTGTACGCCTTGTACTCAAAAAGAAAAAAGCTGACCACATATCTCCTCTCCTGGCACAACTTCACTGGCTCCCTGTATCAAAGCGCATACAGTACAAACTAGACACCATGTGCTACAAAAGCCTCAATAACGCAGCCCCCGATTACCTGTCAAGCCTACTTGAGATCTATGTTCCCTCACGTACCCTCCGCTCTGCCTCCGATCCTCTGACTTTTCGCTTTCCACGCACTAAGCTCAATACCTATGGTCCATGAGCCTTCTCTGTTTCTGGTCCACTCTCCTGGAACAAACTTCCTCTCTCAGTTCGTCAGCAACCTACTTTTGTCTCCTTCAAGTCTGCTCTCAAAACTCACCTTTTCTCCTCTGCATAAAATCCTAACCTCACTCAATCCCCCCCCCTCTGCAGCCTGTCTCCGCTCGGAGGGGAATCACATTGTTATAATATATAATTGTATATGATATGCTCTCTATAATTTTCCATTGCTTTTATTCTTGCTTTTATTCTTTCTCCCCATTTATAGCCATGCATGTGTGTGTGTGTGTGTGTGCGTGCGTGCGTGCGTGTTGTGTGTGCGCGTGTGTGTGCGCGCGCGTGCGTGCGTGTGTGTGCGTATGTGCGTGCGGTGTGTCTGTTTCAGCGCTTAGATTTGATTTTATCAAGATTTTGCGCTATATAAATATTGTAATTATTATTATTATTGTAATTAAATTAAAGTGTGTCAAAAGTCACTGTAACACTAGAAATCCAAGACAATGTTCCAAATGAAGAAGAATCTGATTTCACTGAGAAAGATACAGTGGCAGTCAAGTTCTGCACTCACATGAAATCATCTACAAGGAGTCTGCAGTTCAATTTGAATCGCTGTCTTCCTCATCCTTGTCCGGCTCAGGGAACCTGTCTTTGCTGCTCTGAGGCGGGGAGGTCCCTGTAGAAGCTGTGATTTTCCTCCGGGATGATTCCACTCCTACACAGTGACAGAAGGTCGGCCTTTTTTGCTTGTGACACTGGCAGTTTGGAAGTGTAGCAGTGAGGAATGGCAGCCTTCAGAGGAGCAGCCTTGCCTCGCATGCTGGATCCTATATGTTTCAGGGTCTGAAAGTCTTCCTGGTCGAATGAGTACTTGAAGAACATCATTTCCTCTTGGCCCTTAATGAACCTCAGGCACTTAATGCTCAGCCACTGAACTCGTCGACCAGTTAGGTCTGTTTTGGTGTTGCGGACTGCTGATGAAGCCAGGCTTTTGAAGTCCAGGATGTCGCAGTACTTGAGGGGAATCACAACATAAGGACGGCCTCGTCTGGCCATTCTCAAAATGTTGTCCCACCCACTCGGTGTATAGATTGGCGTGTGCTTCTTTGCAAATGTTATCGCAGCATGCATCGAATCACATTCCATTTGAGTATGTCCAGTCTCAAGGTATTTGTGTGTGATGATCTTGATGTTGTCAATATTGTTTACGGTGTGGATCAGGCCAGCAGCAAGGTACCGATTCCTGTTCTGTCCCGAGCAGCAGTCCGAATATATTGTCACTTCGTCAACACACTTGGGCAGAGATGACAGGTATATATACAAGCAGGTGGCAATTTCGCAGGAACCACGCTTTCCCTCCGTCTCATCCCAAGTAAAACAAGTTCCCTTTCCATCAGCAAGAGAGTATACGGTGAAATTATAGACGGACAGTTTTCGTATGTCGTAAAGCTGACTAAGACTTACAAGGCCACATGGAGCTTGGAGAACTGCTTGTAAGTCAACAGTGACCACATGTTTTGATGGGTCATGTCTCGCTTCTTCTTTGTCCTTTGTCTTCTCCTCTCTCGCTCATGTTTTGTGATCCATGTGTAGTTTGAAAGACTCCTTTTCCTCTTGAGAAGCAAGACCTTGCTTTACTTTCATAAGATAAGTTGTGCAAGTGGCACACTGGTCCTTCTTCGGAACATGGAAGGCCAAGTTGAAATTTTGGTTGAATATTTGTCTGTATTTCTTGATGGACAAGCCCCGACATCCCTGCTGTTTGCATTCCAGCAGATACAGTTCATACATTTTTTTCAAGGTCAGGTTAGACTGGAGATACAAACGTTGGGTGTCTCTTCGAGTGTAATGGGACTCAACAGCTGGGAAGGAAGCAATGTGTGCTTTAGCATGATCAACCGCTTCATCACTGCTTTTATTGTGAGGGCGAGTTTTACCCCGTTTACCTGAATCAACGAATGTTCCATTTTGGCTGTTTTTGATGGAATGATCAACGTACGTCTCTCCCACTGCCAATGTTGCCAGGAAGAATTTCTTACAAACTCTCACAGCCTGTCCATCAACTTTCAAGGAGTAGGTTCGGCATGTCTGACACCTCTTTTTGACTGGTTCTCCATTTTCATTGAGAACAGTGATGGTATTTTTCTGTTGTACATGGGAGCACACAAAGTCTCTCTGCCGGCTGTAATTTCTTAAGGCGTAGAATGCGTCAAACAGTTGCTGTCGCTGTTCTTCGTTGATGGTGTCGCTGCATTTGTATTTGCAGGAGGAACAGTCAATAGGTTTGAGTGTCTTTGCTGGGATAATTTTTCCTGTTTGAGACTCATATTCTTTTCCTTGTAAATGTAGTGACTTTCTAACATTCTTCTTCCATTGTTCTGGTCTTGCCTCACGTTTTCTTACCAGTACTTTCTTCGGTGGTGTGTTGAATGTTCCTTGCTTTCTGGGTGTGATCTGCAGTATATGACTGTCTGTGTCAGTGACTGCTGATTGATCAGCGGCCAACAGTTGATCTGAGGTCGTTTCATGACTGGTATGTTGAGCAGAGGAGGCTGATTGATCAGGGGTGGCTGGTTGGTCTGTGGCTGATTGATTAGGGGTGGCTGGTTGATCAGAGGCTGGATGATCAGTGGTGACTGGTTCATCATTGGTGGCTGGCTGATTACAGTCCATATAATGGGCTGCTGGTTGCTCAGACTGATTCTTGTTTGAGTTTCCAGATTTAATGCACGCATCATAATGTTGTGGACTGCAGTCTATGAAGGCAAGAGGAATTGGTTCAGTGGCCTGTTGCGCTTCGACGTTGGTCATCCCTGTTGGTATGAAGTCTAAAATACAAGCCAACATATTGCTGGAATAAATACGCACTACTCTTTGCAACCAGTCCGCTAAAACCTGTGAGAAGATCAGCAACATCGTTACTCCATTTGCCAGAGGTGCGCAATTCCAGCACATTGCAGAAGAATCGAAGGTATCGTTCATTTTCATCCTCCCCATCAAGTTGTCCCATGAATGGCATGTATGTCCTAAAATTATCTTCTAGGTACATGGTGAGACAGTTTCTCAGCTCCAGTGGAGAGACGTCTCTTAAATGTAGAGCTGATGCTGCAAAAAAACAGTTCCCGTCCGGATTTACATCTTGCCTGTTCAGGCCATTGGCAGACAGCAGATTGTCTGGTCTACGTTTATGACATTCCACATCATTCAAGAGTGTCCTGTGTTTTCTCAAGGTTGCAGATTTGGCCAGTTGTGCCGAACTATCTTGACAAGTACGTTGTTTCTTCCTGCGATGCGATTTTCCCCCAAGACGTTTCTTACGAGGCTTGTCTGAAGAGCTGCTGTCAACATCAGACTCATCTGCATGATCTGACGGTACATAGTTTGGATCTTTCACGGATTTCTCCTGGCAAGCCACACCTGCTTTCATTATGAGAGGCTCGTCATCTGATGTATTGAAGCTTTCTCCCAGCTTTCTGATGAGAGGTTCTTCATCCGATGTGTTGAATGGAAAACCTGTCATAGAAATCAGAGGTTCTTCATCTGAAGACTCGAAATCCTGACTCTTCTTCTCAGCAGCTGATGTAAACGATGAAGCAAGATTGAGGAAGATACTGTCTGTGGCATGGATGACATCGTCAGGTTCCATGGCAGCAATCTAAAATAGAAAGAACAACATGGAAAAAATGGGGATGAGGGTGTCTTGTAGAATAGGCTAATCAGTTGTATAGCTAATGCAGTCATTTATGAGAAATAAGAAACTCGGTTTTCATGTGTTTTCTGAGGAGAATTGTATTCAGTCACCTTTATTCGCAATACACAGGCGAAACACACACCTGTTGTGTTGTGAGCATTGCCTTTTGACTGAACTCAAGAGACTTTTATTATGTTAGTTATATGGCAATTTCCCGGCTGTGTATGACATAGAACTAAAACATCAGTGTAAAAGCATTAAACAAGAAAAACTGTAAACTATTCAAATTAAATAAAATGTGTCAAATGACATGAATCATCACAGTTGCACACACTCGTGCACACACACATTCTGGTCCCTGCCGTCTTCCTCCTTTACTAAAACTGAAATACCACCATCCAGACAATTGTCATACTACAAGGGGCGCATCTAGAATTTGTATATTAATATAACAATTCAGTAATTATAAATCCAAATATATTATAAAGCATTCACACTTGATTTAGCGCATGCGCCCTCTCTCTCTCTCTCTCTCTCTCTCTCTCTCTCTCTCCTCTCTCTCTCTCTCCTCTCTCTCTCTCTCTCTCTCTCTCTCTCCTCTCTCTCTCTCTCTTGGTAAAAAAAAAAAAGATCAATGGCGTAAAACACAACAGTCCTATGAAATCAGAAATTGAATATTCGCTTATATACATGTACATACGCTCACCAGCTGCACGCATGGTCACTGAACCTGAACTCCTGCATATGAACAGGGTCAAACTGTGGATCAACAGCTAGAAAATGTATATTTTAGGTACTTGTCAAACAAGATTTGAGAAAAATTGATCACATCTTTCAAGTATCTACACGAAAACTTACCTCGTCAAGATGATACACCAGCTCAGCAACAAAGACGATGGTAAAGATGAGACCGCAAAGCAAATCTTCAAAATCTCGTCAGCGTTTGAAACACTTTGCAGTTGTCTGAAAGTAGACCAGTATTCTGATGGGGCGGATCCTGAAGACGACAGGTGTTCTCTATTAGTCTTGTGTGCTAACGGGACCGCACTCGGCCAGAGACGCTCTCTGATTCGGCTAACGGGAACTGAATGGAATCTGTCCAACTTAATAATCTGGGAAATGACAAGGTCAAAGTGCAAAGGAAGTTTGTGTCTGACCATCAGCCCCCCCTCCCCCTGACTGTATGAGTCTGGCAGGAACAAACTGATTGAGCCTGACACCTTGTTAATTGACAGCTCACATCTGCCTGCCTGGTTAACGGGATATGACAGGTGTTTTGATAAGAAATGCTTAATAGTATCGAAAGTGCGTGAGAGTCAGTGACACTGAGAATCTGGTATCATTTAACCCGGAGTTGAAATTACTCTATACACTTGGTCAAGATGGAGGGAGAAGGATCAGACAGCAATCAGTGTTGTGATAATGTGATTTACAAAAATTTACCAGATGACTGATCTTATCAACTTAATAGGACAACAGAGGCACAGCTTGCAAATGTGCTGACAGTCCTTACAAAGTGTCTAAAACCACAATGTGTGAGAAGTACAGTGTGTATCCATGATGCACCAATCGCAAAGACGGTTTCAAAGCTTGCCACACGCATGTGACATGAGTGACATGTGACACATTCTTATGTGACATTTCACACAGACATGTGTGTGCTACAACTTATACATAATTTTTTGTTGTAATATGTAGAGATCTGTAGTGACTCGGCGTTGTGACTGTTCTGAAATGTAATATCTACAAAAGGACAGTGGTACCTCGTTGTACAGTGTACAGTATGACCCATGAACACGATAAAGAATTTAACAATTTCAGACATCTAGACAGCGACAATCTTCAATGTGTTAGCAGTCATTCCGAATTTGATGGACACAATGCTGTGAGTTAGAAACAATTGTGTTGTACTGTTTATTGTTTGTGCCATAGCATTATTGACTATCAGCTAACAATAAGAAAAAGAATAAGTGTCATCAAAATCGTCACCTGTGTCACCAAACAGACAGTAGGACATCCAAACACTATCAGAGACTTTGCCATGCCACTGCTGCACCCAGTTATATAGGGTTTAGTATACTTCCAGTTTTTCAATCTCTGACAATGCTAAAACACCTACTTCACATTTCTAGCGAATTCCTCCAGAAATCCAGGAATAAAAGGAACTGCTGTTGCTATGGAATGTAGGAACGAAGGGAGAAAGTTGTCATACATAAGCAAAGGGTTATTAAACTGGCCTAACGACCCTGAGCCTTCACTTCACCAACCTGCCTTAAGACAGTAGCTGCCGATACAGATCTTTACGCAACCGGCACGTAGGCAGTATGTTTCAAGGACCGCTATTCAGCGTAAAAAGGAGCTCCCGATAGGGTCTTTAGGCTGGCAGAATTGACGCTTTTGGTTAATTGTAGGGCCTTCGCAATGCATGTTTCTATGCGCAAGTGCCTTGGGCAGCCCTGTTTTGATGCATTATGAGATACTGGATTTAAGTTCTGATCAATAACTTCATCATTTTTCATTGAACTGGAGAAAGAGTAGGTCAGGATCATTCTACACATCAGTTTCTCCAAAAATATGCAAAAAAAGAAAAATCATGAAAATCCGAGATACGGCCTTTACGCTGGCAACCCTCGATATGGAACTGTGGTTATGAAACACTACAAACATATAGTTAAATAATGAACATCACTGAACAGTTACAGAACAATACAAACATAATACAAAGGTCAAAATGTGTTCATGCAAGATTGGGTTAGATGAGCTACTGTAAAGTTGGCAGGCATTATGGAAAAAAAAACACACAAAAAACATGCAATGACACTGAATCCAAGTAACTATGACCCAGCCCTGGATAACTGCATCCATGCCTCTGACTACAGATTCTTAACTTATTGTTGCCTAAAACCAAGCCAACAGCATACACAATACTTCAACAGGAAAAAAAATGGAAAAGAAAATTACACATATAAATGCATTTGCACACATAATCTAAGGAGATGCCCCTGGTGTTGACCACTCTGTCCAATTTATCGCACAGGGGATTTAAAAAACATACCTGAATACAAATTTAAACATAACTAAGGACACTAAAACATATATAAAAAACAGGCATAATTACCTAAAACTTCTTCCACATCTCATTTCCCTAGAGCCAAAAATGCACTTGATACATGTACCCAATTATCAATCCCAAGAGAAAATACTAAGACTTTATCGAACACATACAGGTGAATGGACCAGCATGGCAGAAAATGACAGGAAGAAATGACAGAAAGCAAAGGAACAAGGTAGAAACAAAAAGAGTGACAGAAAAGATGAAGATGAAATTTCTAGCACAAAATTTCCAGATGGTGGGGATACTATTTATACTGAAAGCCCCCAGCCAAAAAAAACAACAAAAAAAAGCCAGGGCTAGGAGACAAGACATTATACAAAACAAATAAAACTTAGCTGCACCTGCTCTGGCCGTTCTACTCAGGCAGTTACAGTTTCAGTTCTTCATGATTATTTTTGCTCTCAGAATGAATTCGATGTGCGTGCGTGCATGCGTGCGTGGTGCGTGCGCGCATGTGTGGGCGGAAGTGCATTCCTGTGCATGTGTGTGTGTGTGTTTGTGTGTCTGAACGTGTGTGTTGAGTGTGTGTGTGCATGTGTGTGTGTGTTTGTGAGAAAGAGAGTGAAAGAGAGAGAGACAGAAAGAGACAGACAGACAGAGAGTGAGTGTATGTGTGTGTGAGTGTGTGTGTAAGTGCGTTTTACAATAACAAATCAAAGTCCAAAGAAGTAATAACTAATAAAAAAAATAAATAAATAAATAAAAAAACCACAAAATAAAAATAAACCACATACAGGGCAGGCGAAGCTAATGGACGATCAGCACTTGTGAGACATGGTACTACTACTATGAGTGACAAAAATGAGTGTTAGGAATCATTAGTCACACAAATCAAGGATGAAAAAGACTGTATATCAATACAGGTCTTCACCACACAAATACCGTCTCTCTCTCTCTCTCTCTCTCTCTCTCTCTCTCTCTCTCTCTCCTCTCTCTCTCTCTCTCCTCCTCTCCTCTCCTCCTCTCTCATCTCCTCTCTCACTCACTCATCCTCTCACTCTCCTCACTCCTCACTCACTCACTCCTCACGCACCACGCACGCACGCACGCACGCACGCACGCACGCACGCACGCACGCACGCACGCACGATCATCACAGATACCATCTACTGAGAAAAAAATTTTAAGGTAAAAGTTGATCAAATTTTTGCATAAATCGAATGGTGGGAGAAATAGAATTGTCAGTTAAGTCTAGAAAGAAGTCATGGACTCTAAATACACTTACTGCCAGAGGAACATCGCTTCTGACTACACTTAGTGTCAGTGGAATCTTCATCTTCGGACGAAGTCTGCTCTGATGACACGGATAAACAGAGATCATATCACACTTTTCATGTTATACCAAATTCTGTCTCAATTGCAGCACTGCTAAAAATTATCTACAGAAATTATCAGTATGCTACAGGACCCTCTTGATGTCTTTACCATTTGAGGACTGCATCTCTACCTCAAATGATACAAATTGAGTGGACTTACCTGGTAAAAATATTGTGTGTTTGCCAGGAGATGGGGGAGTGAGGAGGAAGAAAGAGAGAGTCAAACAAAATCCTACACATCTTAATTTCAAAGACTTATCTTGTTGATTCGTATTGTTTCAAACTGTTGACTGGTAATGATGGACTCCCCCATCAATCCAACGGATGAGTAAGCATATTGGTCCTTGTGACCTGGTAAGGGTCATCATGTAGGATCAAGACCAATCCTGGAGATCTGTTCTTCCTCAAGCGTTGAATGGGAAGGGGCTTTGTGGCCTTGGGCTCTGCTGATCATGTACCTGTTAAGAGCAACTATTCTGCTCTGTTCAAATATGATTGTGCTCTGTAAGCACTGCTGTCACCAGCTTGCATTGTTGTGGGCAGTGTCTTCTCAGTTGGTGGTGTTGATGCCACTTCTGATGAGTTGGTTTTCACTTTCATGGTCTTCCATCATCACAGTGGTTTTGTTCAGCTCTCCACACAGTACCATCTTTAGGACGCAGTTGTCTTTCATACAGACAATGTGTCCTGTCCAACAAAGCTGGCAGTTGATGAGTAGACACTCTCTACTTGGCAAGCCACATTTCTTCATCATGTTGCAGATCTTGTACAGACAACTTAGGTGGAACAGTTTCAGCTGTTGAATGCGCTGCTAGTAGGTACTCCAGATATCACAGAAGTACAACAGGGCAATTGGGACAGCTGCTCTGTACACAGCAATCTGTGGCCAGCCTGATGCCATGTCTTACAACCTCTTGGTCAGCCTTCCAAGGGCAGTGCTAGCCTTGGATGGGCACAGTGCCACCTCAGCATCAAAAGATCAATGACTCCTCACTGTGCAGCCCAAGCAGAAGAATGACATCCACTTCCTGTCCCTGTAACATTTTTCCATTGCCACAGGGCTTCTATCACAGCTACCTCTTTGTTCCAGCTTCCCTCTATGTCTGAGAAGCACAGAAAATATTTACAGGGGGGGTGGCGAGTGCAATCCTCTCTCACACATACTTCCACATGTAGAACGCCGTTGTTTAGTAACACCTAACCAGTACACAGACTGATGACACATTCTAAGTATACAGACTGGTGATACATTCTACGTGACATCAATGTTACAATGCAAAGGACTGTTTCATGAAATATCCATTTTTCTATACACCTACCCCACTGCTGGAGTATTTTACACACATACAAACTAATCACAAGTAAACAAGACAAATTTAACAGAACTTTTACCTAAAATCCCTCGTCCTCTGGTCATGGTTCTGGGGCCCCCCATAGGTGGGGAGGGACCCATGGGTCCAGCACCACCACGCCCACCACGGTAGTACATAGGGGATGGTCCTGGAGGTCCATACGGAGGCTGTCTGTAGGGGTCAGGGCAGGAAGAATGGTAGAAGCCAGGTAGTTGTGGCCGGGCAAAGTCTACATGCAGGTTCTCCAATACAGCTTGGCGGAGTCTTTCCAAGTTCATAACCTGTTCCATCTGCAGTCAAACATAACATAACACAATCATTTTAAAATAAAAAAAAGACCTGTAGTTTGTCAAACCTTGCCAAACATAACATAATCATTTTAAAGTAAAAAGTAGATCTGTAGTTCATCAAACCTTGCTAACCTTGTATTTATACAGAACTTGCAAACACCAAAACAATGGTATTAATTACAATAAACACAACTCTACCAATAATGAGAGATGCTATTTAAGGCAAACAATTCCATTTCACATTATTCTGTGTAAATATAAAGAGTTCATACAGCC
Organism: Monoplex corrugatus; assembly: GCA_030674185.1. NCBI lineage: Eukaryota > Metazoa > Mollusca > Gastropoda > Littorinimorpha > Ranellidae > Monoplex > Monoplex corrugatus. Next base: position 31,300,990 of record JAPXFY010000018.1, on the reverse strand, counting down.
AAATGTGACGATTCCATCTTGAACCAGTTCCAGTCACAAGAGCAATTCCATAGCTAGCTCACCTGTCCATCACAGATGTCAACAAGACTGGTGTTGCTGTTGGCCTTGAGCAGCTTGTAGTGGAAGAGTTTCCCATCAAAGAACAGCCAAGGGTAACACATGTCTGTGGGCACAGGGGCACCACACACATCATTGGCAAGCAGCGCCGTTTCCACACCCGACATGAAAAGGGACGCCAGCTGTACACCACGTCCCATGATCGTTGGCAGCTGTTTTCAACGGAAAAAGTGTATTCATATATCAATGCAAGGCAACTGGAATGGGGCCACAAGCAGTGGAAAGCTTTCTTGCTTTTCTTTTGGGTTAGCTATTTCCTATACAATCTGGGACATACTACATGTAGGATTGAGAACACGTGACAGGGCTGTACTCTAAGCTTACTGTAATAACATATCCTGGCGTCAACCAGGCCCGACAGATACAGATATATGTGATGCTGGTCAGCAGATCTGAGCAACACCCTCAGTGATGCATCCATGAAGTGGATGAGGCTCGATTGTGTTGTCCCCGTCTTCCCAAAGAGCCCATAGCATGTTCAACTCTGAGTAGGAGTAAGATCGGGCTGAAAAATCCCACAATCATTTTAAAAGGACTGACTGGGATTTGAATATCCAAACACAACCATCCAGTCGGTAGTGTGTTGCACTAACGGTAACCACCACACCACCATGACTGATGGTCAGCAGTGACTGTACACATTACAGGTTTCCAAGCCAGCTGCTTTTCAAACCCAAGTGTTTACACAGAAGCAGTGGTAAGCTTCATTCAAAGGAACTTGGAATGGAGACAGGAGATGGTCAATATGCTAATACTGGTTCAAATCATTATACATGCATATAACTGAAAACAAACACGAATAAAATAAAAATTCCATCAATATACAACAGCTGACAATGTTGTAACAATGCATTATGATGTGTTCAACATTTCAAATCCCCCCTCTCCTTTTTATCATGATCTTGTGTCATCAATCTGCATAGTTTCTAACAAACAAAAATATTTACTAAAGTCAGTGTGTGTGTGTGTGTGTGTGTGTGTGTGTAAGCATGCGTCTGTGTATGTCTGTGTGTGTGCACACACGTGTGTGTGTATGTGTATGTGCCTGTGTGTTCTGTGTGTGTGTTTGTGTGTGTGTGTCACGATTATTGTACTAAACTCTTCATAACTGTAATACCAAAGAAATAAGAGGGAAGCAGGGAGAATTTTTATAATATAATCAAAGGACACAACTCTTGAGAATTAACTCCCATGTTGTATAGAACTTCTCAAATCTAACACAGCTTACGCTATCCATTCAGCTAGCATAGAAGCAAATACAAAGTACAAAAACAGCAAGCTCAGAACACTCCTCAAAAAAGGAGCGCCCAAGCCTACCTTTATACTCTGCAACTACCCTACACACAACTATGAGAGAGGAGAGAAATACATACAATATATTGGTCTTATCTTCAAGATTGACATAGTCTTTTATTTTTGAACTGACCAAACACACACACATAGACAAGACAGAACATATACATGGTTGCTTCCAAGGCATATAGGTAATACATATAGGTAATACCAAAGATTTTTATCACATGATAAGTTACACAACTTTACAATAATTTTTCTTTATCTAATTTCACATGATAATCTGAATCTAATGTTACTTACATAGTTTCAACTTTTAGTCGCAGTCATAAGCCAGGGTAAAACAAATTTTCACATTTCACAGAAAAAATCAGAAAAGGAAGGGAGGGGGTAACACACAGCAAACAATAATCATGTACATACAGACCTGTTTGGGGTAAGGGGGAGAAGGGAATAATCTATCAATGCATAAAGAAGCAAAGAAACAAATATACCCAAGTACAAACTACAACAAAAGAAAGGTACATCATAGAATCAAGACAAGTCTTCAGTGGCAGTTCATTACTGTTACTGTTGTTTTTGTTTAAAGCCCAGCTGACTGTGCAGTCATATCAGGGTTATCACCGTTTCAAAACATGCACAATATTTCAACAGGAAGAAAAACGAAAAGAAAATTAAGTACACATATCAATGCGTTCATGCACATAATCTAAGGAATGTCTCTGTCACTGACCACTCCATCCAATTTATCACACAAGGGAATTAAAAAAAACATACCTGAATACAACTTTAAACATAACTATGAACACTAAAACATATATTAAAAACAGGCCTAAATTACCTACAACTGCTTCTGCAGATCTCGTTTCCCTACAGCCAAAAATGCACATAATAAATGTACCCAATTATCTATCCTAAGAGAAAGTACCAGAATTTTATCGAACATATACATGTGAATGGATCAGCAAAGCAGAAAATGATAGGAAGAAATGACAGAAAGCAAAGAAGAAAGACTGAAACAAAGAGAGTGACAGAAAGAGGAAATTGCTAACACAGAATTCCCAGAAGCTGGGGATACTATTTATACTGAAAGAGCCCCCAGCATTCCCATGGGGAGGTGGCAGTTTATGAACTGACCTTCAGATCCTGCATGGTCTGTTCATCACGGAGCACTTTGGACACACCCATTGCCAGGAAAGCATCCAGCTCCTGGCGTTGAAGTACCTGTCCATACTGCATCATGTACCTGTGATGCACAAAACGCTACATGAAAGGTATCTGACACCGATGCTAAGGGTTGACAGGTGAGGACATTACGATAACCAGGACAATTCTGTCCAATTTATTACCAGACAAATTCAAAATCAAAAAACAAATCAGAATACAAATGTAAACATATCTAAGGACACTGAAGCAAACATTGAAATGACCTAAATTTCCTAAAATTGCTCCTACACAGTACACTTCTGTGGAGTCAAACACTCAGTCAACACATGTACCCAATTATCAATCCTAACAGGAAGTATGTAAGGCTTTATAGAACACATACAGGTGAACAGACCAGCACGGCAGAAAAGGATAGGAAGAGATGGCAGAAAGGAAGAAACAAAGAGAGTGACGAAAAGAGAAAATTTCTGGCACATATTTCCAGGAGATGGGGATACCGTTCATACTGAAAGAGCCCACAGCATCACCACAGGAGAAACCAGGACAAGAGAGAGATTCCTGTTCAAATTTATATTGTGGATTTCAGTGTTTTCACCTTCATATACAATGTCCAATCAACCTGTACATGTAACATACAAGATACAGCAATAAACTAAGAAATAAATGTCTGACTTCCACAGAAACAACAGAACCACAAGACAGAACAAAACCCTGTATACCTTGATATGAAAAGGCTGGCTGAGAATGATGATGAAAGTACATGAAACAATGTGACAGGCTGACAAGTGCCTAAAGCAGGGTTGGGGCTTCAGCAAGTATCATTACTCTAATTCACACACGCATCCACAAACATCAACATACTTCCATACAGAACTCAAACTCACCTAAGTACACACACCATTAACAACAGGTGCCGAGGCACATATTGTGTGTTCAGGACCAAATTGGTGTCGCTGTGCATGATGGTCAGGAATGCCCTTAGGCGCCGGTTCTTGTCATCCTCACTCTTACCCAGCCACATGCGTTCAATGCTTGGTACTTTCCACTCTACAGGCCGGGCCACCACTGTCTTGTACACAGGACGGTTGCTGCCTTTCTGGGCCACCCATTCCTTTACTGCCACTTCAAAGGAACGGGAAGGAGCCGTCTCACCTTCAACAGAGAACGCAACTATAAGCATTAACCTCTGACTCCCACACCATGTCTATCAGCATCCTGCATTGTCAACCATGCTAGTAAAGCAAAAACTTAACCCTTTGATTCCCTCACTCTATCCATCAGCTTCCTGCAGGAGATTGGTGGACAGGGTGAGGAGGTCAAAGGGTAAAGTTTGCCCAGTTGGTGGGTAAGGCACAGGAGTCAACGAATTAATTAGGAGCAATGTATTGCACAGACCTAAAAGAGTACTGCGCCGACCACCAGCATAAACAATGAGGAGCAATGTACTGCACAGACTATGGTTGCTATTGTCAAAAATGAGGCTGCATAAAATGCTTCAGGAAGCAGATAATAGAAAGACATTCATCTCTTTCCTCTCTGTCTCTCTCACTCACTCACACACACACATACACACAAACACGCACATATACATACACATACACATGCATACCCTCCCTCTCTTTCTCTCCCTCTCACTTACTTGCACATACAATACATTCTGATCCACCTATCCACACACATCCAACCTCACATCCCACCAGAACAACTTTCTGCAACAGCATTTCACACATGACTCACCTTTCTCTTTGTAGGTATTTTCGTGTACAATCTTCAGCTTGTTGAGGTTGAAGAGAACAGAGTAGATGGCCTGACGAACAGGACGATACAGGTCTGTGTATGACGGCAGTTCCTGGCTGAACTCATCTTCCAAAGTCACAGGCAGTTTCACCTCCGCCTATATGATGAAGCAGAAAGAAAAAACTCACCACAACTGTACTGTGATGAAGAAACAAGAAAATGGCAGTCAAATATAAAAACAGTCCACAAAGAAACAAAAATCAACAAATTTCAACAATAAAACAATAAATAAAACCCACCAAATGAAGAAGCATCATGAGAAAACAAAACCCAAGAAACAGTTTAAAAAAAAAAAAGACTAAAATAAGAAAAGTTTGTATTATCTGAGTTGCTGAAGGAAATGTAAAATGACCCTGTTGCAAACTGACACACACAAATGACAAAGTCACACAATGAAACACACAAAAATAAAGCTGGTTTTCATGTAACACAAGTAAAAAGTGACAAAGATATGTGTTACAGTGTTGTGTGTTCATCATGTTGCCAGATTTAACACAGTGAGCTAACATTATTAACATGGTAATGCAGCCAATTTTCACTCCTCCTCTTCATCATCATCATCATCATCAACTCAATGAAGTCAGAGTCAAAGTGGTGCCAAGTTTCCCCTAAAATGCACAAGTTTGATCAAAGTGTAAAAGATTACCAAAACTGAACCACAAAGAGTTAGAAATTAAACAAACACCTTTGAAAACAAAAGAAAAGAAATTTTAAATTTTACTTGAAATAAATATTCTTTCATGAGTTTTCTTAAATAACCCAAAAGCGTATGCATAGGCAAAAACTTTCCTTGCACATTCTAACCGACTTCCATGAATTACTCCATCCTGTCACCGAGGTTCAGTACCTCATGTATTTGATTTTGTGCTCCACTGAGAAAACTGGTTGAAAGAAAACACAAAACATCCATGTTCCCACTACACTGCGAGTCCTTATGTTGAAACATGTGATTCTGGAAGCTCACAACCCGGGCTGTAAGATGGGGTGGAACACCCATGGAGGCACACTGCAGCCAAATTCTTAGTAAAATCGGACAGGTTCCAGACATACATAGAGCATGTGTGCCACTCTGCAACAGTTGGATATGATAGAGCATATGATGCTAAGCTTTAAGCTGCGAGTGAGTTCATTTCATTTGAGTGGTTTGGGTACACACAAGACAAATCAATAGAATTTGATGGGCGCATGCATCCACAATGTCAAGCGAACACTACAGCGCCAGAAACCCACATCCAACAATCCTCCACTGAATTAATCACCATCATTGTCACTATCACCATCATCATTATCATCACTACCATCATCATCATTATCATCATCACTATCATCACCACCGCTACCACTACCATCACCACCACCACTACCACCATCATCATCATCACCAACATCATCATCAACATCACCATAATTTACCTGAGTCAGCAGCTGGTATACCATGGGATGCATCAAGCCTTTCTGGTGTCGCTCACTGGCAATGTTCAGGATCTCAGTGGTCACTGTTGGCAGCTTGAAGTCTTTCTTGCTGGGACTTCCCTCTCCTGAAAATAGCACCAAATGACCAATTATCAAAACACACACACACACACACACACACACACACACACACACACACACACACACACACACACACACACACACACACACACACACACACTCACTTCTTTGCTAGGTGAAATCAGCCACATACAGCTTCTTTTTTTTTTCTTTTTTTTTTAAACACAAACGCCCCATGACGTTAATCTGATGAATCAACCTATTAGTATCAGTTTCAATAAAAGGTTGTAAGAAACCAAAATATTTACAAATCTGTTATATTTTCTGTAAAATTACTCATTCTATTTTTCTTGTATTTTCCCCCTTCAAAATCTCTTACAATGTCCTGAATGATTTCCTCCTCCTCCTTTTTTATTCTTACCAATATTCCTGGTCCAACAGTACCCCCAATCACCCATACTTGGTATATATGTTATAATGAGGACTAATGGGGACCATCAATAACTATCCAATGTGGTAATGACTGACACCAAAGCCAAAAGCTGTACCATAAATGTGGGAACTCACCTGCACCTTCACCATCTCCTTTTCCACTGGCCTCCTGCAGAAAAGAAATTGAAAGAATGCATGTACTATGTCAATCACTTGACATGGTACACACATTTACAAACAAACAAACGAAATCAAGTAAAAATTCCATATCCATGTGGTTGTTCTAAACAGCTGTGTACCACAAAGGGTGACTCACTTTCACTAATTTTCAAAGAATTTTCAAAGTATTATTTTCTCCATTTTACCACAAAGGGTGACTCATTTTCACTCATTTTCAAAGTATTATTTTATCAGTTTATTGCTCACTCATTTTCAAAGTATTATTTTATCAGTTTATTGCGGTTAAAGTAAGGCAACGTTGGGAGCTTCCGACTGCTGTCTAGATTATAGTAAGGGGAAAGCAGCTGGCAGCTATGTGAGCTGGTGGCAGGGCAGGCTGCGGAAAGAGAGATGAAGACCAGACTGAAGCGAGAGAGGGGTCTTCCATTCTCTTGGCCCATAAGCTGAACTGGACCTGGCTGGTGCAATATGTATGGCTATGTCTAGGGATCTGTCATCTCCCCACCTTGCCATTCGGTTTGTAAACAAAGTAACTGATGACTAGGTCCAAATGGGTCAAGCAACGCATGAATAGCCCACCTTTGCTTAATGAAATGTCTGTCGAGTGGTGTTAGAAGCTTGGGAAGTGACTGTCCGGAGACTGGCAAGGCCAGGTCCTATCCGCACCCTTGTTGCGCTGAAGAAGTCAGCCGGATCGCCGATGAAAGCTACGCAGTAAGTAGCTTTTTTTTTCACTGAGAGACAGGTTCAGCCAGGTAGTCATTATGTTTCTTGGTAAGTAATGAAATTCTATTACATTAGGTATTCCAAAGTGCTCTTCGCGGGTGGCGAAAAGTACGGCAAAGTGCGATTTTTCACTGGTTTTCAACTTGCTCGTTCTCAACAAAATGCAGTGTCAGAAATAAAAAACATAGATCATGTTGATCTGTGATCCTTTAAGCTTTGTTTAAAGTCAAAATAAATCAATAAGTGTAACATTTACCGTTTGAAATATGCTTTTGATGATGGGTACTAAATTGCGATTTTGCTGCTACTGGAACGACGAAATCGGAACGCGGTTTTGACACCTACCTTGAAAACTCGCCTCGAGGAGATTCGCTGGGTCAGATATCAACAAACCATTTACACAGTCAAAAAGACGACTAAATTTGCTTTCATCCGATGTAAAAAGTGAACAGATAGGCTTCCATTTAGTCGGGTCGTTTCGTGCGTTAAAAACTTCCGTCGATGATTTCGCAACCTTACTCAAAACCAATCTCGCCATATTTTCCACTGTGCAAAAGGTCAAGGTTTCAACTTTCAACTTCTATTTGCATACGGATTCAACCACTGGCTGTTTTCCTCGAGGACTGAGAACAACACAACCTATTTTCGCTTTCTCTTAGCGTCTGACGCGCAATGGCGGACATGCGCGAAGATCGTTCGGGCGAGCACATGGACGTCGAAGTTTACGTCGATCGCTCCAGACACGACGAATCAAGCGATCCAACTTATCTAGAGGGTAAGTGAAATATCTTGCAGTTTGTTTACTATTACTTTTCAACATTTTGTTTCCTGATTTTAGAATATAATTGTTTGGAAAGCGCACAGCTGCAGCACCCACAGTATCATGAATATGTTAGAAGGTAGGGGTAGGTGACGGTTTGGGGTGCGGTAATTTTACAGAGAGTGAGATCAGGCATATGATTAAAGGAAAATGTTTACAAAAGATTTTTTTAATAATCCATGCCTTTATTATATTTATTTATAATGATGTTAATGAGAGATTAGCGATTTATTGTGGTCATGTGACCAACGCTTTGATCGATCGATAGTCGAATCGGCCGAGTGCCCTCCCTTGACTTCACTCGATCTGGTTCAGTGTCGTTCAATAATTTCACAATGTTACACCTTTTTCTTTTCTGCCTTTATGTAAACTTCCTGAATGGTACCATTGAAACAAATTTGCATGTTTATCAATCCTATTATTTTTAGGCCCAATATTATTATCACCTAGTTCAACAGCTTTAAAAGTTTATTATTATTATTAATATTGTTATCATATTTTTGTTATTGTTATTATTTTACTATCATTATTCATTATTATTTATCATTATTATTATTATCATTATTTCATTATTAGTTTACTATCATTCATTACTATTTATTATCATTACTATTATTGTCATCAAAAATAATATTTAAACAAAATAAAGTAGGCCTACCAGGTTAATGGGTTGGACACTATGAACCTTCCTAACTAGGCCTATAGTGTTTATGAGATAAATTTTGTTGTGCTGATTTGAGTAGGCCTAAATGTATGGGACATTTTATTTTGCCCACTGCTTTGTGAGTTAGGGTAAGGTATTATAATTTTATTTTCAAAGCTGACAATAATACTGGTAGGCTTCTTACAGCTCCACACCAATCTCTCTCTCTCTTGATCCTTTCTCTCTTTGACAGGCAGGGAAGTTAATTGAGCAGGGGTACAAAAGTCCTTGTGTTCCTGCATGTTTTATGTTCTTGTTTTTTGGATTTGTTTTTGTTTTGGTCAGTATTTGCCTCTTGCTCTGTATGTATAGGCCTGTTTGTCCCTACAAATGGGATTTTCACATTACGCTACAGGATAGAACAGATAGATGTACTAATACTTTCCCTCTACACTATTTTTCTCACAGATGATCTCTTCATGAGGATGAAGGAACGATTTCTTAAGACTGGCAGAGGGCGGAGACCTAGTCTTTTGGACAACTTTGACAGCAATGATGATGAACTGCATCTTAACATGTTTTAATTTCCTGTCACTTGTGAAGGGGAATCACTGATCATAGACACTGACAAGTATTTTTTTACATTTCATTACATGTTTTTTGTAAAAAGAGATGATTTCTATCTTTTGTGCTTCCAGTTTAAGTTGAAGGCCAGGACAGTTATCTACTGTGATTAAGCAACAGTGAAAGGTCAAGACAATGATGTGGAAGCTTTTGATAATGTTCTACACACAGTTAAGGAACAGTTAAAGGTCAAGACATGTTTTAATCGTTGTTTAATGATAAAAAAAAAAAAAAAAAATTGGCATGTAAAAACTATGAAGATGACTTCTTTGAATGAATGTTGTTGATGTACATGTCTTGTTTGATTCGATATGTAAACAAAATGCATTATTTGTTACTATTATCAGCTGACATTTGTTATAATTTTGTCATCTGATTTTTGTTTACAGAAAGATTGAAACCTAATGTCTTGTTTGTTATACTGACAGATCATAAAAAACTGATCATTTTGGTATATGGTACTTTGCAGTAGGATGAATGTGACAGAAGTTACGGAGTCTTGCAAAAAGCTAAAATACACATTTTTTTCAAAATAGGTATTTTATCCTTACCCAAATATGGTTTGATTAAACATACAGATGTCTGGGGTTGTTTTACATTGAAAGAGTTTGTCATGCTGAGCAATTCGATATCAAAACCATTTTTGTAACTTTAAAGTGAAAAAAGTTATGGTGCACCAAATATGTGTAAAATTCGCCATTTTTTTCACTGTGACAAATCAGCATATTTCGCATTTTTGACATCTGATATCTTTTCAACCAGCTTTCAGATGAAGCTGGAAAAAATTAGGGTTAAATTCCTTAATATGTTTATCATATATGATTCATTTCAGTGTCATTGTATTGTATTTCTTAAAGATAATGGAGTTTGAAATTAATGAAAATGGGTCCCTTGCCCAGTTGTTTGGAACGGCGGCGTCCAATTTTGCTATTTTTTGTCATTTTCATAGGTCTGTATTTTTACTGATATGCATTTCTGTCCATATGTTTTTTGCACATCAACTTAACAAGTAAAAACCTCCTCAGAAATGATTTTCTGGGCTTGTGTGATTTTATATGTGTGTTCAAGGCATGTCTGAATGTGGCCTAAAAAAACGTGCGAAATTTTTTCTAAGTCCAAAAAGAAAGGAAAAAATCATTAAAAATTTATTTTTTATCCCACATTAAAAAATAAAGTATGTATTCAGAATGTTCAGAATGAAAATCTCTATTTTCCCAGCTGATTTTTATACAGATAAGTTCAAATTTGAAAATCACTTTGGAATACCTAATTACATTCAATATCAGAATATAAATTAATGTTTCTGTATACCAATTAACAGAAATGTACCGTTTTTGTAACTTTTTTTGGTTTAAATACTCGTGTATACACACACACACACAACACACAACACACACACACACACACACACAGAGTACAATCAGTTCAACACCCAGATTATGAGATACCTACCTGCTGAGCAGATCGCAGATTGTGGTCAGGCAACACAGCACCCAACTTTGAGATTCCTGGTGCTGCAATACAAATCAATAAAGAAAGAAATGAAGTTACTGGTTTTACATTTTCCCAGGTCCATCCCACCCCAACATCAAGTCAAAAATATCTGCAAACCATTTCGTTATAACATGAAATCAATTTTCCTATTCTTTACCCCCCCCCCCCCCCCCCCCCCACCGCACGCACGCACGCACGCACGCACGCACGCACACACCACCACACACACACACACACACACACACACAAAAAGTGTCTTAAATCAAGACAAGAAATTCTCTTCTTTGTTTCCAAAAAAAAGACAAAAAGCGAGAAAATATGCCATAAAAGTAAAGGCATATATGAAGACTGAATAAGCTGAACAGAGGAACATAAACCAGATGTCTATGCACAGTAATAAAATGCTCATTATCCAAAACTAGTTTTACACAAAAATGAGGCATTGATTATCAAAGTAAACTAAACAAAATATAAAAACAAAAAACTCAATCAAAACAAATGAAAAAAGAAAGAATGAATGAGGCAATAGTTACTTTTGGACTGAGGACGGTATTTGAGGAAGCCACCCTGAGTGCCACTGCGATAATACTGAACACACTGTTTGAATTTGTTGATGAGCTCTTTGTTCCCCTTTTTGTAGTTTCTGAACAAAAATGAAAAACACATGTGAAGCACATGTACACACACACACGCAAGTGCACACACACACGCAAGTACACACACACACACACACACACACACACACACACACACACACACACACACACACACACACACACACAGAGTATAAACACACACCATGGCATACAAAGATGTTTGGTCTGTAAAGTAGTCCATTCCCACAAGAGCACTGAAGCCTCCAAGAATTTATGAGCCTGTCTTTGTAGATAACTGTGGCAGTGAGACAGTTGAGCTCTTCACAAAAGGCCTATTTGACATCAACTGGATCTGTAATCACTGGAGAACAAGTACCAATGAGAGTAGTAAAGCAGTCTTTTGCGAGCAGAGATTCAAGGTTATATGAAGAGAACACTGACACCGTTGGAAAAGCTTCCCCAGTATCTTTGTGACCTTGGTGTGTATGGCAAAATCCGACACCAGAAATTCTTTAATCATCTCTGGCTTTCCCCATTCAGTACCCTCCTCCAACTTCCTTGATCTGGTTTTCATCTACAAATCTGATCTCACTAACTAAGGACAGCTATGTCAATCCAACATCCTGGCAATAAGGCTGTATGCCATTCTGGTCTATCATCTTTGTCACACAGGTTCTGAACATTCCATGCACCAAAGGTTGGAAACGTTTTCATTCTTTTCTTGACTGTACTGTTTCGAACGCAAAGTTAGACGTCCACACAGAAGTTATAATCTGCCATGTACGCAAGACAGGTTTTGTTTTGGAGAGTCTTTTAGTCTGCTCCCCCCTCCTCCTCCCCATTTGGGGAGAGCAGTGCTGTCTCTAAAAAGGACTGCTCTGTCATTACGGGAGGACTGAACACCATTTCTGTCTCAGGTCTACAGTGGACAATTATCACCCCCACAACCACCTACGTGCAAAATCACAGCTAGAAATTTCCAGCAGTATAATCTGCCTGTCTCCATTACCACTACTCCATCACTGCAGGCCTTTGTCATAGCTGGTGACTGAAGGCCTCGTTGTTCCAGCTTCCCTGTGTACCTGACCAGCACAGAAATTTCTCTAAAGTGTGGACAGGATGTGCAATCTTTTCCTGCTCTCTCACCAACTGACACACTAGTAGTTCCACAGGTGCACTGACTTCCAAAAGTAAAGCAGCCTCAGCAGGTGTAGTTCTGCTGTTTGGAGTGTTTGTTTCCTAGTCGCTCGCTCAAGAATCTTTCTCCACAGGCATGAGGCTATTTATCCTGGCTTGGAACACTTCACACGCTTCAAGGCAGAGTTGTCTCTCTTCTAAATGGACTGCCTTGACAAGGCTAACATTGTGGTAACAAGCTTCATTTACCCTGATTCAATCTTAATCCTTTTTATAGGCTTAGCTTGAATGTGGTGGCCCCTATCTCCTTCACAAGTACTGCAAAATTGCACCCATATCACCTCCGAAGGTCTGATGGAGGGGTAGGGAGCTGGGGAGAAGAGAAATATGACCAGGGTTTGTTTTTTTTTAAAGGAAAAGTGGGATGCGAACCGGGGCATTCTGAACTCCTCAGTATCCAGGTGGGGCACCTCATCCATTGTAAAACCGTAAAACAGTCCCCCCCCCCCCCCCCCCCCCCCATTAAATTTACCGAAATGTTTGTCTTCATTCATCAGTATTGTGCATGCACATCTAACAATCCTCTAACTCTTTATATAAAACATTACTGACTAGAGATACCATGTAAAATGACAATGACAGTGACATTTAACAGAGCTCTGTCAAGTCCACAAGTGGGTCTCTGCTCAGGGCCTGCAGGCAAATTTGTGACTTTCTGCCTCTTAATCTGAAACAGGCCAGGGCTACCATGACCCACAAGTAACCTTCACACCACATTTAACAGGGATTAAGCTGTCTAGACTCATGGTATGTAAAACAGCCAGAACTAGCATGGAATAAGGGCCACCTTCCGTTTATACCACATGAAGCTTTCGTTCATGTCACATGACAGTGTAAAACTATAAATCAAGTGTATGGGAGAAAACAAACTCAGAAAAAAGATGAAAAAAATTAGTACGAAACTATCTACAGAATTAACTAATTCTCTCAATAACAGTATCTTGTGTATTATATGAATTGTCTAATTTGATGGGTTTTTTGTTTGTTTTTTTAAAACGTGAAATCAATGGTTTTAATCCATTTGCTTGTTTTCATTTTGATAGGACAAAAAGTTGGGAGGGGAGGTCTGGAAAGGAGGGAAGAGAGAACAGGGAGGGAGAATTAACTCAGAAAGCTTGAAAAGGGTTGTAATACAAAAGGATTGAGGGAAAACAATGTCATGCGATATGGGCCATCTCCAAATGCCAACAAAATTCATTGTAGTCACCTTTACTGGCTTAAGTATCATGTAAAACATGGCCAGGGATTTCATGGGTGACCGAACATTCCTTATATTCCCCAGTCCCTCACTGACCGACTCTCAGTTGGTTTTACTAAGTCTGTAAGCCAATGACAACCTTTACATGCCATTCACTTAAAATGTCAAAGTTAAAAGAGAAGCTAGAGACTGCTTTTTGTAGAGACTATGGACAGGCTACATTTAGTGTCTGGTCAAGTCAGCAATTAACAAATTCTGTGAGCTGAAGGGCTGGGTTTTTTGGGGTTTTTTTCTTCTTGATAGAAACTGAAAAAAGGGAGATGTCATATGATGAATGTGAATGAAGGGGCCAAGGGATTTTCCTTACCAAATCAGGGCTTCAGGCTCTACTACCACAACAATCACTCAAGTTCTACTTCTTGCACACAGCTACCATCAAACCACTGAATGAGATGGGATTCACCTGTTCTGCCCTAAAGGAAAAGGAACCTAACAAACTATTCCAACAATTTCAACAGTATGAAGCTAAGTCACAGGTTGCTAGATTTTGCCATTCAACAAGAGAATGGAAAATGATTACACTGAAATTTTGCATCAAATTTTTTATTAACTCAAATCACTGGTTCACACTGTGCCTGGACTATACCAACCCCAGAGAAAATTAAAGGTATGTCTAGATGTGTTGATAGGATGACTGCTTCCATCTGAGCTCTAAAAGAAGTTTACCAATATATTTTCATTCAGTCTGTTTCAAACATGCTTCAGATGCATCACAGATTAGGATAAAATTACATTCACATTTAATACAATTTTTTTGCATTATGCAGAGAATACACACACACACACACACACACACACACACACACACACACACACACACACACACACACACACATGGAATAATCAATAAGTACTGGGAACAAACAGCAGAAATGAGAGTAGAAAATGATATAAAATTCTTTTCAAAATATCAAAAGAGGGGTCAGGCAGGGATGTGTTCTGTCACCAAGTTTATTTCAGGTTTGATTTCACTTTACAACAAAACCATCATGAGAAACCTAGAAGAATGCCCTGGGACAAAGGTTGGAGAAAAAGTGATATATGCAGATGAAATGTTCTAATTCCAGAAAATGAAAAAGACCTACAAAATCTTGAGAATATAACAGAAACACAAAACGGAACTAAAAAGCTAGAACTAAATAGCATGACGATTAAAAATCATTGTAACCAGTTAAAAACAACAACAAAAAGAATACCCACATGTAAAATAACAGCAAATGGCACAACACTGAGACAAGTTGATAAGTTTAAATATTTCACCAGACAGCAAATGCACATTACTCATTAGAAATATCCAGCAGTATTGACAAGCTAAAGAAGCATTCAAGAAAATGTAAAGTATTCTTACCGAGAAATGCCTATCAATTAACATCCAAGAAGAGTGTCCTTCAGTATTGTATAGAACCAATACTGTTGTACGGATGCTAAGTGTGGACCATCAACAAGCAAAGTCAGAACAAGAATGAGGTAGCTGAAATGTGGTTCCGAAGAAGCATGTTAAAAATTCCATGGAAAACAATGTAAACAAACGAGAAGCCCTGAAAGAGGCAAAAACAGAAAGAACATTAACAAAACAGACTAGGAAAAAAGAGCACCAGATAACCCAGGGAGAAAATATAAGACAGTTTTGCGGAGTGAATGAGGACAAAAGAATAGCAGTGCAAGAATAGATCCATATGAAGAGCCATGATCGCAAAAAAGCATGCAGTATGGCACATGGTGATGATGATAATGTTGTGATACAGAACAAAATTACTGACTTGAAAATGAGTTCTCCCACTTGATCAAGGTCATCAACTGATTCCAGGTTTCGAACAAAGTCGCAGGTCGTCTTGATTGTCGCCGCATCCAATTTGTTGCTTGGTCGCTGAAAAAGGGAGATAACCTATTTATCAAGACTTGTCATGCAACCAAAACACTTATGCAACCAAAATGCTTGTCATGGAACCAAAACACTTGTCATGCAACCAAAATGCTTGTCATGCAACCAATTTTCACAACAGACAAGCAGAAATGTTCCATTCACAAAAATATTCAATAAAAATATCGGAAAATACCATAGCTCATCATATCAATCAATCATTTAGCTTGAGTAAGCTCATCATGTCAATCAATAATTTAAATTGAGGGGCTTTTTATCAAAAAGAACTTTTCATTAACTCAAAAACAGATTCATACAATGATACACATAACAAAAATACTCATATCTCAAAGCAACAAAAGTAATCAACCACAAGATAAAATCACAATCATCCCTACATCAATATTATCTTGTTCTAATTATCTCAAATCTCTTCCGTCAAAATTTCAGTATTATGTTTCAACCACTTTGCCATTTTCACAAAAATCTTTGGCAGTCAATATCTTCTTCATATAAAACACAACCGGCGATGTACTCTCATATGAAACTCTCTACACATTAAACCAATACCAATGAACAACTGCTATGACATCCAAATGGTCTCGGATCCATCAACAGTACATGTACAATAACCAACAGAACCACAGATAGGCCAGGAACATGTCTTGCCTTCTCAAAATCACTCAAAACTGTAAGTGTACTATCTCCATCTTCTGATTTTTTTTTAATTCAAGTTCACCAGGAACTTGCAAACATAGCCCACTTTTCACAATACATTAAAGGTCACTCAATATTTACACAAATCAGCTGACTTCCCTTTACATTCTGTTTTCCAAATATCCAGAATCATCGCACACAAGCACAGACACAAGAAAAACCTATGCCTTTTCCTGATATGTCATTAAGATTTTTTTTAAATTGTTATTGTTGTTGCTTAAAGCCCAGCTGACTGTGCAGAGCCATATCAGGGTTATATAACCATCTCACAAAAAGTACACCATACTTCACAGAAGAGTATTCATACAAAAATCTGAGAGAAAAAATAAGTACACATATCAATTGATACATTCACCCGCATAATCTAGGGCGATGTGTCTGGCGTTGACCATTCCATCCAATTTATCGCACAGGGTATTTACAAAACATACCTGACTACAAATGTAAACATAACTAATGACACTAAAACAAAAACAGGCCTAAATTACCTGAATTACTTCTGCACATCATATTTCCTTAGAGCCAAAAATGCACTTAATACATTTTCTTAATTATCAGTCCTAAGAGAAAGTATGTAAAACTTTTTCGAACACAATAAAGGCAGAAAATTACAGGCAAAAAATGACAGAAACTGAGAAAACAAAAGAGTAAAACAGAAACAGAGTGACAGAAAAGAGGAAATTTCTAGCACAGAAGTTCCAGAAAGAGGGGATACTATTCATACTGAAAGAGTCCCCAACATCCCCATGTTTGTTTTTTGTTAATAATGCCATTAGTAAGAGGCAGTACAATAACCTCAACTGTATTACTTTTTCCAGTACTTAACAAAATTGTAAAACTATAACTCTTTTTCACAAAGGCTGCATATCAAGTGAGTCCATGCATATTAAGTTAAACAACAGAATACAAGTTATGTTTCTGTCTCTTTAGTCATTTACAATAGCACCTCCCAAATAACAATCATACACAGTAATATTGATCGTTACCCAGAAGGATGGTCACACTCTGACTGAACCAGATGATGTCTTGGATAGGTGGAACGAATATGGCACATCACTTTTTGGCAAGCCTGACAGCCATGAAAATAATTTAGAGCCAAATTTGGAATTGACCCCTGGAGATATGGAACCTGAACCTCTGCTCAGCGAAGTTGAATCTGCCATTAAAGATCTAAAATGCAGAAAGTCTCCTGGTCTTGACAATATTCCTGGAGAGTTGTTGAAACACTCAGGTGATGGTGGACTCAAAGTAATGCATCACTTATGCTGCAAGATATGGAAGACTTGTCAATGGCCTACAGACTGGAAGCTCCAAGAATTTGTCATGTTACATAAGAGTGGAAATGTCAAAGACTGCAACAATTATAGAACAATTGCACTGATCAGTCATGCCAGTAAAATACTGCTGATAATAATTTTAAACAGGTTAAAGCCAAAAGTAGAGGAAGAGCTATCCGACTGTCAGGCAGGCTATAGGAAAAACAGGGGAACAATAGATATTTCTGTTTGTACTCCAGATATTGATAGAAAAGATTAGAAACACAGACCAAGAGATGTTCATCGTTTTCATTGACTACAGCAAAGCGTTTGATAGCGTGATTCATCAAAGTCTTTTCCACTTCATGATCAAAATGGGTTTTCCAAGACATCTGGTTTCCCTCATAGCTTCATTATATAATGATCAAAAAGAAACAATCAGATGGAATAATCAAAACTGCAAATTTTTTAACATCACTAAAGGGGTAAGGCAAGGTTGCATCCTGTCTCCACATCTCTTCAGCATATACACTGAACATATCATGAGAGAGGCAGACATAGAAGACATGGGAGTAAATATTGGTGGTAGAAACCTGTCAAATTTACGCTACGCAGATGACACAGGATTACTGGCAGACAACATTACAGGCTCTAGGAGGATCCTGAACAGGGTAGACCGGGTTGGAAAGGCAGCTGGGCTGGACTTAAATTCAAAGAAGACAAAGGTTATGCATGTTGCAGGCAAATATAACACTAGACAGGACCAGATCATGCTAAACCAAGTCCCTCTAGAAAATGTCAAGGACTTTAAGTATTTAGGTTCAGTCAAGACACACGATGGAACATGCTCAAAAGACATAAAGATGAGAATTGGAATGGCCAAGAACAGTATGGTTCAATTGAACAATATTTGGAAAGACCACAGCATAACAGCAGACCTTAAGATAAAACTCTTAAAATGTCTTGTCTGGCCAGTGATGTTATACGGCTGCGAGGCATGGACAATGAAGAAAGAGGATGAAAGACGAGTGGAAGCAGCAGAGCTGTGGTTTTACCGAAGACTGCTGAGGGTCAAATGGACGGATAGGCGCTCAAATGAAAGCATACTGAATGAGTTGGGTACTACACGCAAGCTCCTAGTACTCATACAACGGAGGAAACTGAAATATGTTGGACACGCAATCCGTAATGAGAGAACAGACTTGATGTCCACTGTCCTCCAAGGTAAAGTGGAAGGAAAGAGAAACAGAGGACGGCCACCTGCATCACTTGCTAGAAACATCACAAACATCAGTGGCAAGAAACTCCAGGAGGTGGTCAGACTTAGCCAAGATCGAGAGTGCTGGAGGCAACTTGTGAGGACATCATGTGCAGCGGCCAACACTGTTCCCGGTGACGCCGACAGGTGAGACAGGTGAGACCCAGAACTATATTCAAAACACTTTTTTTTAATCCTTGTACTCCCTCAACCTATCCACCAGCTTCCTGCAACTTAAAAGATTGACTCAACACTTGTCCACACACACGCACGCACGCACGCACGCACACACACACACACACATCCTTCTGAATAAAATACTACTTCCTTTTCTAAAGGAAGATCAAAAAAGAATTATATGAAGAATACAACATAAACAGTCATCTGCGCATCGAACATTGGAAGCCGGATCAAGTGCACTTGAAAATGACCAAAACATTTTCAACTGAATTGGCACTTTGAATGATTTTTAGTCAAACTGGATGTGGCAGTCAATGTTTATTACCAAGCTGCATCTAACTGTCAGCTTGTCACTATGTCAGGACATGCTAACACCACATAAATTATTTTAAACCACTATGTGTGCAAGTTTCATTTGTTTCAACACAACTTTACTTCAGTTCTGTGAATGCTGCTTCCCATTCAGGGAACTAATGCTAACAGTCTGTTCCCAAAAATGCTGCTGAAGACTGGCATTCTGGACAGGAGGCGGTCACAAAAACTAAGACTTTTCTATGGTCATAATAACCTGAGCACAGCAGCCACAAATGTAAAATATAGTTTGTATCACTATTAGTATTAGCTGA
Source organism: Monoplex corrugatus (assembly GCA_030674185.1). Taxonomy (NCBI): domain Eukaryota; kingdom Metazoa; phylum Mollusca; class Gastropoda; order Littorinimorpha; family Ranellidae; genus Monoplex; species Monoplex corrugatus. The sequence goes on along the minus strand of JAPXFY010000018.1, from coordinate 31,281,254 downwards.
TCATGCTAGTAAACTGCATGTTGTTATTTTTTCAAGTTTCAAATCTAACCCCTAAGTTACAAGATCATCATCATCATCATCATCAGTCCCATAGTCTGGTTGACCGTTGGGGCACCACTGAAGATTTTGCTACCAACTTCCTCCACTCCTCACGGTCCTCAGCTTTCCGCAGAATGATGTTCCATTCAAGGCCAGTCCACTCTCTGATATTGTCTTCCCATCTTTTTCTCTGTCTGCCTCTTTGTCTCCCTCCCTGAACTGTTCCCTGCAAGACGGTCTTGGCCAGTCCAGATGATCATGTGACATGCCCGTACCACCTCAGTTTGCGTCTTTTCACTGAAGTCAGGTCTTTATATGGCCCGATGGCGTTTTCGATTCGGGTTTTCACTTCCTTATTGGTTATATGATCTTTGTACAAGATACCAAGGAGTTTGCGGAAGCAGCTCATCTCCATTGCCTGTATCCTTCTTTCGATGACTGCTGTTATGGTCCATGTTTCGCATGCATACAAAAATACTGACATGACAAGGGAACGCATCAGTCTGATCTTGGAGCCGATAGCGATATTCTTGTCGTTCCAGATGACTTTTAGCTTGGTCATTGCAGCTGTGGTCTGGGCAATCCTGGAAAGTACTTCGGGCTTTGATCCTTCATCTGATACTATAGCTCCCAGATATTTAAATCTTTGGACGGTCTCAAGTTTCTTGTTGTCTATGGTAATGTCAGTGCTGATGCCATTGGTATTATTTGTCATCAACTGGGTTTTCTCTGCACTGATCTGCATGCCATATGCTGTGGAGGCCTCATCAAGATGTTTTATCAAGCTGACTAGCTCTTGCTCTTGCCCAGCTAGTCCGTCAATGTTGTCAGCAAAACACAAGTTTGTGATTGTTCTACCTCCGATGCTGACTGTTCCCTCATGGCTTCAAGTGCGTCAGCCATTATTCTCTCTAAGAAGATGTTAAACAGAGTGGGGCAGAGCAGGCATCCTTGGCGTACTCCAACTGTGGTTCGGAACCATTCTCCTATGTTGTTGTCATGGTAGACTGCACTGGTCGCCTTTTCATAGAGGCATTCTATGGTTCTGATCAGGTTGGCATTGATGTTGTACAGCCTCATGGTTGCCCACAAGGCTGCGTGCCAAACCCTGTCGAATGCCTTCTTGAAGTCCACGAAGACGTGGTAAAGGCCTTGCTGGTGTTGCAGGTATATCTCACACAGAGCAATCTGAGGTTGAAAATTTGCTCTGTGGTACTTCTTCCTGGTCTGTAACCTGCCTGCTCTTCTTTTATTATCTCCTCAGCTTGTGAAGTTACAAGATATCACTTTGAAAAAAGTTTTAATTCACTCCAGTTCTGAATAACTTGCCATTAACAATCCAAACTGGTTTTTGTTGCTGATACTTGTGTGTGTGTGTGTGGTTTTCTTTTCTTCCCAAATGAAAGTGTACCAGAGTTTAAAAAAAAAAAGATTTTCTCCTCATCATTCTGACATTTTGTCCATGATTTTGAAAATGTTCTGATTTTCCTTGGGTTAGGACATGTGTCCTAAGCATCTGAATTTTCATAAGAAACCCTGCAACCGATTTAGTATGACCAACCCACAGTAATTATTAGACTATCAATAATAAGCTTCATCAATGAAATTCAAAGCTGAAGTGTACCATCTCTACCTACCAACCTAACGTAAAAAATGTTTCTTTCCATATCACATGTATACTTGATAATGCCCTAAGTAACAATGACATCTTCACTGCTTTAGCAAACTGACCAAAGGAACAGGATATCATAAAAATTTCGTCAAAACAAGTTTATCAATACCACTACCAGTGTGAGTACATGCTAACAAATTGTCAGTTCTAGTCAAATCACATTTTTAAATGCAAGAATGTAAAGTTATGTCCCTTGTACCATTTAAGCAAAGTACAGACACGACTTCTCGTGACAAGAATACTAATAGCATGTGATTGAACAGAGCAGATTACACCCCATATGGATGTTATTCTGCAAACTATGCAGAGCCACAGGGCATTTTAAGTTATAAATTATAAAAACAAATCATTAACACTGTCCTGTGTTACATTAAAAAGTGTACACAAAACATGAAGACACTGTCTGAACATCCAAACTCATTACTTGACAATTTTTCTCCATAAAATATGACATTTCTAATGTACTGATTAAAAATAAATATCATACAATTATATATTCATGCAAAAACGCCAAGTGAATGACACCAATAAACCCATGTTCTTCACTGAACCGAAACGTTACAAGTCACATAAAGACAGAACAATGGTTCAAAACAAAGAAACTCTGGAGAATGTGTCAGTAAACAAACAACTGACATACAGTATGATACACAAATGAAGTATTCTCCACATAATCACACAAATTTTTCATGTTTTCTTTGAATATTTTTGAAACAATCAGACACACAATGCCAAAACTGTCAACATGTCACTTTCAATTGCCATTTTCAATCAAAATTTGAAGAAAAAACACTTAAAAACATCTCAACAATCAATATTTTGATGGCTTCCTTCTAATCTATGGTATTTTCTAACTAATTTCAATCAGTACCAGTTGTGCTCACAAACCACAACTCAGAAAAACTGAGATAATTTGTTTGAAAGAAAGTGGCTTCCTGAAGAGTGAACCAAATATATTATGCAGAATTGCCAAAGTAGAATGATTCTCTCTTGAAAAAATTCTGAACTTCAAATTTAAATTGTATTTCCAGCAGCAAACTAAGTCTCTTTCCAGCCTCTAAATGGCAAGGTTGGGAAAAGCCACAACAGTAGTTTCATTTCCACACAAGTAATATAATGGTATGATTTTTTTTTCAAATGGGTTCAGTATTGCCTACTGAAATCATGGTGCAGCATTAGCATTTTACATTACACACTTCAAGCAAAAACTGTACTTACTTTGGCCTTCTTCTTTTGGTCTGGAAACTGAGAGCGGAACTCTTGGAGGTCTGCATCAGTGAGAATGTGATTGCCTGCAACAATTAAATGAAAAGAATTATATAATTAATTTTGAAGTATTTAACAAATCAGACAGAGAACAATGGAATTCATTTCACAGCTAATACGCTTAAACAGTTAAGGTAGGTCATTGTGGCAAAGCTGTATGGTGCATCAACTGTTAACAACCCACTTTCCATCCCCAATCAGATCCTATTTCTACCATAAGTTGTATCCTAGAACTTTGAAGTTGTTTGGACACATGAAGTGACCAATGATAAAGCATAGACATCCACCAAGGTTCTCAGCTGCCATGGATGGAAAAAATCATCAATGGTGATTCATGCTTTGATCCCAATTGGAACACAAAAACCACCGACTGACATCACCAACAGCATGGCATTAGCAGTTTTCACATTGGAAACAGCTAATACAAACAGCGCTTGACTCGCCAGGTGTAATTATTTTCCTCTGTGCCAACAGTAAATGTATGAGTACTGTGCTTTGTATGAGCACAGCCTAATAATAAATTAAGGATTCTTAAGTGAGATGACTCTAGCCCATGATTTAAAGTATAACCCGCTTTATAAGTACTACTTATGTTCAAAATGGCAACCAATAAATACATTACATTAAAGTTAAACTTTATTAAGTTAAAACCACATACAATTTTGGCTCCCCCTCCCAAGTGAAAAAGTTGTGATAAGGTTACCAAGCTAAACTATTTCTGTCAAATTTCTTCACGAACCTTTTTCATTCAAGACAACACCACGAACAGACACACAGACACACAGACACAGACACACACACACACACACACACACACACACACACACACACACACACACACACACACACCACACATTCATGCACAGAGGCACAACTAGGTGTTTCAGTCTGTACAAGGAACTTAGTCAATACAAGAATTGCTCATTTTCTTTGAGAGGGGTAGGGGAGCTCAGTGCAGGGGTACCCTCTCCTACCCATCCCTGTACAAAGCAATGTCTACTTCAAGCTCTTCACAAACTTTTTCTAAAACTCAACACTAACATCAAAGACAAACTTGTATTATTCTATCAAATACAGGTATATTATTTTCCTTCAAACTAATAAAATTTTGATAATTTATCCTTTCTTCAGAGTAGAATGCATGTAATACATATATATATATATGCACTTCATTCTGGTTGTTTGGTTCATATTTTGTTACACTGCTGCAGTAAGCATAAACTGTACTCTATTCTGTCACCTTGTGTGGCCATCTTTTCTTGTGTCAGCTGCCACGTCTGGACATATTCAGTATGAACACTTTTATGGCCACAGAAGGAAAACATACAGGGCTCTGCCCAATGCACCAACCATTCAAGTACTTTCAACTTAGTGTTTCATTCACCCCATTCTCCCCTACTCTCCCATTTTGTTTTATGTAGGCTGAAGGAATCTGCCAAATAATTACATGTCTTTTGGGGTGAATTTGAGTGCACTGAACCTGGAGTTTTTCTAAAACATACTCTAAACTAAAGAGAGAAAAAAAAAATAATAATAATAAAAGGAAAACACATCTAACATGCATATGGTGACAATTAGTTCAGTTGACACATTGCAGTTTTGCCAACCACAATGCATTTTGTCACAATATGAAGACTACATGCGGACAAACATCGGCACTTTCATGGATCAGAAGCCGACAATACATGGTTCAAGGGAAACTAAGGCTGCACAACTGAAAAGCTCTGGCACTAGACAGCAAATGTATTATTTCCCACAGCACATGATGATACTGCACTGTCAGCAGACAACATTACCAGCATAAAAAGAATTTTATACAGGGTAGATGCAGCAGGCAAAAAGGCTGGCATTTAATTAACAAAGTTCTTATAGAAAATGTACAGGATTTCATATACTGTAAAAATTGATGATGGAACCTGCTCCAAAGATTCCGAGAAAAACTGATTGCAGAGGAATTGAGGCAGCAAAGATGTGGTTTTATTGGAGACTACTAATAGCAGTACTATGTGTCAAATGGCCAAGTAGATGAACTAATGACACTGTGTCAAATGGCCAGATAGAAGAACAAATGAAAGTGTCCTGGAAGAACTTGATACCACCAGAAAACTACTAGCACTAGCAGACATCAACAACAGAAGACTAAAATACATTGGCCATGTGTTACGTAGTAAGAGCATGGACCTCATGGCAACCATCTTTCAAGGAAAAACAGTGGCAAAAAGGAAGAAAGGCAGACCTCCAATCTCATATATCGAGAATATTATAACCAACATCAGTGGCCTAATTTTCAAGAAACAGTCTACAAAAGTCAAGACAGAGTGGCCTGGAGGGAGATGGCCGTGTCAAAATGTGCAGCAGCCAACACCAAACCTGGTGATGCCGACAGGTGAGACAGGTTGTTTATTCAACGCCACATATCTACTTTATCTGCACATAGATGTGACATTGGAGTTAAAAGTGGAAAAATGTGATTCCAAGCTAATTTAGAGTGCTGCTTGCTCATTTAAAAATGGCAATACTGATGATTATTCAAAGCATCAACAAACACAAAAATGACTTCAAATGGATTGGGGCCTATTCAATAATAATTAATATATATATAAATGGCTCATTCTCAGAAAGCGTGTACCACCAAGGGTGATGTCATTCAGAATATATTTTCATAAAAACTACTGGGTTAAAGTTGACTATCTCAGTTGATTTTTGTTGCTATTCTGTTTAAGAAATATTACGTATACTTTCATCCAGCAGCTGTGAATGTGTGTACTGTAATTTTGTGAAAATGCAGCAATGTGTGAATAAAATGTGGGTCTGATTTGGGACATGGCACAGCATCAGTAACAATCATATGTAAAACTTTTTGCTATAACATTACAAAATGAATCTGTTCATCCATATATCTGTTCAGTAAGGATTTGATTTAAATTCCCTGGCGCGTGTGCTTTAACTGGAATTAAAATTTAGAAGTAATTAGAAATACAAAAGTTCATTATAAACATTACTAATCGTTTCCGATTTTCGCGCTCCAAGATCGCCAGTCGTGCATATCGGTTTGCGCAGAGATACACACCTGCTTGTTGTATAAACTCATAAAAGTAGTTCCAGAAACAGTACAAGCAAACCTTTTAAATCAAAATCACTGTAACTTGTAAAAAATACGATTTTAGTATCATCTTCGTGCGTCGTTTCCGGAATTTAAGGTAACGTTTCAAATCAGAAAAATACTCACTCATTAATTTAAAAAGAAACAGCACTATTTTCTCTTGCATATGACTACCACATCCGGGGAACTTTGTTCAACATCCTCTGTTTCTTAATTTTGAGCGCTCTAGCGACAGCATCGATCAAACGTGTTTCATTTCTGATATCGTGGTGCTTGAAACAAATAAATGACGAAGAGCACCGGCCAACTTTGAGCGGTAAGTTTAGGCTTATTTCATTATGATTTTGCCTTTTTAATGTAAGTAACAATATGTAAGTAACATATTTCACAAGGATTTTTTGTTGTATTTTAATGGAGTGATTTCCTATTTTTGTTGACAATGAGGATTACTGGAACCTTCTTGAAAGATTTGACGTGCAACAATGGGACAATGAGATGTCACGTAACCGGCAATTCACTTCATTTTCAACTTCATTTAGGACTCTGTTACATGCAAACCAGTTTAGTTATGTCTGTTACATATTTATTGATAAGGAATGCCAGCTAGTAACTTTTTAAACAAAGTATTTTGATGTCAAGATGGATTTGTCACAGGTCCATTATACTTGTAACACAGAGAGTGAGAGACCAACAAAACTGGCATCTCCGTTTCGTTTATAAGATATATTTGACATTTTTCAAAAATACTGTCTGTTGTTTCTTGACTAACAAATTTCTGTTTATTTGGCTGGTTTCCAGTAATTGAAAAAGACAAATAATAATGCATTTTGCAGTTCAGTTGATTTTATTTACCATTAAACATTATAAATGCAACAGGAAGCAATAAAAGTTGGCTTCTTGTTACAAAAATAAGGTCAGAGATCAATCTGTCAGTCTGCTAGTGTTAACCAAAAATGCATTGAATATCCTTGAGATAACTATTTTTAAAGTCATGAAAGTTCAATACACTATTTTTGTTTGAAACGGAAGCTGATAACATTATGAGCAAAACAATAACAGGCATTAAAAATGAGAAAAATGTTGTTGTAACCAGGAAACTACATTGTTTGCTTCCATGTTAAACACTTAGTAGGTAATATAAAAAGTTAAGCTTGTGCTGCTGATAGTGCACTACGGTGTAGGCTATAATTCATCTACAGTAGTGTGATTTTGAGGTTGACATGTCATAAGTTTGAAAGATAATAACTATGTCCTGTTTTTAATAATGTTCTTTCATGTAAAAAATATTGTTATTGTAACAAGGAAACTATAGGGCCAGTGTGGGAAAACTTTTTATGATGCTGAGAGCACACTATCATATGATATGCAATCATGAATCAGATATATTTCAATTTTGTGAATTATGTTTTGGACAGAAATTTGAAACTTGAAACATGATCACCATTCTTGTTTATTAATTTATTTTCTATTCTTTCGTGTCAAAGTAAGGTTAATCGAGAGCCTCTTAATCTTATTGTATTGTAGGAATTATCCATTATCCATAAATCAGAATGTTTTTACTGACTGTCCTTGTGAGAATGTACATACAGGGAGGCATCCTGATTCTGAATGAAGTGCTATTTTACAGGCAAGTCGCAAGAGGCTGGTGAGGAAGAAAGGCACCATGAAGGATCTAGTGTCCCAGCTGAAGATGGACATGGCTTTCCTGGAACAGCACTTTATTTCATGCTCATTGGCAGGCCAGCCAGTTTGACAAGCTAAAGAAAACAACCATTTCTTCACATGGTCTTAGATTTTGCAGAAAATTTCGCCTGCCTTTTTTGTTTCAGGATGAAATTCAGGTAGCTCATTGGCACTATGAGCACCTCACAGTCCACCCAACTGTGTGCTATTATGCCTGCAAGGGATGCGAAAGTGACGAGGATAGTAAGTGTGGTATAAAACAATGAGACTGTCACCGATATAAAAGTTTGATACCTTGAACTGAAATCGGGGTCAACTGACATACATGTATGTTTGGTCAGACTGGAGAGTTTGGGTTTCTTCACATCAAGTGCAGGAGAAAGTGGATTCTCCAGCCCTGTCGCCTTCTGGGGGCATTGTGTTTTCTTTTAGCCAGTGACTTGATGGTGGACAGTTTTGAACAGCCTCCCTGCGTGTGTATTTGTGCGTGTGTAACCGAGATCTGTTAATACAGAACACACTCTGTTTTTTTTCTTGAAGGTAAGAATTTTGAGTTCATCTTTAGATCATCTTTACACAAAGGACAAAAGTGCTGTATCTAATGAGCAAATCAAACAAGTGATAGGCATGCCTGTGTATTCATGTGGTACTTGAACCAGAGAACTGTGTTCTTCAGTCTGTTTGGTTTCCGTGTTACAAAAGTAATGTTTTTATGGACTAATCCAGCTCCAGTCACATTATAAGGATTGGAGATCAGATTTTCTACTAAAAACAACATTGTCTGATCTAAAAGTCAGGTAAAGTGAGCAATAAGCGGTTTTCTACGGGTTTTTTTTCTGCAACGTAAATGTTCAAAAGCGTCTGATAGCTGTCGTTTGTCTCTACATTGTGTTTGTTTCATTTATTCATTTATTTACAAATGAAAGGGAACTATTTCTGTTTGTTTGTTAATGTTATATGACAAAAAAATACTGAGCTAAATAAATCTATGGAAATCTTATTTAGAGTGGATTTATTGATCATATTGGATGCTGTTTGGTTTCCCGTTACGTGAGTAATCTATGTGCATCTTGCTGCATTTGACCCCCTACATACAAAATATCTGACAAAGAACTATCTTTTTTTTTTGGCTTAATTGCAGTGTTTACGTACTATACTTTATAAAACTGTCAAGTACTTCAGATTTGAAGCACTTTCATTTTTGTCTGTGTATGTCCCACTTCTGGTACACCTTTTCTGAGAATGAGAAAAGGTTTAACAATAACACACAAAAAATAACAAACACATAGGCCTACACATGTATTTAACACACACACAGAGGAAAAAGCCAACAGACAAGCAGTACAACAAAACAAGCTGAATGATATAATGTGACATCCTGTGTTCCAGTGGAAACAAAATGTTCTTTATTTTTGTTTATTGCAAAGGGGAAAGGGGGAGGGGAGGATGTGTACTCGTTATGTTGACTGCAGGTATGCATGCAACTATTGTAAGCCTATATATAATAAAGTGTTTTAATCTATAGATACACATGCCCATTTTGGATTGTTGTGGAATTATTTTGATAATTTGAGCCATAAATGTTGAGGGGTGGGGAGTGTGTGCGTGTAGTTGGATGATTTGTTGGTTGTTTTTTAATTTTATGAACTTTTAAAAATGGTATGTGTGTATAGTATAAACGAATATCAAATAAACAATACAGTGATCAACATAATACATCACAGTGGCTCCCTTGACCAACAGGCCTACATGAACCAAAACTTGCCTTTCCCTAGACTATCCTTGTTTCATGTTCCACTGTTATAATGACAATGAAATGATCATAGCAGAAGAAATCACATGACAAACAGAAAAGTCTGAAAAAATCCAAACACAGTGAATTCCACCTGTAACAAAATTACCTACAATGACTTTCCAACAATAACATACTTCATTTTCCCTGCCCACTTCTTTCTCTTTCCCTGTTGTAAAATAGCGTCCATAACAAACAAATTCTACGCTGCACATAAACAGATTCCTATTTGTACGAAAAAGATTTTGTTTCCCATGGACCAATCTGTATTCTTCCCTACAACAAACAACGCAGGATAGGGCAATAACGGTTGCACAAAAGTGCAAGGGGCAAGCAATTATTTGAGGTGGGCAAATGATGAGCTCTGCAACTTGCCCACCGGGCAAGTACAATATTTTCCTTCCAACTTCTGCAGAGAATTCACTCATTCAGGCTTAACTACACATATATGGTCAATAGCCAGAGCCCATGGAACATGCACAGTTACACTCAACGACACTGACATTATTATTTATTGTGCAATGTGATTGGTTAGTCTGCAGACACTGACTAATCAGAATGGAGCTCACAGTTTCATACTTTCTGGCCCCATGCACACCATACAAAGGCAGAAGACAAAGTAAAACTAATGCCCATGGCAAGGGAAAACTTTTGTGTTTCCCCAAGTAAAAGAAATCTTCCCAGCATGACATTTTGTTTGCTTTTGGCATGTCAAAACAAGGTCAACTTTGGTGTTCAGGAGCAGAATGCTCTCCTTATCCTCTCTGAAAAGATCCTGATGGAACATGAGAGCAAACAATACAGCAAAGACAGGGGGAGGGGGCAGAGAGTGACTCTGGCTGAGGACAGCTGTGAAGAGGGTGCCACTGAGCTCCTAGGCGCCAGAAATGTGAGAGCAATTCCTGGTAGATGAGGACAGACTATAAGAAAATAATGACTTCACAAGTTACTGAAATTACTGCTCACAACCCTTGTGCTGTCAATGCCCACAGCAGCTATGAACAAGGCTTTTCAACAATGGAAAGAATCAAGAATGACAGAAGCAAGCTCACTACCAGCACCGTATCCAACCTTCAACTGAGGGCCTAGACATTGATGAATATAACTGTTTGCATACAATTCAAAGATGATGGGACGACTGACAGATTGAGCCCCAATGCCAAAACTGTGCTTGTTTCTCCAGCCAATTTCTTGGTTCACAGGTTTGAAAGTATGTTTGGTTTGTACACCTGAAAATGCAAACATGAAAGCGTTCAGAGTTTATTCAAAAAGAATTCATTTCACTTGGACAATTCTGCACTTCAACCAATCTGTTACCTTGCAGACTCTTTGAGCCCTTGCAAACAAAACCCTATGTGCTAGCATGTAGTAGCAACATCTTGAAATGGAAAGAAAAGGAGGTGGGGTGAACCACTGAAACACTAAGCTGACACAACAGCAAACAGGTCAGTTTTCATATTTTGGGCTGGGTTAGCACTGGAAATAATATTTGATATCAAGCCTTGAGTCCACATCTCTGTTACTAAAGCCAGGTGAGTGAGTGAGTGATGAGTGTGTGTGTGTGTGTGTGTGTGTGTGTGTGTGTGTGTGTGTGTGTGTGTGTGTGTGTGTGTGTGTAGTGTGGTGAGTGTGTGTGTGTGTTTTGTGTGTGTGTGTGTGTGTGTGTGTGTGTGTTGTTGTGTGTGTGTGTGTGTGTGTGTTATTAATGTATGAGAAAGAGACACTGTGTGTGCGTGTGTGCACTGCGAATTTGTGTGTGTGTGTGTGTGTGTGTATATGTGTGTGTGTGTGTGTGTGTGTGTGTGTGTGTGTGTGTGTGTGTGTGTGTGTGTGTGTGTGTGTGTGTGTGTGTGTGTGTGTGTGTGTGTGTGTGTACTGATAATAATGCAAGTTAGGCCAAGTGCATTGTGTTTTCCTATTCTTCTCAGAATATTTTATGAAACTGCCCCCAATTCACAGGCAAGGGTGTTGTTGTTGTTGTTTTTTTACTGTAGGGCAAGTTGAAATTTTGTCTACTTTAAAGTACTTGCCCCCAGGGTAAGCCAAGAAAAAAGTTACTGCTTACCATGTAAGCACTCTAGAGTACCACAACTACTCTGCATCATACGCTGCATGTATAGCTAAGCATCTGTGATATCCAAGGCTTCATGCATGCTTTGCCATTTCAGTGAAATAATGCTAGCAGCAATGTATATGCTGTATGCATGTGTGCCCCTCGTGAACGCATGTTTCTTTTTGTATTCTTCAATGACTATGCCATAAAAATGACCATTTGTAAAATATGGCATGTTGAATCTGGGCATGTGTAAGGTCACTGATTTTGCTATAACGAACACATGTATATATATGTATGTCTCCCTTGAATTTAGATGTAGGCTGACTCCACTATACAGGCCTATATAAGCTACGCACAAAAAGTTAAGGATCACTATAAGAAAACAGGTGCGTAATAAACTCAGTTCGCTACTGTTATTTATTTCTCAGTCTAGCCAAATTGTTATGAATTCTTGTTCAGCTGTAAGTGGGCGATGTTGTGTTAGTGCGAAAATTGCACGGGATTCTCTACTACTGAGCTTGGCCGCAAACGGAAAAGCGGAAACTTGCGAAAAAGGACCTTGTTTTGGACCGTTCTGCCTGAACACATTGCACAAGCCAGATGGAAAAACCATTATGCACGTGCAAGCACTGCTGTTTATGTGTGAGATGCTGTCTCTTGCTTGGCTTTATAAGAAGACATTCCACCAGTAGTAGGCCTGATCTGACAATGCCTCCACGACGAAAATTGAGCGAGTTTGAGAGGGGACGAGCTGTTGCATGGTTCCAAGATGGTGTTCCAAAGCGAGAAGTGGCCAGGCGACTTCAGGTGTCCATCTCGGTCATTGTCAGACTGATTCAACGCTTCACAGCCACTGGGAGGGTCCATGAAAGACGCAGATCTGGTCGACCGAAGAAGACAAACCCACGTGAAGATCGTCTCATTGAACGACAAGCCCTGCAGACAAGAACAGCCTCTTCCAGCATCATTTGAAGGCAGCTGAGGGTGGCTACTAACATCAACATCAGCCAGCAGACCATACGGAACCGCCTTCATGGGTTTAACCTCCGTTCTCGTCGCCCAGCTGTACGGCCACGCTTAACTCCAGCCCATAGGGCAGCACGCCGTGCCTTCTGCAGACGTCACGTGAGGTGGACACGTCAGCAATGTCCCAGGTCCTGTTCAGTGATGAATCACGCTTCACCATGAACCACAACGACGACCGACTGAGGGTCTGGAGGCGCCCAGGGCAACGCTTTATTGACACCACTGTCCCAAGAAAAGGTGGCCTTTGGTGGAGGTTCTGTAATGGTCTGGGGGGCCTTCAGCCTTCACCACAGAACACCCTTGTACAGGGTAACCTGACTGGCCTCCGATACCGGGATGAGATCCTTCGACCGCTGGCTGTGCCTACACTGCAGCAGATGGGACCGACGGCTGTCTACCAGGATGACAACGCTCGCCCCCACAGGGCAAGGGTGGTCAACGACTTCCTGCAGCAGTCTGGAGTCAACAGAATGGAGTGGCCAGCATGCAGTCCCGATCTCAACCCGATTGAGAACCTCTGGGATGAGCTGGATCGCAAAGTGAGGAGCAACCACCCCCCTCCCAGGGATGCCCAACACCTCTACCAGATGCTGCAGGCTGAGTGGCAGGTACTTCCACAGAGGATCTTCACCAACCTGGTCAACTCGATGAGGACTCGCTGCGTCGAGTGCCACAACAGCCATGGCGATTACACGCATTACTGAACTTTTGGGAGCATTAGAATGCCCTGTCTTGTGATTTCAATGACTTTGGGAAATCAAATTTCGATACATACCCACTTTGATCAAATGTACACACCAAACGATTGCTCGAAATTGAAGGCAATTGTGTATCGTTATCACTAAAGCATGGAATTAAATGTTTGCCAAACTTCAACGCATTGGCTTTCTTATTTTGAAAGTTATGAATTTTTGTGCAAGTGATCCTTAATTTTTTTGTGCGTAGTGTATAAATATAAACTGAAGCAACAGCCAAAACTGTCTCTCAATGGGGGTATTAAGGATTTCTTTGTTTTGTTTTGTTTTGTTTTGTTTTTTGTTTTGTTTTTTGTTTTGTTTTAGCCTGTCAAGTTTTCTACTGCTTCAGATAAATAGACCCGTGTATTTTACTGACATAATGTGTGGTGAGTGTGTGTGTGTGTGTGTGTGTGTGTGTGTGTGTGTGTGTGTGTGGTGTGGTGTGTGTGTGTGTGTGTGTGAGAATGAGAAGTATGTTCTATGAAAAAAGAACAGCTTGATCATCTTTTTTCTTTTCTCTTCTTGACCATCTTTTTTGTTTTTTCTTCTTTCATTGTATACTGTTTAGGCCTACTTCCAAGATGTGTGCTTACCACCCAAACTCCTTTCACTTAGTTTTAGTAGCTTTAGGCCTATAAACTTTTTAGGCACTATGCTATAATAAACTTTTCAAGAAAATAACCCAGACAAAATCTTCAAAGCTGTTGAGTCTGACTGCATTTAATTTAAATCTGCCTCCATTCTTTCCCATATGCGCAGCCCTACATATACAACCTGATCGAGATCTCCTCCTGTCTGTATCTACACATACAAAACAACTTAAGTTAAAAGCTACACAGCCTACACTTTCGCATGTGTATGTGAGCAGGTGTTGTGCGTGTGTGCATATATATATGAAAATGCAAAACTTTCACTGAGCAGAGCAAGTCTAGTTACCTTTGAAGCATATATAAACATACCAGCTGTCGACATGGGAGACAGCAAAGATTACTGTAGACCTCTAGCTGACAACTCGATACAAGCAATTATGGCACCATGTGCAAGCATATTTAATTGGCAATATCAGCATTTTAACCCATCAAATCTTCTGCAAAAATAAAATGGTGACATTTCATTGTCTTTGTATTGCTAAATAATGTTAATTGTTAGCACTGCCTTAGTGAGGAGTTAAGCCTTAAGTTTAACACAAAGTGGTAAATGTGAATTGGATTCAAACTCACCAAGAAGAGCAGCAAGAATGCTGAAGCGGTTTGGGTTGAGGTTCAAACACTTTGCTATTTCATCCATTATGTACTCCTTGGTCTCTAGCGAACCTTTGTAAGTCAATTTGAGGTTGTTGGAAGAAAAGTAACGAGGAGGATCAAAGACAGTGTAAATGGGGTTTTGTGCAATGATGCCATGCAAATTGTGCTCACGGCAAAACCCAATGACTTCTTGGTGATGATCATCAATGGAGGATGCAACAGTAACTCGCAAATGTGCCAGTGCCATCCGCAGAGCACCCTGCACAAAAACTGGTGCACTCCACCATACTTTTGGAGGAGGAGTGCCTCTGTTTGCAATGTGTCGGAACACATTACGCACTTTCTCCTTATGCTCAAGCTGATGTGTGGTCCACTCCCCGATTTTTTCTTTCTCCAGGGCCCCGTTAAACATGACCACTATTTCCATGTTAGCACTTGCACAAGCATCAATCAGGTTGGACAGGAATGCTGTCATACGGTTAAACTGGCCACCACAAACCCAATCAGAGAAGAAACCTCCGTAGAGTCTGTCCAAACAGCATTCGCCATCTACGACGAGACAAAACCGTCCATTTCCGCCGCTTCCAACACCCCTTTGGCTTTTCGACCCAAAACCCCTCGCGATTTTTAGCAAGTCGACAGAAACGCAAGCACTACCACAGTCTGTTTCCAGCAATTCTCCCAAATCGGTGACACCCATTTTGCTGTTCGTCGCCTAAATCTTAAACATAAACGCTGGGGTTCTAAAGCACAACCAATGACTGATGTCAAAGACTTAAAAAAGAACAAAAGACAACAACAGCGTCTCCTTCTTCTTAATTCGTGTCGTCCATGTGTGCCTTGTGTATGTGCCGGTGTAGGTCATGTGACCAAAACCCCGGATGTTAAAGTCACAGGAATTGGAAGTACACAGACATTTCTTTTTTAATTTAAAATACAAACTACAACAATCACTTTATTAGACACATAAAATACTTTAATTGTCACAAAAAATGGCCTGAATCTAACAAGGTTGGATTAGAGAGATTCTGACTCGTACCATCCAAGGAGGATATAGTTGGACCTCATGGCCTTGGTACACAAAACGAAAGAGGGGGGAAGCTTGTAGAATGGGCACAGATGAATGAGTTCATAGTAGGAAACACCTGGTTTGAGCAGCCTAACAGAAGAAAATGGACTTGGATGAGTCCAGGAGATAATACCAAAAGTCAAATTGACTACATCCTGATTAACAAAAGATTTAGAAATTCTTTACTGTCAGCAAAAACACTACCAGGCGCAGACTGCAACAGTGACCACAATCCGGTAGTGGGAAGGTTTAGGCTGAAATTGAGGAAAAGGAAACAGACCAAAAGCAACATCAAACTAAACCTTGGACTCTTGAAGACAGATGAAATGACACGTCAAAAATGTAATGTACATGTTCAAAACAAATTCAGTGCTCTGGAAGACGTTGGTGACAGTGAGGAACAATGGACAAAGTTGAGAAGTTCTATAAATGAAGCTTGTGAGGAAATCCCTAAGGCAAATAGAAAAGCAAAAAAGAGCTGGATGACTAATGAATATTTGGGCTTGATGGAGAAAAGGAGGAAGGCAAAGAGAAACGAGGAGATATACAGGAAGATAAACAAAGAAATCAGGTATAGGTGCAATGAAGCTAAGGAAGCTTGGCTGAACACAAAATGCAAAGAGATAGAAGAACGACACAAAATGGATCCTCAGGGTATGTACAGACGAATTGAAGAAATTGTTCACAGGAAAAATACATGCACATCAACTGGTTGCTTAAAATCAAAAGATGGCACGCTTATCATGGAAAAAGACAAGGTATTAGACAGATGGGGAGAGCACATTAAAGACCTTTTTGAGGATGACAGAAACGAAGAACACATCATAAAAAAGAACTTTGAAGGACCACCCATAATGAAAGATGAAGTCAGAGCAGCACTGAAAAAGATGAAACCAGGAAAAGCCCCAGGACCAGACAACATTACTACAGAGATGATTGAAGCCCTGGAGGAATTTGGCATAGAAAAAATAACAGTCCTCCTAAATGAAATTTATGACACTGGAAAAATCCCCAAAGATATGTCAAAATCAATTTTCATTGCACTTCCAAAGAAGACAGGGGCTATAGAATGCGAACTCCATCGCACAATCAGTTTGATGAGTCATGTAACAAAAATCCTGTTAAGAATAATCATGATGAGGACAAGGAATAGAATCAAAAGAGAAATAGCAGAAGAACAGTGTGGATTTGTGGAAGGGAAAGGAACTATTAATGCCATATACATCCTAAGAACTATCATAGAGAGGTTAGTTGAGATGAATAAGGATTTGTATTTATGCTTTGTTGACTATACCAAGGCTTTCGATCGGGTACGACATGAAGAATTGATCAACCAACTGGAGAGACTCAATGTCGATGGAAAAGATCTACGAATAATCAGGAATATGTACTGGGAACAAACAGCTGCAATGAGAATAGAAAACAATATAAGCTCTTTTCAAAACATCAAAAGAGGAGTCAGACAGGGTTGTGTTTTGTCACCAGATCTGTTTTCACTATATAGCGAAAACATCATGAGAAACCTAGAAGAAGACCCTGGATTAAAGGTTGGAGGGAAAATGATAAACAACATTCGGAACGCAGATGACACCGTGCTAATTGCAGAAAATGAAAGGGACCTACAAAACCTTGTGAATATACTAGAAACAGAAAGCAAAGGTAAGGGGTTGGAACTAAAGAGCAGGAAGACTGAAGTCACGGTGATCAGTAAAAACATGAAATCCCCTCATGCAAAATAACAGCAAATGGCACAACCTTGACACAGGTTAATAAGTTCAAATACCTGGGAACGGTCATTTCATCAGACGGCAGATGCACATCGGAAATAGCTGGCAGAATCGGCCAAGCCAAAACAGCATTCAAGAAGATGACAAGCATTCTTATCAACAAATGCCTATCAATTACCATCAGAAAGAGAGTTCTTGAGTGTTATATAAAACCAATACTGTTGTACGGATGCGAGACGTGGACAGTCAGCAAGCAAAGCCAGAGCAGGATTGAGGCAGCCGAGATGTGGTTTCTCAGAAGAATGTTGAGAGTACCATGGACAGCAAAGAAAACAAACGAGACAGTCTTGATGGAGGCAGACACAAGTCAATCACTGATAAGGAAGATTAGGAAAAGACAAGCAACATTTATAGGACATTTTATGAGGAAGGGGGATTTGGAGCACCTGGTCACAACGGGAAAGCTGGAGGGAAAGAGAGCACCGGGTAGACCCAGGGAGAGAATGATGGACGGACTTGCAGAGTGGCTGGGGATGAAGAGGGTGGGGGAGATGCTGGGTGCAACGAGAGATAGAGATGGCTGGAAGTCCATGATCGCCAACGCCATGCGGCAGGGCACCTGATGATGATGATGATGACCATCCAAGCTGCTAGCGTTTGGTTGACTTACACAGTTAAGCTAAATTATCAGTGGGCCTACATGTCACTGATGGCTGGCTCGTTGGTTGATGTTTCTTTGTACTTGTACATAACTAAAGATAATATCTGATAATGCCAGGGAATGAATTTTCGAAATGAGGTAATGCGGGAACGTGTTCTCAACCTAGAGAGGAAAAACAGGAATGTCTGCCTCACAATATTATTAAAGAGAAATAAACAAAACCACAGAAAAACGAAGTATCAAAACAAAAATTGTTCACTTGACAAACTTATCTGTCTGGTCTAAAACAACTCAAACGAAAACAGAAAATTTTGCGGCAGAGAATGCTGAAAAAATTAGGTGGAGGATCCTTCTATGTGGCGGTGTTTTGCCAGTCTTTACATGTCTACATACACACGCACACACACACACACACACACACACACACACACACACACACACACACACACACACACACACACACCGCACACACACACACACACACACACACACACACCACACCACACACACACACACACACACACAAACATACACACACACAAATTCATAAACACACACACAAATTCATAAACACAACACACACACACACACACACACACACACACACACACACGTGCACGCACGCACACACGCAGAGAGAGAGAGAGAGACGTACAAACACACACGCATACACACACACACTCACACACACACAAACACACACACACACACACAAACACACACACAAGCACACACACACACACACACACACACACAAACACACACACAAGCACACACACACACACACGTGTGCCCGCGCGCCCGCGCCCGCGCCCGCACACACGCGCATACACTCAAAACACACACTCACTATCACACACAAACACACACACATATACATACACATACACCACACACACACACACACACACACACAGAGAGAGACAAACACACACACACACACACACACACACACACAGAGACAAACACACACACACACACAAACAAACAAACAAACACACACAACACACACACACAAACAAACAAACAAACACAGACACACACACAAACAAACAAACAAACACACCACACACAACATACACACAACACACTCACACACACATACACACACATACACACACACACACACAATGCTGTGTGCTCCCAGTTAATCATGTGATGATCGTTTCGTTATGTGCAGAACTCATCAAACCTGTAGCCACAGATTGCAGAATGAGGGAAAGTTCAATACACACGCAGAATGACGGGAAGTTCAATACACACGAGGAATGAGGGGAAGTTCAATACACACTCAGAATGACGGGAAGTTCAATACACACACAAGGAGGGGAAGTTCAATACACACGCAGAATGAGGGGAAGTTCAATACACAAGCAGAATGAGGGGAAGTTCAATACACACGCACAATGGGGGAAAGTTCAATACACATGCAGAATGACGGGAACTTCCATACACACACAGAATGAGGGGAAGTTCAATACACACGCACAATGGGGGAAAGTTCAATACACATGCAGAATGACGGGAACTTCCATACACACACAGAATGAGGGGAAGTTCAATACGCACGCAGAATGAGGGGAAGTTCAATACACATGCAGAATGAGGGGAAGTTCAATACACACACAAGGAGGGGAAGTTAATACACTTGCAGAATGGGGGGAAGTTAAATTCACATGCAGAATGGGGGGAAGTTAAATACGCATGCAGAATGAGGGGAAGTTCAATACACATGCAGAATGAGGGAAAGTTCAATATACACGCAGAATGAGGGAAAGTTCAATACACACGCAGAATGAGCCACAAAAAAAACAAAAAAACAAAAATAGGTAGCAGTATGTCACAAAGTGCAGACTTCACCTAAATAATTCACTTAAATGACTGAACACTCAGTAACGGAACCAGAACAATAAGAAAACAACAACAAAAAAGAAAAAAAAACACACACACAAAAAAAAGAAAAACACGACTACAGAATCAGAACGCGTATTTAATACAACCAGACAAGACAGGCGCAAATTTTCCGCCAAATTCAGAGCGCGTATTTAATACAACAAAACAAGACAGGCGCAAATTTTCCTCCAAATTTTATTCTTTTTCTCCCAACGGACAAAGCAGCAGCGAAGTTTTAGTCTTTTTTTTTTTTTCCCTAATTCCTATGCTTGGCGTTTGTTCGTTTGTGGTCTTACGTTTAAGCTTGACAAAGGCCAATTGGCCGAAAATTTGGGCCTGTCTTGTCTGGTTGTATTAAATACGCGTTCTGATCCTATTTTCGTGTCTTTTTCTGGTTCCTGTTTGCTTGAACGCGGGCGGTTGCACTTGTTTTGGATTTCTTACTACTCTAAAGATACAAGAGAGAATTTAGAAAAGAAACATACTCAACTCCTCCCCCCCCCTTCGCCCCCCCCCCCCCCCCCCTATCAGTGTCTACTTTATAGGTTTCTGTCTGGCGTGTACAGTTACAGACCAGACAGTTAACCCTTTGACTGTACTCCCGCACCCTATCTACCAACTGCAAAAAATTAATCCTTTGATTCGCTCACTGTATCCACCAGCTTCCTGCAGGAAGCTGGTGGATAGGTTGAGGGAATTAAGGGGTTAAGGTTTTGCTTTGCTAGCATGGTTGGCAATGCAGGATGCTGGTGGACATGGTGTGGGAGTCAAAGGGTTAATGTTGTTGGGTAAAAGCCGTTCTTCTTTGTTGGCTTGTTTGGGGGGGTTGTTTGTTCTACCCATAACAAGGCATACAACTCTGCTTCGCTCTCATGTGGCTGAGGACAGGTAGTACAGAGGTCTGTTTCTTACACATAAGGCAGGCGAGCTTTTCGCGAAATACGCTGGGTAAGACGGTTACTCTGGTCACCCTGAATTGCGGCAAGCGTGGTTAGGTATTCACTAAGTAAGCTAGGTAGCATTGACAGGATCTTTCCGGCAAGGTAAAGATGGTGACCGCATGTTGGCAAGGTAAAGATGGTGACCGCATGTTGGCAAGGTAAAGATGGTGACTGCATGTTGGCAAAGTAAAGATGGTGACTGCATGTTGGCAAGGTAAAGATGGTGGTTACTGCATATTCTGTTGTGAAATAAGACTGCATGCACATTGACTGAAATCTACATCTGCATCGAGTTCGGTTTTATATCAAAATCTTTTTCATGCCCTCGCCATTCGGCGCTGTCACACCATTTGCACGCGAGTGCGCTAGCGGGGAAGAAACGGGCCCCTGTGTTTACTCTTCTTTTACATAAAAAATAGAACTTGTTACCATTCGCAGTGTGCTTTAATTTTCAGTTTTAGTTTCAGTTTCTCAATATAACGTTTTCGCGTTCCAAATGCCACTGTTATGATGCATTGTGATGA
Organism: Monoplex corrugatus; assembly: GCA_030674185.1. Classification (NCBI taxonomy): domain Eukaryota; kingdom Metazoa; phylum Mollusca; class Gastropoda; order Littorinimorpha; family Ranellidae; genus Monoplex; species Monoplex corrugatus. Next base: position 31,259,821 of record JAPXFY010000018.1, on the reverse strand, counting down.
AGAAGATGTAAAAGGGTCGTGGCATAAGTCTTGAGGTCCTACCTAGCTTATAGGTTTTATATCTTATCTCTATGTTAGGCAGTTTGTCCTCATAACAATCTAGACTACATTGCAGTAAAGTGTATCTCAATTTGTAATGTTACACCACCAACAACAACAACAAAACAGAAAAGTAAAGAAAGGGGGAAAAAGGGGAGGGGGGAGCACACACACACACACACACACACGCTGAAAACAGATAAAAATTCACAAAGAACCCACCAGTATAAACTGATCTTACTAATGCCTTATACAATCACATCATAGAAATCAACTCCCAACAATAGGATATATAGCCTCTATCTGCTTACTAACACGACTGAATCATCGTCGTCATCATCCCAACTGCTCCAGTCCATCCTCCAACAACAATCCCCCCCCCCACCCCCCACCCCCCAAAAAAAAAAAAAAAACGCGCGCGCGCGCGCACACACACACACACACACATACACACACACACACACACACACGCACGCACGCACGCACACACACACACACACACACATACAGAGAGAGACAGAGACAGAGAGAGATCATCACACATGCACAACAACAACAACAACAACAAGGAAATATAAATAAATACACAAGCGTGAAAAAACAAAACAAAACAAAACAAAACAAACAAAAAAACACCACCATAACCACAACATTTTCGCCCTGTCAACACGTCCCTCCAACTGTTTTTCGTTTCTTCAAATTGTTGTATCTGTGATTCAGGAAAAGTCCAAGCACTGTACATTCCGTCTGTTTGAGTCTGTACAGTGTTACTTTTGACTGAGATGTTGCCAGTGTTTTGTCTTATTGGTGATAGCTCTTGTTTTTCTGATCATTGTGGATTTTCGACGGCTTAGTCTAACTATTCCTTTTCGATTGAGCTTCGAGTTTGGAATTTGTCCAAGAGGAAATCCTCATACTCGGACAGTTCCATGTGTGCTCCATCCAAACATGTTAACAGTTATCTGTTAGACTCCTTCAGCCTGCACAAACCCCTATGCCTTAGCAATGTCTTGAAATGGGGAGGGAGAGAGAAGGGACTTGTAAAACACTAAGCAGACATCACGAGAATGGTGGAAACATTAAGATGGGCAGCGTTCAAGCCAGTTTTTATTCTTGTGCACTAGGATTGAACTCGAGATACCAGATCTTGAGTCCACGACTACATCAAAATAACCAACTGGCCCGTGAAAAAATAGATGGTATGATGACTAAGATTTTTCCACTATATGTGTGATTTTATGTGTCTGAGGACTTGGGGAATATCCAAGATGCAGAATTCTTGTTAAAGTGGCACTACCTGCAAGTTTTTCCGCACATTCATTTCCCTGAACAGCAGCATTTCTGGAAGCGTAGATCCACGTCATACTTTTCTTTCCTGTCCAGGCTGTAAACACCTTTTTTAGATTGACATCGCTCGTTGTTTTGTGTCAGTTTGCGGTTTCTACTCCATTTTGAACGTTTCGAAAAAAAAGTCCGTCGCGTCAGTCAGGAAGAAGGCTTGGCTTTCTTTTATTTCATTGTCAAGTGAAGCTGATCAGTTTAGAATATGTGTCACTGCGTTAATTTCCATTGTTAGACTGGAGATTGTGATATCGTATATTTAATTTTTTATATGCATGGTGTTTCCATTTCGTTTGACGGTTAAGCCCTATCCGCATTTATTCTTGATGACTGAGCTATCCGTGTATGTGATTACATCTGTGGGGATGCAGCTTCTTTGCTCGATGAGTAGTTTGATTTCTGCATCAGCTTTACCTTCAGGCCATTTGAGACGGTATGTCTTGGATATACATAGGCAGTGATGAAATCAAAACCATTTTGAATGCCCAACAATTCACAAGAATTTGTATACCATTCTTCTAGGTCTAAGTTGGACACTGTTTTTTTGGGTTCTTTTTAATGACTATAGCAAGTTCTCTACCATCATTTGTCTGAATTGCTATGAAGGTTTCGAAGCCCACTAGTTTGTCTTGGTACGTTCTAATTTCTTGTATGCGTAATATATCAAAGTCATATGCTAATTTCTCGATAAGTAACATCCTTTTTTTTTCTTGTACTAGCAAAATTTAACATATATTTATGAATGTTTCTTTGAGAGTTCTTCAGATTTGTCATTTTTCCAGTTATACAATATGTTTTCTTCTTCTTTTTCTACGCTTTTATTTATTTATTTATTTATTTGTTTGTTTATCTATTCATTTATTTATTTATTTTTCTACGCTTTTATTTATTTATGTTTTCTTTTTCTACGCCTTTATTTATTTATCTATTTATTTTTTTTCTTTTTCTACGCTTTTATTTATCTATGTTTTCTTTTTCTTTTTCTACGCTTTTGTTTGTTCGTTTATTTATTTATTTATTTACTTACTAAGACTGTACCAGCGCTGTGTCCTTTCCACCCCACTTTAAGGCCCAGAATGTCAGAGGATGACACATGGCGACCTTATCACGATATCAGCTTTCCATCACAAGGAATGTCCAGAGAATCGTATGAATCTTCTGAGCCAGTACCATCCACAACCAACAGCTAGTTTCCCAATGCAGTGAAGATAATATGGATACCATCATCACGACATACGGATACCATCATCACGATGTATGGATACCATCATCACGACAAGATGATGGATTGAGTACATCATTCAAAGACAAAAGGATAACATCACCTGGACTGCCCTTCAATGGACACCAGAAGGAGGACGTAAGCCTATGAGAGGAAGACCCAGGAACACTTCGTGACGAACTGTGGAAAGAAAACTCAAGGCCCTGAAATACACCTTGGGTACCATACAGAGAACAGACAGAAGTGGCGGACCCTCGTTGCTGTCCTGCATGCCAACGGCATTATGGGTAGTGAGTAAATACTGTCAGATATTCACCATTTGAGTATGACCATTCTCGAACGAAAAAAAAAAAAGATTCTTTCAAGCTTTTGTGTAACTGACAGGTGCTGATTGGAGTTTGTTTGGAGTTTGTTCAAAATAGATTCATCGTACTTGGAAAATTCCGTATGTGCTCCATCCAAATCTACTAGCAATTGTCCGGCAGACTCCCTGAGCCTGCGCAAGAACCTATACCGCTGGCAAGGTCTTGGAAATGGAGCAGGGGTGGACAGGGACCTACGGAACAGACACCAAAAGCTTGATGGAAACTTTACGATGGTCAGTAAACAGGTCAGGTTTTAATGTGGGCTGGGATTCAAATCGAGATATAAGATCTTGAGTCCACAGCTCTACAAAAAGAAGAACCAACCGCCCCACCGGTTGGAATTCTGTTACGAAATAACGAAGATTAAGAAACCCATACCGAGATATGCTTACATTCCAATCTTGAGATAATATGGGCAGTCAGTTTTCAGTCTTGAGATAACCTCGACGGACAGCCTTCAGCCTTCAGTTGACCTCGACGGTCAGTTTTTCAGCCTTCAGATGACCTCGATGGTCAGTTTTCAGCCTTCAGATGACCTCGATGGTCAGTTTTCAGCCTTTAGATGACCTCGATGGTCAGCCTTTAGCCTTGTAATGACCTTGATGGTCACTTTCCAGCCTTGAGATGATCTCCATGGTCAGTCTTCAGCCTTGAGATGACTTCCAAGGTCAGCCTTCAGCCTTGAGATGACCTCTATGGTCAGCTTTCAGCTTTCAGATGAGTTCGATGGTCAGCTTTTAGCCTTTTGAGACGGCATCAGTGATAAGCATTTTAAGCCTTGAAATGGCCTCCATGGTCAGTCTTCAGCCTTTAGGGTAACCTCAATGGTCAAATTCAGCCTCGAGATGACTTCGATGATCAGCTAAGCAATGAACAGTATGAAAGGACAATGTTCGTAACACACGCCTTTATTTGCTTTGAGCCACTGAATGAAGGAAACATGAAGACCTTTCAGAGATATGTGGGATGGAGTTGAGAGATAGATCCAGGGAGATGTGCAGGGGAAGATAAAGACGAATGCCGGGAGAATTATGACTGCAATCGATGGGCACAGTAGCCAAGTTGGTGAGGACGCCACACTTCCTAATCAGATGTTCAGAGTTTCATCCTATCTGGATAGCACCTAACAGGTAAATTAGGGAGATTTTTGTTTTGTTTTTGTTTTTTACTGATTTCCCAGGTCAACATATGTGCAGACCTGCTGGCACCATCTAAAACATACAGAAAGCAAATATGCACATTAATAATCATGTGAGCCAAGTCAGTGTTTGTTGGAATACGGAAACATGAAAACAACAAATACACGCTCCTTTACCATTCCCTTTCTAAGAGAGAGAGAGAGAGTATGACTGACTACATGGCAGGTAAACAGACAGACAGTGAGTATGACTGACTACATGGCAGGTAAACAGAGAGAGAGAGAGAGAGAGAGAGCGAGAGAGAGAGACAGAGTATGACTGATAACATGGCAGGTAAACACACACACACACAGAGAGAGAGAGAGAGAGAGAGAGAGAGAGAGAGAGAGAGAGAGAGAGAGAGAGAGAGCTCAGAATTTTTTAACGTACATCGGCCTTAGGCCACAAAACAATAGTCGGTGGGGCGGGGAGGGAGATAGTTTTTTTTGTGGTTTACACCAATATTGCAATGCATATGATTGCATCGTCGAACATTGTCACTTTCAGTGCTTTCCTCAGTTGATACTTCGTCGGGTGGGGGAGGGGGGGGGAGACAGACAGACAGACAGACAGACAGACAGACAGAGAGAGAAAGAGTATGACTGACTACATGGCAAGGTAAACAGGCACTGAAAACAGAATATGCAGGCTGTATAGGTCTTGTACCAAAGCACCCGCACAACAGGCTAAATCACTAAAACACATGTGCACGCATGCACCAAGAAAACCTTGCTCGGAACTTTGGTGTACACGCCAACTTTAACACGATGTGTTTTTCATTAAGTAAAATAAGAAAGAATTTTTTTATCCATTTAAATATCATTACCGTCTTGATGTGTACATTGCAAAAACACGACTGGCAAAGCTACAAAGGGAAAGAGTACTGCCCTTGGAGTAATAAGGTTAGGGTTCTGCATCTGATCCGTGTGCTGAAGCAGTCAACTGATGGTACGGTACTGTGAGAGCTTCCTCATCCAGATGACTCCAGTCTATTGGTTATTTATTTATTTATTTATTTATTTGTTTATTTATTTGTTTGTTTATTTATTTTTTGTTTATTTATTTATTTGTTTGTTTCTTTGTTTATCTATTCATTCATTTTTATTATATTTTTGTATTACATTTCTATATTGTTCAGTACAGCTGTTAAGGATCTTTAAATGTTATCTTATTGTAAATTGACAGTTTAGTAATGTCGTACAAATGGCATTTGTCTTTGTTGTACTCTTCTTCTGATCCTTTCTGTTGGTTTTAAGAAAGTGTTAACAGGAAAAGCCGGCACCAGCCACTCATCCACGCTATACATCAACATTTAGCACCACTGGAACATTCAGTCTTGTGATTTAGGCAGCAGGAGATCTTCATTGGATTATGCAACGACTGTCTGGAGGTGCGGTCGCCATTTGCGAATTAAGAATATAAAAATGGTCTTGGTAGTTTTGCTTTGAAACAGTCATCTGCAAATGTCACTGACATGGGAAGGTCAGCTCATGTAACGCAAGGAAAGATGTGGTCCTGCACTCCTAGGACTGTCTCTTGGGGTCAAGTAGCCTACGGCTAGAGTCGGCATGTACATCAGATGAGGTTTTCCTTTCAAATAGGCTACTGACTTTTCTCAGTGAGGAAAGATGTCAGCAATAATAATAATAGCAGTAAGAAGAAGAAGAAGAACAACAACAACAACAACACTAATAATAATAATAACAACAACAACAACAACAACACTAATGATAACAACAACAACAATAAAAACAATAATGATAATAATAACAAATATAATAATAATAATAATGATGATGATGATGAT
>JAPXFY010000018.1:31213869-31248869 GCA_030674185.1 Monoplex corrugatus | reverse complement strand
AACGAGTGGTGTGTGTGTGTGTGCTAGTCGTAGGCTAATGGTCTAATTTTAGTGGCTTACAGGGGAGAGCAACGCTAGCTCCGTTCAGACTTCCGCAATATATTGCAAGTGCCTGTGCACCCAAACATCATTTTGTCAAGATGGCCGACACGGCAACATTTCAGCCTGGCACTGGCGTCGCTCCTGCAACTCTTGTTGAGGTTTCAGTGTCTTGTCGGTAGGTGCAGATGTTGATTTTGAAGCTTTTTTGTTTTCTTTCATCGTCTGTGTATCTTTTCTTGGACTCGATTTCCAAATACTGATGTGTTTTAAAAAATAATTACACAAAAATATTGTGACAGAGCGTCTGCTACGAGTACGGAGTAGTACTAGTGCTACATTAGCAGACGAGGCCCATAGTCCGTGTGTTGTTTACTTCAGTTCTTTCTTTTGACTCGAAGACCGGATTAAACTGAAAATACTTTGACAACTGTGAATTTTTATTTGTATTTAGAATTTAATGTCGTTTGTAGGCCTAAATAAGTTTTACATGCTCAAGTCGCATGAATGTAGCCTAACGTTTATGGCGTTTGACACATTTTTGTGTGGACTCTTCGGAAAATGATTGCGTAATTTGTGCAATGCTTGTCGAAATTTATGCTTCCATTACTCGCAGTTGATTAGACCAAGCTGTAATCAAGGCCTATAGGCCTCTGGTTCCATTGATGTTTATATTTTTTTCTTAATTAATTGCATGATATACTAAATATTTACATATGATCAGTAGCAGGACATCCATTTCATCCCCGAATTTGACATTCCTTTCATAGTATGCAGTAACTTGAGAACTTGCTTATAAATATTTTGTTCTACATAAACCTTTTTCACTTAAGAATTTGACATTTCTTTTATAAGTTTTGTAGCATGCAGTATCGTTAGAGCTTGTTCATTTTGTTCTAATAGGCTAGACCTGTATCAAAACTTAGGACTTAAAAAATAGGCTATGGTAAAATCATTTGTTAGCCTAATTATAATGGGTTTTTCATCATGCTCTGCGCTCTGCTTCTGTGTAATATTTAACTCTAGTATATCATATGCAATTGTGTGTGTGTGTGTGTGTGTGTGTATGTGTGTGTGTGTGTGTGTGTGTGTGTGTGTGTGTGTTTATTTGTGTTTTTGTTTATTTGTGTGTGTGTGTGTGTGTGTGCGTGTAACATTTGGGATGAAAAAATATGCATTGTTATGCATATGTACATGTGTGTATGTTTGATTGAATAGCCTACGTGTTTGTGTGTGTGTGTGTATATATCATCATTTTATATTATCATGTGTGTTTTTTTTAACTGTCCCTTTTTGTCCATGTGTTTGTGTTCTTTTTCTGATACATGTGAACACTGTCTAAATAATTTAGCCAAGAATATTCTATTAGAGGTCAGCAGGGTTATGATCCATCGAGTGCAGGGATAGTAATAGGGGAAAGAATTTAACAATTTTTACATTTCTGTTGCTTGCTGCATGTGGATTCAAGCTATTGACAAATTACCAATAGTCACTTTTTCCCTCAGGCAGGTCAAAGACTTCTTCTGTTACTAGTTCCATCACATGTTATACTTATTTACCACTGCAGTATTGGGTGGATGGATTGTAACCTTTACAGCTTTAGACTTCCTCCCCCTGTCCACCAGCTTTATGTATTACCAGCCATGATAACAAAGCAAACACTTAACCCTTCACTCCTTTACCCTCCCTTGCAGGAAGCTGGAGGACAGGATGAGCGAGTGGAATGAAAGGGTCAGGTTTTTGCTGGTGGTGGATAGAGTGAGGTAGTCAAAGGGTTAGACCCAAAGTAATATATATATGGGTATAGTATAATAGCACGACATCAGTACTACAAAATATACAATGAGGATATGTGTGTGTGTGTGTGTGTGTGTGTGTGTGTGTGTGTACTGTGTGTGTGTGTGTGTGTGTGTGTGTGTGTGTGTGTGTGTGTGTGTGTGTATGTGTAATAATTGGAATGAAAAAATATGTATTAGTATGCATACATACATGTGTGTATGTTTGATTGTATCACTGAAATTGGTGAGAGAATCTGCCCTGACTTTTGGCCTGTGTGGGACAATGTGACTTCATTGTTCATTTCTTTGTTCATCCTAAGTCCCATAACCTCTGTAAGGTGCCTGGATAGGTATCTGTTGTAAAGTATAAGCATGGGCGCCTGTGGTGAAGTCATGGTAGTTGGGATCTTTGACTCTCAAGATCAAGGAAGACCTCCAACAAATGACTAAGAAGTGGCTATATGAACCTGTGCTTGATAATTAAAATATAAGTGACATTGCACAGCAACAGAATCACTCTCTTGGCCTTGGCAGCTGGACTTCCAGTAGTACACTGTACAGAGCTGTGTTAAACTAGTTACAAACTGGATGTTGTTTTGGTAAAAGTAACCTGTTTGACTTTCAGCTGATCTTGATTTGTCAAGTTGATAACGGTGACAGAAGCTTCAGTGACTGAGGCTGTGCACTAAACAGGACACTAATGGATTACATATACATATAATTTCAATCCTGAATGTATAGATTGCTATAGTGACAGGGGGATGCAGACAAATAAGCAAACTAACACACACAGAAACAAACAAAAAAATAGCTTAGAACCCATGAGTTAAGTGGAATTTTAACCCTTTGACTCTGGCACCCTGTCCACCAGCATCCTGCATTGTCAACCATGCTTACAAAGCAAAAAGTTAACATTTTAACTCCGTCACCCTACCCACAAGCTTCCTACAGCAAACTGATGGATAGGGTGAGGGAGTCGTAAGGTTAAGTTTTTGCAGCGTTGGTGGATAGGGTGTGTGAGTCATAGGGTTAAGATCTTATGAGCATGATATTGGCTAAGTAAAGAATGATTGATAGAACAAGGAATTTTACTGCTGTGATATTGTCAACAAATAACGTTTCTGAGTTCATGTATTATCATGATTTGAATCAGAATAGAGCTGTGGTGAATTGAGTAATGTGCTGTTTTGTTTTCTCAACAGGAAACTGATTGATGCTGATGTGTTTTCAAAGTCAGACCCAAGTAAGTTTGTTTTACATGAAAGTTGATTCACAGTTTGGTTGGCTATTGATTTTATTGCACGCATCATGTGTTTGTACATGTGTGTGTTTGTGTGTGCCTCTGTGCGTGCGTGCGTGCGTGTGTGTGTGTGCGCATGTGTGTGTTTGTGTGTGTGTGTGGTGTGTGTGTGTGTGTGTGTGTGTGTGTGTGTGTGTGTGTGTGTGTGTGTGTGTGTGAGAGAGAGAGATATTTACTTAACGTCTTTATAAATTGCAACAATATTTCATGCAACTGCAGAAGGGGTGAAAAGGAAACAAAGTTACCATAGTAATTCAAGTTGATAAGTGGATGTTTTACAGGTGATATCACTGTTCATATTCAGAACAAATAACTTATGTCTAAAGGCAGAGTTTCATGTCACATGTCAGCATCTGCTTTATTAGTAGTCAGGGGTGCAGATCACGTAGAGATGGGGGTAAATCACGTAAGGAAGATGGAAATCACGTACAAAAATTATGTCAAAAGGGTATGAACACGTAAGACTTTGTCGTCTTGAGGGTATGGTCACGTAAGCATTTTTCCTCTGCCGGTCTCATCACGTAAAGGTTTTGAGCCGTGGGGGTATAGACCTATTGCTCCGTTCGCTCGCCTAGCCGCGGCGGGCAAGCTAACGACGCGACCGACATCGCTTAGCTTGCCCGCCGCGGCACATGCAGCATTGGGGTCGGGCATTACATTAGCGGTAAAAAATAGTAACTAGGCTACGTGACTGCCCATGGTAAAGACTCTCTTCAGCGTCTTTGCCATGTGTATGGCCATGACCGTGAGGTAGATGGCATTGTCTACCCTGCTGTTATTGACTGTGAAAGGGCCACCCGTGATTTTTTTCAGTTCAAAGGATACCTGCAAGGGAAAAAAGGGAAGCCATTTAAAGACGTATGTGAAGAGCTGAGCACAGCTGCCCTGAGGGAAGTTTACCCTGACTTCAGCATGCTGGCTGAAATTGCTCTCGTTATGCCACTCACATCTGTGCCATGCGAGAGAGGTTTCAGTCAGCAGAATAGGGTGAAGACAAGACTGAGAAACAGAATATTAGTCACCAAGCTGGCAAGAAAGATGAAGATCAGGGGTGCCAAGGTGCTAACAGGGGACCTTGTATTCAAGGCCTCCCAAGAATTTGAGAATGCAAAAGAAGAGGGTCCACCTTAATAAGTGAATTTTTCTGTCTCAAATTCTTCTTTCTTTCCAGCTTTGGACTGCCAAACTTTCAACAGTTTATACATGCATTATTTGTCTGCTTTCTTGAATTTTAATTTAGTTAAGAGAACGAGAAGTACTTTTCTGTCTCAGTCAGATATTCTTATTTCTAAACACATTAGTAATGTGATTGCTTAGTTACAGTTACTTGAATCAGAATCAGTTCACATTAAATTTTGTAATATGGAAACATTCCTCCTGTGTTGTCTGTGTCAGTGTGGAAACTGGCATGTGTCACTGTAAAGAGTTGATCTTTATTCTAATTTAGTAGAAGGCCATGCTGCTTGCTTTTTTATAATTTAATTTATTTAAACCATTAGGCCAAAAAATCACTTGGGAAAACAAAATACCGAGTCTTTGCATCGGTGGCTCATACCCCCAGAAATTTTGGCAAAGGGTATGAAAACCCCCTAAAAAAATTATTGGGGGTATGAAAATCCTCAAGTTTTTTTAGTGGGGGTATGAAAACCCTTGACTTTTAGAAGGATCTGCACCACTGTAGTAGTTATACAATCAACAAGTGTGGTAGCCAATATTTTGTTTTTGTTTTTGTGGTATCATTTTTTGAAAAAAATTTAAGCATATATTTTTCTAGGATCATTGCACTCAGGGAGATTTCCAGTGTGCTCACCTTTTTGTTTCTGTCCCATTTTCTGCACTGCCATAGTGCCCACAGAAGTTGGCAAAGTTTGTATAATGCAGTGACGATGATGACGATGAGGATGACAATCATGATGCTATAGAGTTCCATCTAGGATTGAGACTATGTGACAGGGGTTGTTGTACTCTACGCTTACTATTGTAATATGTCTTGGCGTCAACCAGGCCTGAGAAGTATAAGTTGGTGAGGATATCAGATAAAACTTCCAACCAGAAATACTCTAGTTTGATCATGGGTAACACCTGAGGGTAAAACTAAAAGGTGGAGATTTTTTCTGACTGTCGGGCCAGCTTAACCCTTTGACTTTCTCAACCTATGCATCAACTGCAAAAAATTAACCAGTTGACTTCTGCACCCTATCCATCAACTGCAGAAACATAACCCTTTGACTCCCTCACCCTATCCACCAACTTCCTGCAGGTGAGGGAGCCAGAGGGTTCAGTTTTTGCTTTGCTAGCGTGGTTGGCAATGCAGGATGTTGGTGGACTGGGGCAGAAGTCAAAGAGTTAAAAATAGTGATGAGGCATTCTGGTATTGCACCATTCCCCAAACTGGTTTGACTCATCTTGACTTGCGCAAGACAGAGAATGTAATACATGCAAAAGGACCAATATCACACATACACGCACACGCACACAGACACAGAGACACAGGCAGACACACAGACAGACAGACAGACACACACACACACACACACACACACACACACACACACACACACACACACACACACACACACACACACACACACACATATGCACTCACATTCACACGCACACACACCACACACGCACACCCACACACACACACACATATACATACAGACATATACAGATACAGACACACAGGTACACACATACACACACACAGATACAGACACACACAACAGATACATATATATATACACACATGCACACACAGACACAGACACAGTCAGAGATACACACTCAGACACACACACACACATATACACACAGACACACACTCACACTGACAGACACACCGAGTCTAACCAGACAGACAGACAGACAGACAGACAGACAGTTAGACAGACAGACAGACACACACGCACGCACGCACGCACGCACACACACACAAACACATACATACAGACACACACACACACACACACACACACACACACACACACACACACACACACACACACACACACACACACTCACACTCACACACACACTCACACACACACACACTCACTCTGGGGCTTACCACACACACACACACACACACACACACACACACACGCACGCACGCATGCATGCACACACACATACACGCACACACATGCATGCATGCACACACACACACACACACACACACACACACACACACACACACACACACACACACACACACACACACACACACACACACACACACAACATATATATAAATACATACTGAGTCTAACCATACATGCACATAGCCATGCTCATAGATTTTTACTTTGATGAAAACTGGTGGAAGAGCCATATTGATATCACCAATGGAATGCCTGGTTGAACAGAAAAGTGTGCAACTGTGGCTTGAAATGAGAAGGTATGTGTAAATCCCTCCAGTCAGCCGGCTGTGACTTCCAGGCAGATGGTCAGTGAAATTGAAAACATGTTCTCCACCTCACTTAAACTTGCAAATATTGTAATTATTATAATTATTAATTATTATTTTGGCCCATTAATATTCAGGATCACATAGAGTATGATGTTTGGAATTTCTTGCCAGAAACACTGTTCAGATTGTCACCCATTCACCCTTTTCACCCAGCTTAACCCTTTGACTCCCGCACCCTGTCTATCAGCATCCTGCCTTGCCAACTATGCTAGCAAAGCAAAAACTTAACCTTTTGATTCACTCACCCTATCCACCAGCTTCCTGCAGGAAGCTGGTGGATAGGGTGAGGGAATCAAAGGGTTAAGTTTTTGCAGTTGGCGGACAGGGTGCGGGAGTCAAAGGGTTAAGCCTCAGTGACTAGTTTTTGTTTCAGTTGGTCGGGTAAGCGGAAGGGAAGGCAGTTTCAAAGTGTCAAAGGCACTCAAGCATTTTTGAGGGGTGTCATTTTGGACCTGTCCCAGTCAGTGTGATTGGGAGTCATGGACTGGTGGTTTAAGAGGATGGCAAAGTGTGTGAAGGCTGATGGGGATACACCGAACAACTAAGAGTAGTCAGATCTGCTGTAAATGTTTTTGAAAAGCCGGGCTGCAAAATTTGATGATTGCCCCTCGTTTAGCACTGTTCTCCAACCCCATAAGAACTCACTGTGCTCTGCACATAATGAGACTTTCTATTTGAGCTTGAATAACTGGAGCTGCCAGGTGAGCTGACCACTTTCCACCATGTTGCTGGACAGTCAGCGTCTTTGGTGGTTGGGCATGCTGGCTGTTTTCTTTTCTCCACAAACCAGCCACTCACATAACTTAAGGATCGTTAATCATTTGACCCTGGCACTCTACCCACCAGTTGCAGAAACTTAACTGTCTGACTCCCTGACCCTTTCCACCAGCTTCCTGCAGGAACTTTACCCTCTGATGCAGGACGCAGGTGGACAGGGTGTGGGAGTCAAAGGGTTAACATATGTACAGACTCTGGCAAGTTTGCTCGCATGTTGATTTTGGAGACTGAAAAAATGTCCACCCTTTACCCACCAGGTGGAGATGTCCGAAAAAGGTCCACCCTTTACCCACCAGGTGGAGGTGTGCGAAAAATGTCCACAGTTTACCCACCAGGTGGAGGTGTGCGAAAAATGTCCACCCTTTACCCACCAGATGGAGGTGTCCGAAAAATGTCCATCTTTTATCCACCAAGTGGAGATGTTTGAAAAATGTCCACCTTTTACCCACCAAGTGGAGGTGTGTGAAAAATGTCCACCCTTTACCCACCAGGTGGAGGTGTGTGAAAAATGTCCACCTTTTACCCACCAGGTGGAGGCGTGCAAAAAATGTTCACCCTTTACCCACCAAGTGGAGGTGTGCGAAAAATGTCCACCTTTTACCCACCAGGTGGAGGTGTCCTGTCAGATTGAACCCAGGGCTTTTTGACTGGAAGCTCCTTTACCTACCAGGTGGAGGTGTCTGAAAAAAATCTACCCTTTACCCACCAGGTTGAGATGTCGGAAAAATGTCGACCCTGGTGTCCCGTCAGATCAAACCCAGGGCTTTTTGACTGGAAGCTTGATGATTACTCACTTAACCCTTTGACTGTTGCACCATATCCACCAACTGCAAAAACTTCACCCTTTGACTGCTTCACCCTTTGATTCCCTCACCCTATAGGGTGAAAGAATCAAAGGTAAGTTTTTGCTTTGCTAGCATGGTTGACAATGCAGGATGCTGGTGGACAGGGTGCTGGAGTTAAAGGGTTAACTGCCATATCCGCCAATAACTCAAAGATCTGAGACTGACAAAGTTCAAGCAGTCTCTGAGATCAAGATTTTTAATTTTTAAGTCAGTGGATTGATCAGTGAATGATAGATTGATTTGATTGTCTACTGATTGATTGATTGGCTTTTTTAGTTAGTTTGTGAGGGAAAATTGGACTGATTGATTAGTGGTAGATAGTTGATGACAGATAGTAATCTTAAGTTTTTCTTTTTCTTTTACAGTGGTGGTACTGTTCATGCAGGATACTGCTCTCAGAGGCTGGAGAGAGGTAAGCACGTCTGACAATAAGAATATTGTGATTTCACACAACTGAATAAAACATTGAAAATGTAAACCAAGCATACATACACACACGCTCACATGTGCTTATACAAAACATACATGCATTTGTAATGTGTCAAAACAATAAAAACATATAGAGAACAATGTCTTTGGTGCTTATGGATTTTGTCCTTGTTTATTTGTATACATATATATCTCTCTCTGTCTCTCTCTCCCCCTGTCTCATCCACTCTCTGCCCCTTTACCCCCTTCTCTCTTTCTCTCTCACTCTCTCACTCTCTCTCTCTCTCTCTATGTATATATATATATATATGCATATACACATATATATGTGACCTCCCACCACGAAATCAGTCTTAACTCGCAGTCATTCGAACAGCACTTAGGAGCTGAAAAGGTGACTTTTTCTCAAAATTGATTTCTGTAGACTATAATCTGTCCCCCACAGAATTTTTTTTTCTTGAAAAAATATCATTTATCCATTTAAAACGGTATTTAAATGCACTGATCGTAGCAGAAAGAACGCAATTTCTTACCAAAAGTACCTATTTTTGTCTCTTATTATGAACCATAACCTGTACAGAACCTCCACATGTAATATATTGACAGAAAGCTCTTTGGTGCACCTTTCAGATAATGAGAGCTAAAATTTGAAACAAACTGGGTCAAAGCCACTAAATAAAGAAATTTAAGGAAAATGTGTAGGAGAGTACATAAAAACGTTAGAGGCTGTTTTCTCAAAATGGCTGTTATACAACTTAAAGACTTTAAACAAACATATTTTCTACATTATTTTGAGTACAAGCTTTATTCAAGTACCAAAATAATCAGCAGAAAATACACTTTCCAGTGATATGTATACCTCAAAATGCCCAAATGCTAGTTAAGACTGATTTCGTGCTGGCAGGTCACATATGGTCTTCCTCAGGACACTATTTCTGTATCAGTGTATGGATTGTTTTGTCATTTTTTTAAAATCATGTTTTATAGCAATATGTCTGACTGTTTTTCATATTGTTTTTGCACATGCACTGATGCAGTTCAAGCTATCACACAAACGTAAATATATACATCTGTTCACTCATACATGGAGATGGACACACACATAAACTACAATTTTGTACTGTGCTTTAAACATGTGTATGCAAGTTTTCCTTCTTGTACACATCCTCTAGCATGCAGTCTTTTAAATACATATGTATTGGCGCACACAAACACACACACACACACACACACACACACACACACACACACACACACACACACACACACACACACACACACACACACACACACACACACACACACACACACACACTATACATGCATGTGGAGGCATAGGACATTCTTCTATGATTAATCAAATGACTCATCATCATCGTCATGTGCCCTGCTGCATGGCCTTTGTGATTATGGCCCTCCATATGAATCTGTCCCTTGTCGCTGCAAGTACATCTTCCACCCTTTTCATCCTCAGCCACCCTGCAAGTCCATCCAATATTTTCTCTCTGGGTCTACCTGATGTTCTCTTTCTCTCCAGCTTTCCTGTTGTGACCAGGTGCTCTAATTGAGAATTCCCCTTTCGTCATAAAATGTTCTATAGATGTTGCTTGTCTTTTCCTAGTCTTCTTTATCAACGATCTTCTTGTGTCTGCCTTCATCAAGACTGTCTCGTTTTTCTTTGTTGTCTATGGAACTCTGAACATTCTTCTTAGAAACCACATTTTGGCTGCCTGTCTTGTTCTGGCTTTGCGTGTTGACTGTCCATGCCTCACAACCGTATAACAGTATCGGTTCTGTATAACATTTAAGAACTCTCTGCCTTATGTTAATTGATAGGCAGTTGTTGGCAAAAACGCATTTCATCTTCTTGAATGCTGTTTTGGCTTGGTCAATTCTGCTGGCTATTTCTGATATGCATCTGTTGTCTGGTGAGATGACTGTTCCCAGATACTTAAAACTGTCTCAAAGTTGTGCCATTTGTTGTTATTTTGCATGAGGGGATTTCATGTTTTTTACTGATTAAATGACTAGCAGAAGCAATTGTCCATAAGCCGCAAGAACTTAACCCTTTCATTCCCTCACCCTATCCACCAGCTTCCTGCAAGAAAACTGGTGGATAGGGTGAGTCACTGAGTGAGTGAAAGGGTGAAAAGTTTGCTTTGCTGTCATGGTTGACAGTGCAGGATGTTAGTGGATACGAAGAGGTGTCAAAGGGCCAACAAAGGTCTACTTTCAGCTGTGTACATTTATTACATAATTGTTACACATTTCATTTTCAAGTATGTGGACCTTCATCCACAACTAGGTCACTAGTTAACTCTTGACCTCCATGAGATGCTGGGGGCTCTTTCAGTATAAATAGTATCCCTACCTTCTGGAAAGTCAGTGTTAGAAATTTCCTCTTTTATGTCGCTCTGTTTCTTTCTTCCTATCATTTTCTGCCTTGCTGGTCCATTTACCTGTATGTATTCAATTCAGTCTTAATACTTTCTCTTGGGATTGGTAGTTGGGTACATGTATTGATTGCATTTTTGGCACTAGGTAAATGAGGTATGCAAAAACAAATTTTAGGTAATTTAAGCCTGTTTTATATGTTTTAGTGTCCTTAGTTATGTTAAGATTTGTTTTCAGGTATGTTTTTTAAATCCCCTGTGCAATAAATTAGATGGAGTGGTCAACGCCAGAGGCATCTCCTTGGATTATGTGCATGAATGCATTGATATGTGCACTTAATTTTCTTTCCTTTTTTTTCCTGTTGAAGTATTGTGTATGTTTTGAAGTAGTTATAGTCCTGATATGGCTCTGTGCAGTTGGCTGGGCTTTAAACAACAATAACAATAATAGTTAGCTTTTACATATCCAGCTTCAACTACAGGTGACTTGCTTAGCAAGGCAGTGAATCAGTTTTATTTGATCAGTAACAAATGATGGTGTTTAAAATGAATGGTGCATAAAAGCAAGGTTTTCTTGGTTTGTTAAATCAAGACATTTCATGGTAAAGGTGTATTCATTTAGTTGTTTGCATGTCTGTTTGCATGTATTTGAGTTATATGAATAATTTATGTGATTATCAAGTAACTATGTTAAAAATAACTGTGCATGCATTAGTAACATTGTGCATTAATCTAGATATTTGGAATCCTTCCTAGAAAGATTTCAGATGCATAATGCACTCATTTCTTTTCTTCATTTGTTGAGGTCTTGCCTTCTGTTTCAGATTGGGCGGACGGAGATCATCTGGAATAACTTGAATCCAGACTTTGTCAAAAAATTTGTGATCCAGTATTTCTTTGAACAGTCACAGAAACTCAAATTTGAAGTGTGAGTTATTGAAATGTCATTTGTGTATAGTGTGCAGGATTTTTTTTAAAAGACAGTTTAATATGTGTGTTAAAAATATCAACATCATTTGCAGCATTAGATATTTGGGATTATGCACTAAACTTTGAAATGTCAGTCAGTAGAATGACAGTTGCTTTGTGACATGAAAGTGAGTAGAAATTAGAATACCTGTCATGCCTTAAATTATGCTTTTGACAAACCTTTGACACAAAGATGTCAGTTGAACTGTGAAGTCTTTGATGCTAGAGTGTTTCTTATACTTTACTTTAAAGTTTGATATATTAATCCTTTGACTCCCTCACCAGACTTAACCCTTTTACTCCTTCTCCTTATCCACCAGCTTCCACAATCTAGATTCTCTCTCTCTCTCTCTCTCTCTCTTTTTGCCACTGGTGAATAGGGTGTGGGAGTGAAAGGGTCCATGTTCTGCTTGTGATTTTCATGTTGTTTTGTTCTGCAGTTAGATTTCATCTCACTTGATAATAAACATGGTGCATGCGTGGGTATTGAAGTTGTGTACAGTAGTCAGGGTGCAGTAGTGGAATGGATAAACACTGGCCTTCCAGTCAGAAGGTCCTGGGTTCAGTCCTCCTGCATACCTCGACCTGGTGGGTAAAGGAAGGACGTTTTATCTCCCAGGTCAACTTGTTTGTAGACCTGCCAGTGCCTAAGCCATGCAGAGTATAAAATATGCACGTTAAAGATTCTGTAAGTCAAGACAGTGTCTTCTTTTGGAAACATGAAAACACCCAGCATCCACTGCCCACTGAAGATGTAGACTGTACAATAACAGAGTGGAATGTGGTCAGTTCACTTACCAACTTGAATTCTCTGTGTTCCAGTAAGAAGTTTGATTATGGTGTGTCCAAATGAGTTTGGAGAAATAGTGCTAAACACGAATGCTATTTGATACAATAATTATAGTTTGAGTGAAGGTACCAGAGAAAAAGTTATAGTTTGCTTGAAACTGGATGGAAAAACCAGGCCAGCAGTCATTGTATTTTTTTTTCTTGAAACAGAAAAATGGATAAGTAATTAATGTGACTGCTGACTCTTGTAGCCCCTGTTTTGTTTGTTTAAGTGTATTTATGTAATTGTTTGGATTTTGGTTTTTGTATCAGACCGGGCTTATGATTAACACATTTATATGTGTACACAAATGTATGTATGTTTGCTTGTTTATTTTTTATAGGTATGCTTGTTTATTTTTATAGGTATGCTTGTTTATTTTTATAGGTATGCTTGTTTATTTTTATAGGTATGACGTTGACTCGGCAAGCTCTGACCTGAGCAAACATGTGAGTTCCTTGGTTTTATATAGATGCTTTTGTTTGTTGTTATCCCATCTTGTGCATCATTTCAGTGGCAGTACCTTCGTGCTGTTTATTTCAGCTTCCTAACATAACACAAAACATGAACTTATTCAGTCACAGTCAAGGACTTCACAAGAGCTGTCAGTATCAGACTTCCCCCATGGGGATGCCAGGGGGTCTTTCAGTGTAAATAGTATCCCCACCTTCTTGAAAATTCTATCGCTGTCTTTGTTTCTGCCTTGTTCCTTTGCTTTCTGTCATTTCTTTTGCCTTGCTGGGCCATTTACCTGTACGTATTCACTAAAGTCTTATATATTTTCTCTTAGGATTGATAATTGGGTAGGTTTAAAGAAATTTTTGCTTTCTGTCATTTCTTCCGATCATCTTCTGCTTTGCTGGTCCATTCACCTGTGTGTGTTTGATAAAGCCTTATGTACTTTCTCTTTGGACTGATAATTGGGTACATGTGTTAAGTGTGTTTTTGGCTTTAAGGAAATGTGATATGCAGAAGCAACTTGAGATTAGTCATATGTTTATATGTATGTTTTAGTGTCTTGTTTATATTTGTGTTCAGATATGTTATTTTAAATCCCCTATGGACAAATTGGATGTATTGGTTAGCACCAGGGCATATCCTTAGAATAGGTGCGTGAATGTATTGATATGTGTACTTAATTTTTTTCCCAAATGTGTGTGCATGTTTTTTTTTCCCCCAGATGTGTGTACGTGTTGTTTTTTTTCTCCAGTGAGGTATGGTTTACTTTTGAGATGGTTATAGCCCTGACATGGCTCTCTGCAGTCGGCTGGGCTTTATACAACAATAACAAGAACAGTATCAGACTACTCCATATGGTCACTTACTGATGGAATACTGCAGGCCATTTTGGTGATCTTCAGTGATGCCTGTTCTGATCCCATGTATTTAGAACACCATCTGTTGCACGTCTGAAGCTGATGATAATCACATATTCATTGAGTCAAGTTGAATGAGTGTCCTCCAACAACAGTTTCCTAGAACTGCAGATACCCCCATGGGGACGCCGGGGCTCTTTCAATATAAATAGTACCCCCACCTTCAGGAAATTCTGTGCTAGAAATTTCCTCTTTCCTGTCACTCTCTTTGTTTCTGCCTTGTTCCTTTGCTTTCTGTCATTTCTTCCTATCATCTTCTGCCTTGCTGGTCCATTCACCTGTATGTGTTTGATAAAGTCTTATGTATTTTCTCTTAGGAATGATAATTGGGTAGGTTTAAAGAAATGTAATGTGCAGAAGCTGTTTTTGATAATTTAAGCCAGTTTTTATATATGTATTAGTGTACTTAGTTATGTTTATGCATTTCCTGGTGACAAATGTTTTTCATCCCCTGGTAACAAATTGTGCAGTATGGTCAGTACTAGAAATATATCCTTAGATTATGTGTGCAGATGCAGTGTTATGTGTATTGAAGTTTTGTGTTCCAGGATTTTTTCTTTCGGGGTCAGTGAGGTGTATGTGCTTTGAGATGGGAGCATAGGTATTGCCCTGATATGACTGTACACAGTCTGCAGGGTTTTAAACATTAATGATAGTAATAAACCACAGACTTTGAAGTTGTTTGATTTATTGCAGGCAGTGAAACAGAAAAAAAATCACAACTGAGGTCATAGTTTCAACAGAGTATGAAGGAAAATTTGAAGCAATGTTAACAGGGCTGAGGCCATTGACCCGGCCTGTGGTGATGTTGATGCTAGATTATTTCATTCATGACTCAGAACACTGCCAGGTGGAATCTTACACTTCCTAGCGCATATTTTCAAACTCTGGAAATGCAGACACCTGTGGTGTTTGGAAGTTTGGCAACTTCCTTAAGCATCATTGTAGTACACTAATAATGTACCACAGTGATAAAGATCTGTGATGATGTAAATTTATCATTTTTATGTGAGTTAAAAGAATTGTCATAATAACACTCCACAGAAAATGTAGAGGTGACCATTACGTGTTAGCAAGATATTTTTCTGAATCAGGACTGCCAGCGTTCAGGCAAATAGAAACCAAAAACACATGAAAATAGGACGATAATATGTATGTAATTTACAGAACAAGACAGACACACATTTTCTGCTAGCTGGCCTGTATTCATTGATGGGAAAAAAAAAGAAAAAAAAAGTCATTATATATAGGACAGAACCAACGTAGCTAACTTTTCTGATATCTTAAGGTGGAGAGAGTAACCCTCTTTACTGCAGTGTGTGTATTAACACAGTGAAATCTGCTTTTGATTCATTTTTTTTTTATAATTGATTTATATTTTGTCTTTTTGTTTACATCCATCTGATTCACAGTATACAAGAAATTATGTACAGTTATTTAGATACACACATAAATAGTTATATACATACATATATACGTACATATGTAAGTACACACACACAGACACATACAGACACAGACACACGCACATACACACACACACGTGCGCGCACGCGCACACACACACACATTCTCTGTCTTTCTGTCTCTCTCCCTCTGTTGATATGTGTTTCTGTCATAATAACAACCTTATTTTCTGTTACGAAAAAGAAGCTATACAATATAATTTTCAATATTTTGCTCCTCTGTTTTTATAATTCTTACTCATTTTTGATAAGCAGCCACCACTATAATTTAAGATAATTGGTGACTATAGTTCTTACTCATTTTGATAAACAGCCACCACTATAATTAAAGATGATTGGTGACAGAGTTTTGATGATTTTAGAATCCAGACTTCTGTATATTATTCTGTCTGTAAAATTTGCTGAGATGTGCACACTGGCAGCAACAGTAACTGTGCTTGTTGTGTAATGATTGTTGTGTGTTCAAGTAGAGTCTGACAGTTTAACGACCAGTTCTGTGTTATCCGATTTGCTCTTCTACTCTGCCTACATTGTTTGTGTGGTGGTGTGTGTGTGTGTGTGGTGTGTGTGTGTGTGTGTGTGTGTGTGTGTGTGTGTGTGTGTGTGTGTGTGTGTGTGTGTGTTTGGCTTATATCATAATATATGTAAGTGTGTGTGTGTGTGTGTATGTGTTTTTGTGTGTGTGTGTTTGTGTGTGTGTTTGTGTGCTTGTATGTAAGTGTGCATGTGAGTGTGTGTGTTTGTGTGTGTATGTGTATGTGTGTGTCGCTGTGTGTATGTTTGTGTGTGTGTGCCTGTGTGTGTGTGCCTGTGTGTGTGAATGTTAGTGTGTGTGTCTGTGTTTGACTGAGGGGGAAAGAGAAAGGGAGAGAGAGAAACAGAGAGAGAAAGAGAGAGAGAGAGACACAAACACACACACACACACACACACACACACACACACACACACACACACACACACACACACACCCCTCGTTCATTCACACAGAGTAATCATGATGATTAAATCAACAGGATTTTCTTGGCCGAACAGAATGCACTCTTGGTGAAATAGTGTCAGCCAATAAACTGGCCAAAAAACTGACGTAAGTTGCCTGCTTTTATGTTCTTTATTTTAGATTGATTTTATATGGAGTGTGTCTGTCTCTGTGTCTTGTTGTAGTGTAGTCTTCATGATTTGTTCTTTATCTAATCGCATACTTTTCGGTTGCACGTTTTGTGTGTGTGTGTGTGTGTGTGTGTGTCTGTGTGTGTGTATGTCTGTGTGTGTATGTGCGTGAATGCATGCACATGTGCCTGTGTCTGTGTGTATGTGAATGTCCATTCTCAGTTTTAAATTTGATATTCTATTCTTAGATTTTATTCTTTCATCAATTGTTCATTCGATACCATGTCAGGTTAAACACAGATATTCCATTTGTGTTCTTATTTTGTTATGTTTAATCTTGTAAAGTACAATAATTTTTTTTTCTTGCATTGACATTTTATGATGCAGCATAGGTAAGCCAGGCTAACATGCAATTTTATTTTTCATTTCTGAGGTTTTAACACATTTTTAGATATCAAAGATCATGTATTGGGAAAAAAGCAACAAAAAAAGCAGAAAATAGAGATGATTTATCTAATGCTATTTTACTTTAAACTTTCACGTTTAACCCTTTGACTCCCACACCATATCCACCTGCTGCTATCCACCAGCTGCAAAAACTTAACCTTTTGACTCCCTCACCCTATCCACCAGCTTCCTGCAGGAAGCTGGAAGGTATGATGAGGGTGTCAAAGGGTTAAATCTTTGCTAGTGAGGTTGACAATACAGGATGCTGGTGAACAGGGTGCGGGAGTCAAAGGGTTAAACGCCATAAGTGTATTTCTGAGAAGGGAAGTAATAAGCTTGTGTCTGTTCCCACCCACTCCTTCTCATCTTGACACAAAATGCTCGCACTTTTTGTAATCATTCTATTCAGAAAATTAACAAAATTCGTTTACTGTTGTTCACAAAATCATGTAATCGGCTGCATTTTAAAAAGATTGATTCACAGTAAACAAACAGAACATATAAGCCATGTGAAATGAAAGTTGTAATCTTGTGTGTCTTATTGTTTTCAAGGGGACCAAAGCGAGACAGTGGAAGCATAATTGGTAAGTGTGAGCTGTTTAAAACATTGTACATGTGACAGCGTCCACTCATGTATGCACACTTACATGCATGCACATGTACATACACATGGACACACTCACAGACTTATGTAAATGTATACATACACATATACACACATGCACACAGACACACTCACAGACACACACATATGCACACGTGCGCATGCACGTGCACACCAAAACACACACACACACACACAACACACACACACACACACACACACACATACACACACACACACAAAACACACACACCACACACACACACACACACACACACACACACACACACACACACACACACACACAAACTTGTGCACACACACTTTCACATGCTCACAGACAACACATATGCATGCAGACGGTGCATGCACTTACACAAACACACACACACACACACACACACACACACATACACACACACCAACACACAACACACAACACACACCACACACCACACACACACACACACACACACACACACACACACACAGCAGAACACACACACACAGACACACACACACAGACACACAGACACACCACACACATACACACACACACACACACAATTAGAACTAGTAATGTGAAGTAACTGAAAAGCATAAGCAAGGCATATATTTGAAATCAAAACTGGCTGGTTGATTGTTGTCACTCCCTTCCCTCTCCCTGTGTGATTACTGATTTTTTCATCTTGGCTGCCTGTGAGCAGTTCAATCTGTTTGTGTTCCTGTCTGGTGTATGGCACACAATGGTTTAGTGTGCCATTCATTCACAATAGTCCATCTGTTAGTTTATTGTTGGTTATTGTGTTGTTCTCAGTCTGTATGCCTGTCTGCCTCTGTGTTTGTCTCTCTGTCTGTTGTGTTTGTCTCTATCTGTATAGTGTATGTCTCTGGCTCTCTGTCTATCTCTGTCTCTTTCTCTCTCAGTCCTGTTATTGTCTCTGTGTCTCTGCCTGCCTGTCTGTCTGTCTGTCTCCTTGTCTGTCTGTCTCTGTCTGCCTGTCTGTCTCCTTGTCTGTTGGGTGTATGCATATCTCCTTGTCTGTCTGTTGATGTATGTCTGTCTGTCTCCTTGTCTGTCAGTGTCTGTCTGCCTGCCGGCCTGTCTGTCTGTCTCTTTCTCTCTCTCTCCCCGCTCTCCCCTCTCTCTCCCTCTCCCCTCTCTCTCCCCTCCCTTTTTCACCTCTCCCCCCTCTCTCCCCCTCTCTCTCCCCTGCCTTTCTCCCCCTCCCTCCCTTCTCCTCTCTCCCCTCTCTCTCCCTCTCCCCCTCTCCCCTTCCTTTCTCTCTCCCCTCCCTCCTCTCCTGTCTCTCTCTCCCCCTTTCCTCTGTGCATGCTCTGAAGTATTTCACGCTGAGTTTTCATTGTGGTTATGTAGTTGTGATTCGCGTCACTTAGTCAAGAAACCAGTCTCTTTAACAGATACAGATAGTTTCTGTCTTCAAGTTTAACTTAAAATTTATCCTTTTGTCCAGCTGTGTGTGTGTGTTGTCTTATTTTATTTATTTATTTTTTTGCCCATCCAAGCCCCTGTCCTTTTCAAACTCCTGTGCTCCTTGTCAGTGTGTTTGTGTGTGCATCGCTGTTTGTGTGTGCATCGCTGTTTGTGTGTGCATCGCCTCTGTTCTGTGAATTGTTTTTCCCACCACAGGTGAGTGTTGGAGTGATTAATGTTCGTGTGCGCTTGATTTGACTTATACTTAATGATTCTGTGCCTTAAGAATATTATTTTGTTTTGCATTCTCTAGCATTGCATTGTTTTTGTGTATTTTTTTATTACATTGTGTCATGTTGACTTGTGTTGTTTTCTGTTTTCAGTTGGTGCAGAAGAACTGAGCAGCTGCAAGGTAAACTAAGAAATGTAAAGTGGGATGGGAAATAAATGTGTTTAGAATGCTGTACCGTATACATATACATATACCTACACACATACATATACATATGTATGTACTTATATGTATATACATATACATGTGCTCATTGTTCTGTGTAATGGCAGTTAGCATGATGATAATAGAAATAAATGTGTTTGGAATGCTGTACCGCATACATATAGATATACATATACCTATACATATACATATATATGTGCTTATACATAAATGTCTATACATATACTTATGCTCATTATTCTGTGTAATGGCAGTTAGCATGATGCTAGTAAGTTACAGTGGAGCCCAAATATAGTGAACATGCCTACAACAAATTTCTGGCAATAGCATTTTCTTTTCTTTTTCCTTGCCCACCTCCTTCTTTTTCGCTTTTGTTACACACTGTCTATAAGGGAACAATGGTGCTTATCGAATTTCCTTTTGTACAGACACAGTGTCATTTCCCAAAGGCCATGCTTGCTATATGTAGTCTTGCCATACAATAAAGTTCAAGGTTTGTACAGCTGCTCAGCATTGTAGATCTATATTGTGTGTATACCGAACAGCTTTGTGATCAGTATACTGTGCTAGATTTTTTCAAGCAGAGTTGGAAACTGTCAGTCATTTTGTTACACCACTGACATAATACGAACTGTGATGTGTGTGTGTGTGTGTGTGTGTGTGTGTGTGTGTGTGTGTGTGTGTGTGTGTGTGTGTGTGTGTGTGTTTGTGTGCGTGTGTGTGCGTGTGTGTGCGTGTGTGTGTGTATGTGTCTGTGTGTGTGGTTGTGTTTGTGTGTGCATGTGTGTGTGTGTGTGTCTATATTGTGTGTGTATGTGTTGTTTGTGTGTTTGTGTGTGCGTATGTTTGGGGGGGGGGGGGGGGGCTAAGTGTGTGTGTGTTTCTGTGTGTGTATATGTGTGTGTTTGTGTATGTATGTGTATGTGTGTATATGTTTGTGTGTGTGTATGTTTGGGGGTGTGTGTTTGTGTGGTATGTATGTGTGTGTATGTGTGTGATGTGTGGTGTATGTGTGTGTGTGTGTGTCCCATAAATGTGAGGTTCTAAGGGAGAAAAGTGGTAGAGACTTCAGCTTTACTCAGTGTAGGGATGTGTTGAGAGGAATGAGTATGTTCATGTGTGTATGCGCACATGTCTGGAGTCCGGTGTTTGTTCAAGAGGGATTCATCGCACTCAGACAATTTCATATGTGCTCCATCCAAATCCACCAGCAATTATCTGGCAGACTCCCTGAGCCTGTGCAAAACCCTATGCACACATGTGACTTTGTGTTCTGGTGCATGTATGTGCGCACATATGTTTAGAATTTCATGGTTAATGCCCCAGTCATATAGAATTATTATTACTGTCATTATTTATGTATGAAAGAAAGTTACTTATTTGGGGTTTGCTGGTTTTTTGTGGAGGCAAGGTTTCAGTCCCCTCTTGGTACCTGCACAAAATGAATTTCAGTCCCCTCTTGGTACATGCACAAAGTGAATTTTAGTCCCCTCTTGGTACCTGTAGAAAGTGAATTTCAATCCCCTCTTGGTACCTGTAGAAAGTGAATTTCAATCCCCTCTTGGTACCTGTAGAAAGTGAATTTCAATCCCCTCTTGGTACCTGTAGAAAGTGAATTTCAATCCCCTCTTGGTACCTGTAGAAAGTGAATTTCAATCCCCTCTTGGTACCTGCACAAAATGAATTTCAGTCCCCTCTTGGTACCTGTAGAAAGTGAATTTCAATCCCCTCTTGGTACCTGCACAAAATGAATTTCAATCCCCTCTTGGTACCTGTAGAAAGTGAATTTCAATCCCCTCTTGGTACCTGCAGAAAGTGAATTTCAATCCCCTCTTGGTACCTGCAGAAAGTGAATTTCAATCCCCTCTTGGTACCTGCAGAAAGTGAATTTCAATCCCTCTTGGTACCTGCAGAAAGTGAATTTCAATCCCCTCTTGGTACCTGCAGAAAGTGAATTTCAATCCCCTCTTGGTACCTGCAGAAAGTGAATTTCAATCCCCTCTTGGTACCTGCACAAAGTGAATTTCAGTCCCCTCTTGGTACCTGTAGAAAGTGAATTTCAATCCCCTCTTGGTACCTGCACAAAGTGATTTTCAGTCCCTCTTGGTACCTGCACAAAGTGATTTTCAGTCCCCTCTTGGTACCTGCACAAAGTGATTTTCAGTCCCCTCTTGGTACCTGCACAAAGTGATTTTCAGTCCCCTCTTGGTACCTGCACAAAGTGATTTTCAGTCCCCTCTTGGTACCTGCACAAAGTGAATTTCAATCCCCTTTGGTACCTGCACAAAGTGATTTTCAGTCCCCTCTTGGTACCTGCACAAAGTGAAGCGGATGACTGTGTGGCAGGCTGTGTCTTTGGTGGCTTAACCTGTTCACTTCTTGTTGTTATTGTTGTTATTGATATTAACCCTTTGACTCCTGCACCCTGTCTACCAGCATTCTGCATTGTCAACCATGTTAGCAAAGTAAACACTTGAAACCCTTTGACTCATAACCCTATCCACCAGCTTCCTGCAAGAAGCTGGTGGATAGGGTGGGGGAGTCAAAGGGTTAATTTTTTTTTGCAGTTGATGAATAGGGTGTGGGAATCAAAGGATTAATGGTGATGATAGTGATAATACCCAACATAATGAATGTAACAGTTAACGAATGTTGGTATGTCTGTTCAGGAACAAGCTACCATGCAGTTTTGTGCGCACAAGCTGGACAAGAAAGATTTCTTTGGAAAATCGGATCCTTTCCTCACCTTCTCTAGATCCAATGAAGATGGCAGGTATCTATACCATTCTGCTTATTGTGTTTGTATATATATATATATGTGTGTGTGTGTGTGTGTGTGTGTGTGTGTGTGTGTGTGTGTGTGTGTGTGGTGTGTGTGTGTGTGTGTGTGTGCTTAGGGCAGTGTTTTTGGAGCACCATTCAGCTGATTGTGTGTGTGTGCTTTTTGTTGTTGGTGCAATGTTTTCAGGTACCATTCTACTTTGTGTGTGTGTGTGTGTGTGTGTGTGTGTGTGTGGAGCAACGATTTCAGAATAACATTTTACTTTTTCTACTTTTTTGTGTGTGTTTTTTGTTGTTGTGTGTATGTATTAGGAACAGAGTTTCTGGAGTACAAAAATGTCAAAAGTTTACTTTCAGGTCACTTGCCTGACATGCTGAGTGCACTTGGGTTGTTCTGCTTCCTTTTATTTCATGTTTATGTCTTTAATTGTGACCTGTGTAAGGGATGTTCCGTTATGGATTTTTACCCCTTGTGTGGTGGTTTTCTATCTCACTACTGGTCTGAAGGACTGTGTTGTGCTGTGCTTCAGACATTGGCAGTTTCTAATTTAAAGAGTCTACCTTTACTACACCCTCGCTTTGTGTAAAGTGAAGGGGTTGAGTTTTTACAGCTTATGGACAGGCTGCAGGTGTGAAAGGGTTAAGGATGGGCAGGGGAGGGTTCCATGCTTTGCGTGATCCCATGACCTGAGGGACTTTTAATCATTAGCTAGTTGTTATGGTGCACACAAAGGAATAAATATTTAAAGAGATTGATGTACTAAAGACAACTGGTTTTGAGTGTTTATGGTGTGGGTAGTATTCAGAGGTTACATCAGGAAACAGTTGTAGCCAGTTATGCATCTTTTATTCATTATCTGTGGCACAGTTAGACATTAATCTGTATTCTCAGATGTAGCAGATTATTGCTTTTTCCATAGTTGGTGTTTATTGATTTTTTTTTAAACTCACGCCTTAAATACTCGTAGCCAATTCTGTACCTATCTTTTGTTCATCATTTTGCTTAGAAACTAATTTGTAGTCTCAGATGTGAGCAGACTATTATTTTTGCTCCATAATGTTATTTATCTTTTTTTTTAACCAGGTAGTTCCAGGGAGAAAGTACAGGGTGTAATTATGACATGAAGAGAACTTGTTGTGACAAAAGATGTATTCGTATGGGGAGGCACATGATGATGATGATGATGATGATGATGATATTTTTAATTTATTTATTTATTTGTCATTTATTAGTGTGAATTTCCTTTGTTTGTTTGGGTGTGTTTTTTTTTTCTGTTCTAGTTTCTTTGCAGTTTTGATTCAGGGAATCACTGCAGGCGAAGTGATACAGATGTACATTGTTGTGTGTTGCAGTTTCACAGTGGTCCACAGAACAGAGGTTATCAAGAAGACGTTGAACCCCACGTGGAAATCTTTCGCCATTTCAGTGCGAACCCTGTGTAATGGAGACTATGACAGGTGAGAACTTGATAAAGAAAAACAAAAAACGAACAAAAAAACGAAACTAATACCTTCCTCTTCATGTTCGCTGGTGCTCAGATTGTCTGCCCGTTGTGCAAGACAAACTAGGCTGTTCTTCGTAGGTACCCTTGTAAGCCATGTGGCCTGAGATTGGGTCAAGTGTTTTCTGGCCTCGTGGTCTTCTTAATTTAACCCATTCACTCCTGCACCCTATCCACCAGGATATAAAAACTCAACCCTTTCACTTCTGGTGATAAATTGGAGGGAGTGGTCAACTCCAGGGGCATATCCTTAGATTATGAGTGTGAATGCATTGGTTTGTACACGTCATTATTTTTCCAGGTGTTTTCTTTTTTTCT
Organism: Monoplex corrugatus; assembly: GCA_030674185.1. Taxonomy (NCBI): domain Eukaryota; kingdom Metazoa; phylum Mollusca; class Gastropoda; order Littorinimorpha; family Ranellidae; genus Monoplex; species Monoplex corrugatus. The sequence goes on along the minus strand of JAPXFY010000018.1, from coordinate 31,224,544 downwards.
TCAGTAACTCACATGAAAGAGGAGTAGGCATCATGATGGACAAAGACAAATCAAAAGCAGTTAAGGGATACTGGGCTGTGTCCGACAAATTGGGAGGCAAACCATTTGATATCAACATCATTCAGGTGTATGCACCAACGTCCGCAAGTACTCAGGAAGACATCGACAACTTCTATGAAGTATTAGAGATGGCCAAAGTCCAATGTAAATCACAAGAAGTTACAGTCATAATGGGAAATTTTAATGCTTAAGTGGGACAGGATAGGGTGGAAGATATAGTTGGACCTCATGGCCTTGGTACACAAAGTGAAAGGGAAGAGAAACTTGTAGAATGGGCACAGATGAATGAGTTCATAGTAGGAAACACCTTGTTTGAGCAGCTTAATTGAAGAAAATGGACTTGGATGAGTCCAGGAGATAATACCAAAAATCAGATTGACTACATCCTGATCAACAAAAGATTTAGAAATTCTTTACTGTCAGCAAAAACACTGTCAGGCGCAGACTGCAACAGTGACCACAATCCTGTAGTGGGAAGATTTAGACTTAAAATTGAGGAAAAGGAAACAGACTAAAAGCAACATCAAACTAAATCTTGGACTCTTAAAGACAGATGAAGTGATACATGAAAAATTTAATGTACATGTTCAAAACAAATTCAGTGCTCTGGAAAACGTTGGAGACAGTGAGGAACAATGGACAAAGTTGAGAAATTTGATAAATGAAGCTTGTGAAGAAATCCCTAAGGCAGATAGAAAAGCAAAAAAGAGCTGGATGACTAATGAAATTTTGGGCTTGATGGAGGAAAGGAGGAAGGCAAAGAGAAACGAGGAGATATACAGGAAGATAAACAAGGAGATCAGGAATAGGTGCAATGAAGCTAAGGAAGCTTGGCTGAAAACAAAGTGCAAAGAAATGGAAAACCGACACAAAACGGATCCTCAGGGTATGTACAGATGAATTGAAGAAATTGTCCACAGGAAAAATTACATGCACATCAACTGGTTGCTTGAAATCGAAAGATGGCACGCTTATCATGGAAAAAGACAAAATATTAGACTGATGGGGAGAGTACATTAAAGACCTTTTTGAGGATGACAGAAACGAAGAACACATTATAAAAAAGAACTTTGAAGGACCACCCACAATGAAAGATGAAATTAGAGCGGCACTGAAAAAGATGAAACCAGAAAAAGCCCCAGGACCAGACAGCATTACTACAGAGATGATTGAAGCCTTGGAGGAATTTGGCATAGAAAAAATAACAGTCTTCCTAAATGCAATTTACGACACTGGGAAAATCCCCAAAGATATGTCAAAATCAATTTTCATTGCACTTCCAAAGAAGACAGGGGCTATAGAATGCGAACTGGATTGCACAATCAGTTTGATGAGTCATGTAACAAAAATCCTGTTAAGAATGATCATGATGAGGACGAGGAATAGAATCAGAAGAACAGTATGGATTTGTGGAAGGGAAAGGAACTATTAATGCCATATACATCCTAAGAACTATCATAGAGAGGTCAGTTGAGATGAATAAGGATTTGTATTTATGCTTTGTTGACTACACCAAGGCTTTTGATCGGGTAAGACATGATGAATTGATCAACCAACTGGAGAGACTCAATGTTGATGGAAAAGAGCTACGAATAATCAGAAATAGTACTGGGAACAAACAGCTGCAATGAGAATAGAAAACAATGTAAGCTCTTTCCAAAACATCAAAAGAGGAGTCAGACAGGGTTGTGTTTTGTCACCAGATCTGTTTTCACTTTACAGCGAAAACATCATGAGAAACCTAGAAGAAGATCCTGGATTAAAGGTTGGAGGGAAAATGATAAACAACATTTGATACGCAGATGACACTGTGCTAATTGCAGAAAATGAAAGGGACCAACAAAACCTTGTGAATATATTTGAAATAGAAAGCAAAGGTAAGGGGTTGGAACTAAACAGCAGGAAGACTGAAGTCATGGTGATCAGTAAAAAACATGAAATCCCCTTACGCAAAATAACAGCAAATGGCGCAGCCTTGACACAGGTTGATAAATTCAAATACCTGGGAACAATCATTTCATCAGGCGGCAGATGCACATCAGAAATAGCCGGCAGAATTAGCCAAGCCAAACAGCATTCAAGAAGATGACAAGCATTCTTACCAACAAATGCCTATCAATTAACATCAGGAAGAGAGTTCTTGAATGTTATATAGAACCAATACTGTTGTACGGATGTGAGGCTTGGACAGTCAACAAGCAAAGCCAGAACAAGATTGAGGCAGCCGAGATGTGGTTTCTAAGAAGAATGTTGAGAGTTCCATGGACAGCAAAGAAAACAAACGAGACAAGTCTTGATGGAGGCAGACACAAGTAGATCACTGATAAGGAAGATTAGGAAAAGACAGGCAACATTTATAGGCCATTTTATGCACGGCTGTACAAATGCTGCCATTTCTCACCATTTAGGCAGGCCTGGCCAGCTCACACTTACACCGCCTGACCTCCCCCCCCCCCTTCCCTTTCCCCAGCTCTTATCTCTGGCACAGGTGCCTGCTTGCAGGCGCTAGGCTGGAATCGCTTCTCTGTTATCTGTTAAACTAACACAGTCCATGTACTTAATACAAAAGCATGCAGTGTCCGCCTCAAACTTTGTTGGGGCAAAAGAATTGTGCACACAATTAGACAAAAGACTGTTCTTTTTTTCTGTGCAGTCTATTTTGCTTAGTAATTTGTTGTGGTGCCTGGTTTATCTACTTTTTACGGAAAATATGAACTTTGTATGTTAAAATATACACAAAAGGATTAACAGAACAAATCGGTTTGTGTGTGCGCATGTTTTTTCATCATTTATTAGGGTGGTTTCATGGTGAGCTACTAATTTAGTATGTGATTTGTTGTGTCTAATCAAAACAGTATGGAGACAGAACATTCAAAGCAGTTGCATTTAAAAAGATTACATTTATTGTATAGAATGTGTGGTGGGCGCTCAAAAAGAACGGCAGAAACTAGTGTAAAATTTTGCAGAAATATAGACACTGAACTAAAGGCATTTCACAATATAAACCTTCGGTCAGACAGAGAAGGCATTCAGAAACATTTTGTCAAAAATGTCACTCCAGACTGATCAATTTGAAAAAAACAAAGCTCAAACAATTCACCTATGTCCCTTTGAGACATAGAAAACTCGGCAGCCCTGTGGTTCAATCTGATCAGTCACTTCAGATTAGTGACTGCTCTGTGTGTTCACAGTTTTGTGAACAAAGAAAAGGTGGCAAACCAGTAAAACGATCAGGAAGGCCAAAGCAAACAGCAGTGAAACATAGAACAAGCACAGTCTGGCCCATATCTGTGTCTCTATCTTTCCCCTGTCAGTGGAGTAATTAAAGCTGACCTGCTCGGAACCGTGGGAATAACTCTTGCCTTTGGGTGAGTGGAATGGCATGCAGAGTGATAGTGTGTCACTGTGTGAGCAAACTGTATGAATGGAAAGTCACATCTTTGTGAAAAGGAAGTTTAAAACTTCACTTGTTTTTCTAATTGTGTATGTTTTATGATTAGTGCTGCTTCAAACACTCGCATTCAACACCGTCTCTTTGAGGTGCATGCAACTTTTTATAGGCCATGCTTGGTCTTGTTTTGTTGAGAAATTTCTTCTCTGTTCATTTCTATGTATGTTGTATAACTGTAAGCACATTAAGAAAAGAAAACAACGAAAGTGTAAACCAAGTGATTTTTTGTCTGGCTAAGCAGCTGTGCATTGGGTGGGGAATACAGCGTGTTTGTGTGATACGCGAAAGAGCGCGGCAGCAGTCTTGTGCGGTGCTGGCACGCGCTAATCTTACAACCGTCTTACAACCGGTCAGCGTGCTGTGCGTCAGTCCGGCGGGCTGGGTCAAGATATCACATTCCTCTGCGCGTACGGGGAGTTTCCTCCCAACTAAAGGGAACGGAAAGAACAGCCGTGTATGAGGAAGGTGGATTTGGAACACCTGGTCACAATGGGAAAGCTGGAGGGAAAGAGACACCAGGTAGACCCAGGGAGAAAATGCTGGACAGACTTGCAGAGTGGTTGGGGACAAGGAGGGTGGGGGAGATGCTAGCAACGAGAGATAGAGACAGATGGAAGTCCATGATCGCCAACGCCATGCAGCAGGGCACCTGACGATGATGATGATGATGATGATGAGGTATGGTGTACATCTTGAGGTGGTTATAGCCCTGATATGGCTTAGCACAGTCGGCTGGGCTTTAAGCAACAATAGCAATAGCAATAACGATAACAATAACAGTAACAGTAACAATGTGTTCTTTCCATGTCAGTGCAAATATAATTGTGATATCTTTGTGTGTGTTATGTGTATACATGTATGTGCACACACATGCTTGTTTATGTGTATATATGCTGTCTGTGTGTGCTTACAGGTGCATCAAAGTTGACTGCCATGACTGGGATGCTGATGGCGGGTAAGTGTCACTATGTGTACTTTGGCCATGCACAGTTTTGTCATTTTCCTTGAATGTGTTTGATAGGATTTATTTACTGAGCATTTTTTTTTATAAAGTGGGTTTAATGGCTGTTTAAACATTTGTGTGTGTGTGTGGTGTTTGTGTACTTGTGTATGTGTGTGTGTGTGTGTGTGTGTGTGTGTGTGTGTGTGTGTGTGTGTGTGTGTGTGTGTGTGTGTGCGCGAGTGTGTGTGTGTGATGGTTTTATTCGAGTGTGCATAATGTGAAGGTACCATTAATGGAATTGATTTTTGTAAGTTTTGACATTGTGACAGATAAGATTGCATTGTAGAGCTTGAATTTAGTGGGGTTTTTTTTTTTTAAGATGCCATATCTGTGTATATTGACATTCTGGCTCTACATTTGACAACCATTGTTTCCCAAGAGGCCTGGCTAGTGTAGAGGTAGCTCTTGCCTTCCACTCTGACTGCGTTGCTTTGAGTTTGGCTTGAGGGAAATCTTCTTGCACACAGCCGCCAGTCTACCCAGCTGTGCTTAGATACCTGACCCTCTTCATTGTTGAGGAGGGCAGAGCAGTGAGGGAGAGGAGATGGGCATCAGTTTTAACCTTTTGACCCCCATACCTTATCCACCAGGTGCATAAACTTCAGCCTTTGACTCCCTCACCTTAGCCACCAGCTTCCTGCAGGAAGCTAGTGGATAGTTCGAGAGAGTCAAAGGCTGAAGTTTTTGCTTTGTTAGTGTGGCTGACAATGCAAGATGCTGATGGACAGGGTGCAGGGCTCAAAGAGTTAATGCTGGCCCCCCAAAAAATGTAAGTCTCTACTACCTCGCTTAGTTGTGACTTCAAAGTTATTGGACAGTCTTTACCTGTTTCCTGTGAAAGACTGAAATTTGCTTCCATCAGTCATGATATTAATAATGATTTTTAAAACTTGAATTCCAATAGAAATTATTTCTTGATAAAAGTCTGAGTGACAGCTAGCATTAACAGATTATCAGAAATCGAAATGCAACAAAATGAAATATGTATACTTTGTTGATTAATTCGCGTTTTGTGAGTTAAGCATTCATGTTCCATTTTGTTGTGTTCCAGATTCTGTTGTAAGAATTGTTTTATTTGTGAGGTCCATGTTTACAGTGTACCTTTGAATTATTTTCATGATCATCGCATGTAGGGAGATTTCCTTTGTGATCACTTTTTTTTGGTCTTATTTTGTACACCACCCTAATGGCCAAAGAAGCTGGCACAGTTTTTATAATGCTATGATGATGATCAAGATGAGGATGATGATCATGATACTAAGGAGTTCAATCTACGATTGAGACTATGTGACAGCGCTGAACTCTACGCTTACTGTCATGATATATCCTGGTATCAACCGGGCCCAAGAGAACACACGCTTGTGATGTTGGTCAGAAGAGTTGAGCAACACCCTCAATGATGCAGCCATAAAGTGAATGAGACCCGATTGTGTGGTCCCAGTCTTCTCATTGAGCCCATAGCTCGCTCAGCTCTCGGTAGGAGCGGGTTGGAACAAAAAAAAAAAAGTCCCACAAAGTTTTTTGAAGGGACAGATGGGGATTCGAAACCAGAATGTTCCAGTCAGTAGTCTGTTGCTCTAACCAATACACCATGGTGACACCTTGGACATTTTCCTTTTTTGTTTGTGTTCAAGATTGGTCTTGTCTTGGTCCTGCTTCCAGTATTCTAGTGATCTGGACGAAAGCTGTGATCTTTGATGTGTTTGTTGTCACAAAGCTTTTCTGCCATAGTTGTCTTGGTTCTACCTGCAGTAGTCTAGTGGTCTGGACGAAAGCTGTAATCTTTGATGTGTTTGTTGTCCCAAATCTTTTGTGCCGTAGTTCTCTTGGTTCTACCTGCAGTATTCTAGTGTTATGGATGAAAGCTGTGATCTTTGATGTGTTTGTTGTCACAAACCTTTTGTGCCATAGTTGTCTTAGTTCTGCCTGCAGTAATCTAGTGGTCTGGTGATCTTTGATGTGTTTGTTGTCCAAAACCTTTTCTGCCATAGTTGTATTGGTTCTACCTGCAGTAGTCTAGTGGTCTGGATGAAAGCTGTGATCTTTGATGTGTTGCTTTTCTGCCATAGTTGCCCATTAGGCTTCTGAATGCACTTGAGATGATCAATTGATTTTTGTTATTGTTGTTGTACTTGTTGACAGGCATGATTTTATTGGAGAGTTCAAAACGACAATGAGAGAACTGTCCCGTGGGAGGGGTGAACAAAACACATATGAGGTCAGTTGTGTGTGTGTGTGTGTGTGTGTGTGTGTGTGTGTGTGTGTGTGTGTGTGTGTGGTGTGTGTGTGTGTGTGTGTGTGTGTGTGTGTGTGTGTGTGTGTGTGTGTGTGTGTGTGTGTGTGTGTGTGTGTGTGTGTGTGTGTGTGTGTGTGTGTGTGTGTGTATGTCTGTGTGTGTGTGTATGTCTGTGTGTGGTGTGTATGTGTTTGTGTGTGTGGTGTGTGTATTTCTCTGTGTGTGTGTAAGTGTGTGTGTGTGTGTGTGTGTGTGTGTGTGTGTGTGTGTGAGAAATCATGAATGTTGCTTTGTGGGTAATGTACCATGTTGGGTGTTCTCAACTGTTACAGAAGATCAAGTACATAGTACATAGTATGTATTTGCTGACCCTTTGACTTCTGCACCCCATCCACCAACTGCAGAAACTTGACCCTTTGATTCCCTCAACCTATTCACCAGCTTCTTTCAGGAAGCTGGTGGATAAGGTGAGAGAGCCAAAGGGTTAAGTTTTCACTTTGCTTGCATGGTTGACAATGTGGGAGTAAAAGGGCTAATGATGCCTGGAAATATACCATAGCTTTTCTCTCAGAACATCTGTGAAGTCTTTCACTGAAAATGGGCAACTCTATCGTACATGATAAATTTGACAACATCAGAAGAAAAGTAATATTAATAAATACTGATAGTTATAATAGTAATAAAGACAATAACAATAATGATGATGATAATGGTACTAATGATAAAGTAAGTATGACAGTGATGTTAGTACTAATGATAATATTAATGATGATGAAAATGATATTAGTAATGACAGTACTAATGATAACAGTGTTAATGATAATGATGAAAACGATAATGATAGTAATAGTAATGATGATAGTAATATTAATAATGATGATAGTAAAAAAAAGAAAAGTAATAGTAATGATGATAGTAATATTAATAATGATGATAGTAAAAAAATAATGATAATGATAATGATTAGAAATCTACTTGTCTATTGCAAACAGTCCATGTCGGGGAATGCTGTTATGGATGAGTGTTAATGTATCATAGGGTTTGGCTGTTGTTTTCTTTTCTGGTTATTGTCATTTCTTGCTTATATGATTGATTTATTGTTGACTTATGTTTTTATACTCAACATTTTCTGTAGAGGTCAAGGCACTTGAGAGGTTGTGTCCTAGGATGTTGTGCTATATAGGTCTTTGTTATTATCATTATTATTATCATTGTGCACAACATTTTTTGTAAAGGTCAAGGCACTTGAGAGGTTGTGTCCTAGGATGTTGTGCTATATAGGTCTTTGTTATTATCATTGTGCACAACATTTTCTGTAAAGGTCAAGGCACTTGAGAGGTTGTATCCCAGGGTGTTTTGTGCTCTATAGGTCTTGTTTGTTCTCATTGTTGAATTGAATGGAACTGATTTATGGTGCGAATTTCTTTGTGATTGCAGTGTATTAGTGCGAAGAAGAAGGCTAAAAAAGGCAACAAATATCACAACTCAGGAGTGGTGAGTGCTTATGTGTGTGTGTGTGTGTGTGTGTGTGTGTTTTGTGTGTGTGTGTGTGTGTGTGTGTGTGTGTGTGTGTGTGTGGTGTGTGTGTGTGTGTGCATGCACATGTCCATTTAGAAATATTTGCTTCTGTCAGGATTTGTCATTTGATTTTGATGTCAGCTGGCGGATGAATATCTGATGTGAAAAACTTGAAGAACCTCTTTGTAAATTTTGATTGCTCACTCTTAAATAAATATTTGTAACAGAATAATGTTGTAATTCAGATATTTGTGATTAATAAAGTCTCTTAGATTCAGATTAGATGTGTGTTTCTTTCAGATTTTTTTTCCTGTTCTTTGTCTGTTTTGAAAGATGTCTGCTTTTGTCTTTATGTGCAGGTAGAACTGCTGTCATGTCGCATTGAAAAGGTGTACACGTTCCTGGATTACATCAGGGGAGGGTATGTGTGCTGGACTTTGTTTCTTTTACTGCTGTTAGGTGATAATAGTGTTTGTGTCGTAATTGTTAGGTGATAATAGTGTTTGTGTCATAACTGTTAGGTGATAATAGTGTTTGTGTCATAACTGTTAGGTGATAATAGTGTTTGTGTCATAACTGTTAGGTGATAATAGTGTTTGTGTCATAATTGTTAGGTGATAATAGTGTTTGTGTCATAACTGTTAGGTGATAATAGTGTTTGTGTCATAACTGTTAGGTGATAATAGTGGTTGTGTCATAACTGTTAGGTGATAATAGTGTTTGTGTTATAACTTTTAGATGATAATAGTGTTTGTGTCATAACTGTTAGGTGATAACAGTGTTTTTATTATAACTTTTAGGTGATAATACTGTTTGTGTCATAACTGTTAGGTGATAACAGTGTTTTTATTATAACTTTTAGGTGATAATAGTGTTTATGTCATAACTGTTAGGTGATAATAGTGTTTGTGTTATAACTTTTAGGTGATAATACTGTTTGTGTCATAACTGTTAGGTGATAACAGTGTTTTTATTATAACTTTTAGGTGATAATACTGTTTGTGTCATAATTGTTAGGTGGTGATAGTCATTTTGTGCCCTGTGCGTGTTGTATAGAGTAGACTGATTAGTGTTGAAAAATGTAGTTATGATAGTTTTTGCTTGTGACTGAACACCTTTTTGGTTATGTATTGTATGATTGTTAAATATGTTTGTGTGTATAGTTTTTTGTGTATTGTTTGAAGAATTATTTGTGTGTTGGTACAAACATCTATCTTGTTATTTTTTCTTTTTAATTTTCTTTTGTCAAAAAAAAGATTTGCATACACTGTCCGGGAGGAATTGTGTGCATGTGTGTGTGTATGGTGTGGTGGTGGTCTTCGGTTTAATGTCTATTCACTAAAGTGATTTTAGACAAACAAAAACAAAACAAACAAACAAACAAACAAAAAAGAAGGGGGTGGGGGGATACAGGAGGAGTGAAGAGGGTATTTGAAAATTGTCAATTTTGATCTTGAGAAAAAATGATCCAGAAAACAATTATTTTTGAAGAGGGGAAGGCAAAGTTAACGAATAATGTTTTCACAATTAAAGATTTAAACAAACAATCTAATAAACAAAATTAATAAATATCTAGAATAAATGAATAAAAGTAAAAACTAAGAATAGACTAACCACAACGGTGAACAAGTGAAATAACATGTTAAAGGTAATTCACTATAGGACTTTTTGACAGGCTAACAAAAAATTCATATGTTAATGATGGTGAGGCAAATATGTCAGAAATTGTCTTTGTAGAGAGTGTAGGTATATGTCGTGTTACCCGAACACATGAAAGTATATGACTGTGCGTTATCTTCTTTCCACACAAACACACTACATTCCTGGTGTATTTTGTTTTGAATGCGTCAAATTTTCCACCTATACATAAGGGATTGTATACTTCTGCTGGCAGGAAACTGCTTAGGTATTTTGCTAATTTCAAAGTTCATGTAACATTTTTTATACTTTTTCTGTTTATCTTGGAACTGCTCCCATACGTAGGAGTCCACTAAGGAATAGTACTCATTCAATGATAGGGAAAGCTGTATATTATTTGAATCTGATGAGCTCTTTGCCCCCCGTTTGGCAGCCCTATCAACCATATAATTATAATGAAAAGAGCTTTGAGATGGTATCCAGCAGAAAGTAATATCAGTGCCTCTTAAGGATAAACTATGTATCAATTGACTTATTTCCAATATCATTTCAGATCTTGTTTGTAATTTTGTTGATTCAAGAGCTTGAAGTACAGATTTTGAATCAACGCAAAAAAGTATCTGAAGAATTGTTCTAGGAAGACTTAGCATATAATTCAAAGCCATTAATATTGCAAAGAGTTCAGCAGTAAAGACAGATTTATTAAGCCCAATATAAAAAGATTTCTCAATTTTGAAAGCAGGTATAGAAAACGCTGAGCCTGCTTGCC
>JAPXFY010000018.1:31193869-31208869 GCA_030674185.1 Monoplex corrugatus | reverse complement strand
GTATACAGAATGGTAACCCATAGAGCCCAAACTGTTTATGTGTATACAGAATGGTAACCCTCAGAACCCATACTTCTTATTTATGTGTATACAGAATGGTAACCCACAGAACCCATACTTTTTATTTATGTGTATACAGAATGGTAACCCACAGAACCCATACTTTTTATTTATGTGTATACAGAATGGTAACCCACAGAACCCATACTTTTTATTTATGTGTATACAGAATGGTAACCCACAGAACCCATACTTTTTATTTATGTGTATACAGAATGGTAACCCACAGAACCCATACTTTTTATTTATGTGTATACTGTAATACAGAATGGTAACCCACAGAACCCATACTTTTTATTTATGTGTATACAGAATGGTAACCCACAGAACCCATACTTCTTATTTATGTCTATACAGAACGGTAATCCACAGAATCCATACTGCCAGGAGATCCAAGGAGTGCTGGAAGCGTACCACAAGACACTGCACTCTGTACAGCTGTACGGACCCACCAACTTTGCTCCATGCATTAACCATGTGGCCAAGTGGGTGTCTTTCATCATGTGTGTGTGTTATGTGTGTGTGTACAGGTGTGTGTGTGTGTACAGGTGTGTGTGTACATGTGTGTGTATGTGTGTACAGGTGTGTGTGTGTGTGTGTGTACAGGTGTGTGTATGTGTGTGTGTACAGGTTGTGTGTGTGTACAGGTGTGTTTATGTGTGTGTACAGGTGTGTGTGCATGTGTGTGTACAGGTGTGTGTGTGTGTGTGTGTGTGTGTGTGTACAGGTGTGTGTGTGTGTGTGTATGTACGTACAGGTGTGTGGTTGTGTGCTTCTATGTGTTTGTATGTGCATGTATTTGTGTTTTGTTTGTGTGTATGAATGTGTGTGTGTGTGTGTTTGTTGTTTTCACCCAGCTGCCCTGGCAAAAAACTGTTGAAGAGATTTTATATAGGTTAATTTCCCAGGTCCTTCTCCTTGAAACCCAATTAGCCTTCTTGCCTTTCTGAAGTCTTGGTAAAAAAAACAAACAAACAAAAAACGAAAAGAAAAGAAAACAACATTAGTAACGAAACGAGAAGGAGAAAAAGAGAGAATATGTGTGTGACAGAGAACTTGACAACTTGGATCAAGGGTAATTCGTCAGACGGGCTTGAGTGTAAACTAGCTCAGCATCCTGTTTGTGTGTGTGTGTGTGTGTGTGTGTGTGTGTGTGTGTGTGTGTGTGTGTGTGTGTGTGTTTGTGTGCCAGGGGTAGGGTGATGTCTTGGATCAGAGGCGACACGCCCTACTCCCCTCTTGTCTTCCCCCTCCCAATTTGCTTTGTGCCTTGTTGCGCCCTTGTCGTTGTTGGTGATTGCTTTAGTGAATGATGGGAGTGTGTGCCTTGATTTGATTCTTGAATTGAGATTTGGCACCTTGTAAATATCCTTCTCATTATTTATTATTATTATTGTTATTATCATTGTTATTATTATTGTTATTACTATTATTATTATTGTTCTTGTTATTAATTTTATTATTATTATTATTATTATTATTATTGTCATCATCATCGTCGTCGTTGTCGTCGTCATCATCATCATCAATTATTATTATTATTATTATCATCTATTGTTATTGTTGTTATAATTATAATTATTGTTGTTGTTATTATTGTTATTATAATAATGATGATGATGATTACTAGTACTATTATGATGGTGAGGAGAAGGAGTACTATCACTATTATTACTATGACGACGATGATGATGATGATGTTGTTGTTGTTTGATGTGACATAACACAGCAATATGCAGTGCAGTATAGCACAGTACAGTTCAGTGTATTTCGTGTTGTTGCACAGGTTTGCCAGAGAGGCGACCACTGGCAGCGACTATTTCATCCTGCTGATTATTACTGACGGTATCATCACCGATATGCCACAGACCACTGAAGCCATTGTCAGTGTGAGTACAGCTGTTTTCTCTTTATACACATAATATGTTTGTGTGTGTGTGTAAGGTAAGATACACAGACACACATGTCATTTACATGTAACCAAGATTATTCCAGTGGTAGGCTGATAAAATACTAGTATAAAATATAGACCAGATAAAACATAGTCTAGGTAGGGCCTAAGGACCTGGCCAGCTCATGTGTTTATGTGCAACTTTAACCTGTTAACTGCTTCCGACCAAATATTCGGTCGGAAGAAGCATACACCTCCAATGCCACCAACCGAATATTTGGTCGGCGACCTTTCTTATTTTTAGCCAGAAAACCCCAACACTTTCAGTGATGTGTGAGATATCAACGGAAACTTCAGGATTCCCTCTATGAATAGAAGCTAATTATGTATGTGTGATGTTTTATGGTCTTTTCTGCCTGTGCGATTGAAAAGGTGACCCCATACAGCTGATTACTATTCAGTGACTGCAAACAATGGCGGACGAACTTGCTTTAACACTGAGCGTCGATCGGGCCCGAAAAACAACTTATGGAGCAAAAGAAGTTGCAGAAATCATAACTTGTGGAGCTGATTCTGATTTGCAGTCTGTTGATTCACTCAATAAAAGTGAAAATGCTGATAATGTGGCGCATACAGGTGATATTTCGATGTTGATGTTAGAAGTCGGACTTGACCCAGATAAGAGTCAGAGTGACATTACTAACACTGGTGATAGTAAAAATGAAAGTACTGCTGCTCCTGGTGTGTTGTAAAGTATACTGAACAAGAAAATGTATTGTGTTGTGGGGTTTTCTGGGCTGGATGAAGAGATATGAATTTTTTTAATTTTAAGTCGAGACGTTTAAAATTCCGTGGCACAGGTGATTTTACCTCTTTATTTACACTTTGGCACTTAAAGGGTTAAAGGCTTGTGTCATGATCACCATACACATGGCACCTGTGACATTAGTGCATATGGAATTTGTTCTAAGCGTGGAGACGTCATCTTGAGAAACTGAAACTCAAAGTGATCTTTATAGACGTGTGTGTGTGTGTGTGTGTGTGTGTGTGTGTGTGTGTGTGTGTGTGTGTGTGTGTGTGTGGTGTGTGTGTGTGTGTGTGTGTGTGTGTGGTTTCGTGGTGTGTGCGTGCGTGCGTGCGTGCGTGCGCGCGCGCGCGCGCGCGCGTGAAAAATATTTGGCCAGGTTGTCAAAATAATATGTTATTCTTTTTTTCCAGGCTTCCAATTTGCCATTGTCCATTATCATTGTCGGTGTTGGAGATGCAGACTTTGAGGGTAAGGATTATTGAGTGACTGAAATAGAATAATTTTTCCAAAGATTATTTTAAGGATTATTGAGTGACTGATATTGAATAATTTTTCTAAAGGTTATCTTAAGGATTATTGAGTGACTGAAATAGAATGATTTTTCCAAAGGTTATCTTAAATAGGGATATACTGACTCAAAGGTTATCTTAAATAGGGATATACTGACTCAAAACTCACTCTCGGTTTATGTTGAGTATGTCTCTCTGCATTGCATCGCATTCCGTTGCTTTGTATTTCATAACACTGAATTCCATGGCATGGCTTGGCATGGCATGGCATGGCATAGCATTGCATTGCATTGTATCATATTGTGTTGTGTTGTGTTGTGTTGTTGTGGCGTAGTGTTGTGTTGTGTTGTGTGTTCCGTTGCTTTATATTCCATGGTATTGCATTGTGGTGTGTTCTTGGTATCGTACCATATCACATCACATCATGTTGTATTGTATTGTATTTCATTGTATTCCATGGCATTGTATTGTGTTTTGTATTGTATAGTATTCCATTGCAATGCATTCTGTTCTATTGCATTGCATTCCATGGCATTGTATTGCATTGTGTTTTGTATTGTACTGTACTGTATTATATATTTTGTATTGCATTGTGTTTTGTTTTGTCTTGTCTTGTATTGGTAAGATGAAAGATTATTTTCCAAAGATTTAGCACTTGTTAGTGGTATCTGTCGTCTGTGTTTCTCTACTTGTTGCTGTATTATATTGCACCACCTGACGCGTGAATGATTAGAATGGTGGACTTGTGATTGCACACAGACACACACATGCATGCATGCACACACATACGCGCACACACACACACACATTCACACAGACAAAAATGAAACAAACACAGTCTTACTTCAGTATATCTTAGTCAGTCAGTTAGCACATATAAATCATAAATAATGATCCATGTTCTGTATATTACAACAACAAAAACAGCACCAAGCACTAACCAGTACAAATTCATGGGACACAACTCTATCAGGGGGTGAGCAAGCATGGAAACCTTATGCAGGAAACTGAACCTGAAAACACACGCACACACATACGCACACACACACACACACACACACTTACACACACACACACACACACACACACACACACACACACACACACACACACACACACTACACACACACACACACACACACACACACACACACACACACACACACACACACACACACACACACACACACACACACACACACACACACACACACATTTCCTCTCTCCTCATACAATTCTGAATATAGATTTCTTATGTAAATTCCTATTCAATTTTTTGGTGTATGACAGCAATGGAAGTGTTGGATGGTGACGAGGTTCGCCTGTCATCAAGAGGTCGCTATGCTGAACGAGACATTGTGCAGGTACTGTGTTTTTAGATTCATGTTTATTATGTCTGTGGTTATTGAAATATAAAAAATAAAGAAAGGTTGTCTTGTGACCCTGAGATTGTGGGGAGTGAGGTGGTAAAGACATATTTTCTAGTGGCCAGCGTTATGAGGATATTGTCCCGTCCACTTTGTTACTTTACCAAATTCTGAACAGGGTCCGTTCACAGCTGGATGTACTGTAGGCTGCATGTACAAAAGAGTATAGTTGAATGGAAAAGAGTAAGATAGCTTGACTGAAGATAGTGGAGTTGTTCTCACTCTTTGTAGGTTTGGAAATGAAAGCACAGACACAAAATCCAGTGGCACTGTTGGTGTGATCTTGAGACGAGGAAAGTGGCTGCCAGATGAATACCTCATCTTCTGACACTGGAGCACAAAAAAACTGAGGAGTCAGAGTTCTAAGTTGAAACGTTTGAGCCAGACGACCATGTGATATGGCGACAGATGACAGAACATGGATCACTGTCTTTTGCATGTCAAGCAAACAGTCCAGTCAGATATGAGTGGACACTGATAATAAAAGGCACCTATACTAAATGAATTTTTAAAGCGGGAAAGGATTTTACTCCATTTTATTCAATTCTTAACCCTACCAGACCTTAGCCCCTGAGCGTAATTGTGCCCCCTGCCTGGCCTCCTGAGCAAAATTTTGAAAAAAATGTATTTACGTTAGAAAACTGTTCATATCATGCACACCAATGGTTAGAATTATATGAAACGTGGAGAGATTGTAGAAAATAGGCCTATCTTTCATCTAACGCCAGTCCAACCCTCAATCACACAAGCATCTCCCCTATCACTTGGTTGGGGGGTACGGGCACGCCCCCTTCTTCCAACACTCTTGTCTCGACCTACTTCTTTCATTGTCAGAATCATCACTTTCACTCAATGCTTCATCAACGTAATCATCGTCACTTGAATCGGAAACGTATTCCTGATCAAATTCTCCAATCTGCAAAATGTCCACCACTTGTTGAACTGTGAAGCGAGTTGGCCTTGCCCGTTTACCTGTTGAAGTGCTTGGTTCATCACTAGCTCGCTTCATGGTCAATTTTGCACCCAAATCACCTCAAAATACCATCAACACAAAGGCAGACAGTTGCAATAGGCTGAACACACGCTCACGCGACGCTTAGCAACGGTCCGGTAGCTATTTTTAGCTCTTGATAAAGTGACGATCGTGTGAGTGTGCTATTCCCGCTATAGCGGGAACTCGGTATATAGTCATTTTCGTCATTCCCGCAATAGCGGGAACTCGGTCTGGTAGGGTTAAGGCTCAGTAGTGGTTGATATTTTGTCTGAAAAGTTTGCTCTTACTGTTAAATATTGTGTAGAAAGTGTTTGCAGAAAGTTGTGAAGTCCATCCATGAGCAGTGTTCAAATGTAGATACCAACAAAATGCTTCTACATGATCATGCACGTGCCTAAAAAGCCTAGGTCATTGTGACCTGTCTACAAGATCAGTTTGTTCTAGTTTTCCCTCACCCACCCCACAGTCCTGACTTAATCCCATGTGACTTCTGGTTGTTTCCCCTTCTGAGGCAAAAGCTGGCTGGCAACAATTGTTCAAGAATCCAGGACTTGGGGGGAAAAGCGGTGAAATCACAGCTCATTACTATCTCTTAATCAGAAAATCAAACAGCAGTTGACTCGTATTTGAGGAAGCTGGAACTCTTGTGTGGAGGGAAGAGGAGAGTTCTTTGAAGGCATCTGAAAATGTCATGTATGTTGAACTTTCCATTTTTGTGTTGTGAAGTAAGTGACAAGACTTCTGGATCAGCCCAAATATGTCAGTGACAGGCTTCCTGAGATTCAGACTATTTTTAATTTAACCATGGCCAGTCCGCATGGCCAGTTTCAAAGGTTGGTAAGTAAAACAGATTCAGCATATTTATTGCTTCCATTCTTGTCATGTTTGCATCTTGATCTTGTATTAGCATTTCTTTGACATCTGTTTAATCATTTCTACAGTTTGTTCCCATGCGGGATTTCCTGGGTCGTGGGGGTGACGACACAGTGGCCCTGCAGGCCCGGCTGGCACGAGAGGTGTTGGAGGAGATTCCCGACCAGTTTCTGTCCTACATGCAGCGCCACAACATCAAGCCCAAACCCCCACTGCAGCGCCGAGACACCATCTCGTCTGTACATTCCCTGCCTCTGTCTGAGCAGTGATGGATCTGTGGGGAAGTTTTCAGATCTGAGGAGTTTATGCAGAATAATGTATCTGCCTTCGTTTTCCCCTTTCATGCTGTAACATTGTGGCAAGAAACCCTTGTAATGCATGCAGTGAATCATTGTGATGTTGAAAACGTCCAGAGCCTGGTGTATTTCCTTGTGTGTCTAGAAGTGATTAAAGAAGTAAAGTATGAGGTTGTTAATCCCTACAATGTTCTGTCTATGAAAAGGTAAGGTAAGGATTGTCACATGATCATGAGGTTGTAGGGGAGCGAGGTGGTAGGGACATCATTGTTCTTGGGGTCAGCATTATGAGGCCAGTGCTCGTCTCTTCTCCCTTGCTGCTTTACCTTAACCAACCGTGGACTGGAGGCCACACACACACACACACACACAGGTCTCCACGAGCTAGACTTGAACTCGTGCAGTCAGTTGGGAAGGCAGGAGCTGTGTCTGTATCTGTATCAACCATTCTTCTTGGAGGATGGTGAAGTGGTGAATATGTCTAAGGCCTGGAGTGTTTTTTAAAATGTTCTGTTTGTGTGCTTGTAGAAGGGAAAAATGAGGATAAGTACAGCCAACAGTATTGTTCATATGGACCATTTTTTGTGTGTAACTCCTGACTGTTGTACAGATGGGAAAGTGACAAGTGACTTTTTGTTTTAATAAAATAAAAGTCAGACAGAAGTCTAGAGCAAAGGGCTGGTGAATGTGATTCTGGCAGGAGTTTTGAGAGGACGCTGTAACTGGCCATTTGCCGGCTATCAGGTCAATGAGGGAAAGATAACTGTGCAAAATAACATAACCTTACAATTCATCTGCGTTCATGTTTACTTCTAGAGCTACTAGCTGTAGAAAAAAAATTGATTGTGCAGTTCATTTCTGGCTGTTTGGTATGTGTAGTCCTTGAAAAAGCAAGGAAGTAACCAATTGCTTTTCCTGATCATCATAATTTGTCTGTGTTGGTGTAGTAGGCAAAGGGAGATTGCATTACCCTTTGTCTGTTTTGGTATAGTATGCAAATGGAGATTGCATTACCCTTTGTTTTGGTATAGTAGGCCAAGGGATTGCATAACCCTTTGTTTTGGTGTAGTAGGCAAAGGAATATTGCATTACCCTTTGTCTGTTTTGGTGTAGTAGGCAAAGGGAGATTGCATTACCCTTTGTCTGTTTTGGTGTAGTAGGCAAAGGGAGATTGCAGTACCATTTGTCTGTGTTGGTGTAGTAGGCAAAGGGAGATTGCAGTACCATTTGTCTGTGTTGGTGTAGTAGGCAAAGGGATATTGCAGTACCATTTGTGTGTGTTGGTGTAGTAGGCAAAGGGAGATTTCATGACCAAATTGCTTTTTCTCATTGTTTGCCCTTTTATGTGTCTGTGTGTGTGTTAAAAGAGGGAGAAACTACTGAAACACGAGATTAGCTGATTGAACAAATTCCCATGTTCTGCGTGTTGTGTAGAAAAGGTAAAAACATAAGCTGACATATTGTCATTAAGTCAGTTCATGGACATAGAAAGAAATGCTTGTAATTTTTTGTGCGACAAATGGTCTCTGTCTTCTTCGTTTTGGCAGCCGATAAACGTGTCACACCGCTCCTGTGAGCGCTTTAGACAGCACCAACCACTAGAGTTTTGTAGCTATGAGATATTGCACTTGTGTGGACTGGTAGTTCAGTTGATCGGTTGAGGCCATGGTTACAAAACATTGTTTTGGAACTACAGGAGCTGTAGGCCATGATTACAAAACATTGTTTTGGAACTACAGGAGCTGTAGGCCATGGTTACAAAACATTGTTTTGGAACTACAGGAGCTGTAGGCCATGATTACAAAACATTGTTTTGGAACTACAGGAGCTGTAGGCCATGATTACAAAATATTGTTTTGGAACTACAGGAGCTGTAGGCCATGGTTACAAAACATTGTTTTGGAACTACAGGAGCTGTAGGCCATGGTTACAAAACATTGTTTTGGAACTACAGGAGCTGTAGGCCATGATTACAAAACATTGTTTTGGAACTACAGGAGCTGTAGGCCATGATTACAAAATATTGTTTTGGAACTACAGGAGCTGTAGGCCATGGTTACAAAACATTGTTTTGGAACTACAGGAGCTGTAGGCCATGGTTACAAAACATTGTTTTGGAACTACAGGAGCTGTCTAGTTTTGGTTTTATGTGT
Source organism: Monoplex corrugatus (assembly GCA_030674185.1). Classification (NCBI taxonomy): domain Eukaryota; kingdom Metazoa; phylum Mollusca; class Gastropoda; order Littorinimorpha; family Ranellidae; genus Monoplex; species Monoplex corrugatus. The sequence continues at coordinate 31,199,858 of JAPXFY010000018.1, read as the reverse complement.
TTATGTGGTTAGGGGTTCTTCTCTCCTGTCATGCTCTTTTTCTCATGAGAGACTTTCTTGTTTCTGCTCTCCCCTGGATCATCCACCTGTATTTCTTCCAAATTTGCTCCTTAGCTCCCCAAAGATGGATTATAATTGTCTTTGAGGCGGAGCAAAGAACAGTCGTACACACAAAAATCCAGTCCCTCAGCTAGGTAGTAGGTAGGCTTGTACAAATTTATTTGCTTCGATGGGGAGTGCTTGCAGAAGCTGTAGCCTGCATTAGAAGTAGTAGCCGACAAAATCATGTAGTTGGTGATCTTTGTTTACATGTCTCTGGTTCATTTTATTCAGTGGGGAATAGTTGTTCAGTGGGGAATCGATATTCGGTGGGGAATAGTTGTTCAGTGGGAAATAGTTGTTTAGTGGGAAATAGTTGTTCAGTGGGGAATAGTTGTTCAGTGGGAAATAGCTGTTCAGTGGGGAATAGCTGTTCAGTGGGGAATAGTTGTTCTGTGGGAGATAGCTGATCAGTGGGAAATAGTTGTTCAGTGGGAAATAGCTGTTCAGTGAGAAATAGTTGTTCAGTGGGGAATAGTTGTTCCGTGGGGAATAGTTGTTCAGTGGGAAATAGTTTCAGTGGGAAATAGCTGTTCAGTGTGAAATAGTTGTTCAGTGGGGAATAGTTGTTCAGTGGGAAATAGTTGTTCAGTGGGAAATAGCTGTTCAGTGGGGAATAGTTGTTCAGTGGGAAATAGTTTCAGTGGGGAATAGTTGTTCAGTGGGGAATAGTTGTTCAGTGGGAAATAGTTTCAGTGGGGAATAGTTGTTCAGTGGGAAATAGCTGTTCAGTGGGGAATAGCTGTTCAGTGGAGAATAGTTGTTCTGTGGGAAATAGCTGTTCAGTGGGGAATAGCTGTTCAGTGGAGAATAGTTGTTCTGTGGGAAATAGTTTCAGTGGGGAATAGTTGTTCAGTGGGAAATAGTTGTTCAGTGGGGAATAGTTGTTCAGTGGGGAATAGTTGTTCAGTGGGAAATAGTTTCAGTGGGGAATAGTTGTTCAGTGGGGAATAATTGTTCAGTGGGAAATAGTTTCAGTGGGGAATAGTTGTTCAGTGGGGAATAGTTGAGCATCTGTATTGTTGTCATTGTAAGATACTATCACAAGTCTTTTTATGTCTAACCTTATGTTGTTCTGTCTTTTGTACAACAGGAATGGCAAATTCAGTATTTACTGACGTGGTTGTATATATGTGTATAGACACATGCATGCGCACACACACACACACACACACACACGCGCGTGCATGCACACACGCACGCACACATGCACGCGCACATGCACGCGCACACACACGCACGCACGCACGCACGCACACACGCACACACACCACACACACACACACACACACACACACACACACACACACACACACACACTCACACATACATAGTTGATGGTATCATGTGGTAATGCTTGGTGGTTTCCATTTCTTTCTTCTTTATCTTTCAATGTGTATGTATATAATGTATGTTTGTTACGTTGGGAAATGGGGCAAAGGTTCTACTCATTCGTTTTGTATATTAGATTGACAGCTTACTACAAAAGATTTGCAGAAAGCTCCACTTAACTTTGCTAGTACAAGAACAAGTTTGAAAGCAGAATTCATCTGAGATGCTCAGGTAACTGTGTTTTCTGTTGTAAATATATTTTGTCAAAGCAACTCGTTCATGTTTCAAAAAAATTGTTTTTTGACCCTTTGACTCCCACACCCTATCCACCAAATGCAAAAATTAACCCTTTGACTCCCGCACCCTGTCCACCAATTGCAAAAGCTTAACCGTTTGACTCCAACACCCTGTCCATCAATTACAAAAACATCCCTTTGACTTACTCACCCTATCCACCAGCTTCCTGCAGGAAGCTGGTGGATATGGTGGGAAAGTCAGTGTTAAGTTTTTGCTTTGCTAGCATGGTTGACATTGCAGGATGCTGGTAGACAGGGTGCGGGAGCGGAAGGGTTAATGTGCTAAGTCTCCTCAGGTTGAGGTCTGTATTCCACTCTTGTTGCCTTCCTTGTGATGAATGTTGATTCTGTTGGTGTTTATGTCATGCTGGAGAAATGTTTTGAATTGCTGATTACATACAATATGTTTCTGTTGTACATGAGATATGATGCGCTGCTGTTTCCATGCATACACATGTACGTATGTATGCACAGGCTCACAAAAACATAAACAGACTGACATGCGCATGCATATATGCACACTCACATGCACACACACGCTCACACACGCTCACACACATGCACACACACATGCACACACACATACACACACACACACACACACACACACACACACACACACACACACACACACACACACACACACACACACACACACACACACACGCAAACTCACACACGCACACCACACACACACCCACACACACACACACACACACACACACACACACACACACACACACACACACACACACACACACACACACACACACACTCTCTCTCTCTCTCGCTCACACACACCTACATCAACCAACATACAACCAACTAACCAGCCACATCAACGGAACAGATTTCTTCACAAAGAAATATGTAATATCATGTGCATAGCAGAACTCTATTAAATAAAGAATTGTTTCATTATCAGCAAGCTGTGGTTTCACTGATTTTGTTATTGACATTCTTGTTTTTCACTAACAGTCAGAGAGATGGTTCCACTAAAAGAAATATTATCAGGCTGTCATGGCTGACAGTGTTTTATTATTATTTTTTAGACCTGTGGTCACTTGTCATCAGGTGGAGATGAAGTTATCAAGTTGTAATCGTTTCCTTAACGGTGATTTCATTTTGTTTTCTTTACTGTTCTGAGCAGTATTTTTGGCATATTAATGTATACATTGAAAGATGTATATCTGTGTGAGTAGCGATTTTTACACTGTTGGGAGACCTTGTTCTTCAAAATTGGTAGCATTATGTATATTTGAATCAACGTCATTGATCTGCGATTTTTTTTTCTGTCTGTCAAACAGTCCAATAGTGAAATATTTATAATTTGTTCTTATTGATGTTCATTGTTACATTTAGCAAGTTTATTGTTTGAATTGTTGGTTATGGTAACTTAACTCATTTTCCCTCCCCTCCTCCAGTTGTCTTTCTTTCCACCTATACCCTTGCTACCCTCCTCCCCCATTTTTTTCTTTTTTTGTGTGTGTGTGTGTCTAAAATCATTAAGTGAATAGACATTAAACCAATAAGCACCACCACACAAAAAAGAACATTAATGAACAAGATTAGGAAAAGGCAAACGACATTTACAGGACATTTTATGAGGCAAGAGAAATTTGAGCAGCTAGTCACAACAGGAAAGCTAGAGGGATGAAAAGCACCAGGTAGATCCAGGGAGAAAATATTGAATGGATTTGCAGAGTGGGTGTAGGTAGAAAGGGTGTGAGATGTGCTTGCAGTGACAAAAGATAGAGTGATACGGAGGGCCATGATCGCCAACGCCATGCGGCAGGGCACATGGTGATTGACTGAATGTATGCACATTGTTTTGCCTTCACTGTGCAGGCGGTATGTTGCTGCAGTCTGCATACTCTGTTCTCAGTGGGTGTGCACGCTGGGTGTTTCCATATTTCCACAAGCCACTGAAGACTGACCTGGGTTATTCAGCATGAACACTTCATGTTCTGTGTGTGTATACACAAGAAGAGGGTTCAGATACCAGCAGGTTTGTGCATATGTCAGTCTGGGACATTCCCCTGTGGGGATGCCTGAGGTTCTTTTAAGTATAAATAATATCCTCGCCTTCTGGAAATTCTGCGCTAGAAATTTCCTCTTTTCTGTCAGTCTCTTTGTTTCTGCTTTGTTTCTTTGCATTCTGCCATTTCTTCGTATCATTTTCTGCCTTGCTGGCCCATTCAGCTGTATGTGTGTGATAATGTGATAAAATTTTACATACTTTGGATTCAACCAAAGGACATAACTCTTGAGAGTCACGTAGAAATTATCTCCCATGTTGTTGAACTTCTCAAATCTAACATAGTTTGCGCTACCCATTCAGCTAGCATAGAAGCAGATACAAAGCACAAAAACCGTAAGCTCAGAACACTCCTCAAAAAAAGGAGCGCCCAAGCCTACCTTTATACTCTGCAACTACCCTACACACAACTATGAGAGAAGAGAGAAATAATACAATATATTGGTCTTATGTTCAAGATTGACATAGTCTTTTATTCTTGAACTGACCAAACACACACACATAGACAAGACAGAACATATACAGGGTTGCTTCCAAGGCATATAGGTAATACCAAAGAAATAAGAGGGATTGATAATTGAGTACATATATTAAGTGCATTTTTGGCTCTAGGGAGATGTGATGTGCAGAAGCAATTTCAGGTAAATTCGGCCCATTTTTATATATGTTTTAGTGTCTTCAGTTGTGTCAAAATTTGTAGCCAGGTTTGTTTTTTAAGCCCTGTGTGATAAATTGGACAGATGATCAACGCAAGGGACATCTCCTTAGACTATGTGTGCAAATGCATTGATATGTTTACTTAATTTTTCTTTTGCATTTGTTTTCCTGTTGAAGTATTGTGTATGTTTTGAAATGTTTATAACCCTGATATGGTTCTACGCAGTTGGCTGGGCTTTAAACAACAACAATAACAAAAAACAACAAAAACAACACAAAACAACACAAAACAACAAAACCCATTAACAATGATCTGGGAGATCTGAAGAAATTCTACTCTGTACCAGTTGGGCTGTACTTTGGCAGGACAGAATTCACAACTTCTGATGGAAAGTCTGATCTGGCTGTTGTTCCTGTCAGTTGATTTGTTTACTTTCAGTTCAGTTTCAGTTTCTCAAGATGACGTCTCTGTGCTTGGAATAAATTCCATATGCACTAACGTCACAGGTGCCATGTCATGGAGAAGATCCAGAATGATCATGATACAAGTCTTAAACCTGCACATAAACCCACGAGCTGGCCAGGTCCTGAGGTCCTACTTAGCCTATGTTTTTTGTGTCTTATACTAGTATTGTATCAGTCTATCATTGGAACGATCTTGGTTACATTAAAATGACGTATCAGTCTATCATTGGAACAATCTTGGTTACATTAAAATGACGTATCTGTCCATCATTGGAACGAACTTGGTTACATTAAAATGACGTATCTGTCTATCATTGGAATGATCTTGGTTACATTAAAAATAAAATGACGTGTGTATCTGTGTATCTAATCTTTAAAGAAAACAATGACTCAGTAATGTAAGTAATTAAAGAACTGAATCACAAGACAACTATCAGCTATGAAAGTTCATATACCAGAAAGAATGGTAAAGATGGGTCCATAATGTTCAGCACTGATGATGTATTGGAGATAGAGTAACTGATTTCCCCTAAAGAAACTTTCTAATTTTTGTTAAAAGATGACCCCACAAAGTATAGATCTAGTGTAATGTAGAAAGCATGGCTGATATTGCCTTAGTAGATTTTTTTGTACATTTGAAGTAAGGGTACCTGTAACTCAGTGTTTGTACAGTATCTGTAAATGCATGCTTTTTTTTCCACAACCATCCTTTGAGTTTTGGGAACAAACTTTATATTGCTTACAATTGTGGTACCTCCATTTGATTGTGTTGAGTATGTGTGTATATATTTTAACTCTGGGTGTTTAGTTTGAACTGTTGATTTGCAGTTAGAACTGTAGTGATTAAAAAAAAAAAGAAAACAGATAGAAAAAAGATTGTGTTGTGTTTTTAGCCTTACTGTTTGTGTATATAAAATAAATACAGCAGAGTGCTTCCGTGGCCATGTGTTGTAAATAAAGGGGACAAACAGCAGCACAAAAAGCATTCTGTTCATTGGTGTTGTGTTTTAAGCAGACTAAATGTGATTAGCTGATAACAACAAACCGTGGTTACTAAGTGAGGGAGTTACAGTGTGATATATTGTGATGTATTGCTGAAATA
>JAPXFY010000018.1:31161369-31188869 GCA_030674185.1 Monoplex corrugatus | reverse complement strand
TCAAAACATGACTATTAATACACCACATATAATCATGAAATGACCATCAGTACACCACATACAGTCATGAAATGACCATCAATACACCACATACAATCATGAAATGACTGTTAATACATCACATACAATCATGAAATAACTGTTAATACACTATACACAATCATGAAATGACTGTTAATACACCATACACAATCATGAAATGACTGTTAATACATCACACACAATCATGAAATGACTGTTAATACATCACATACAATCATGAAGTGTATTCGACTTTTAATACACAACACACAGTCATGAAATGGCTGTTAGTACCACATACAATCATGAAATAACCATTAATACACCACATACAATCATGAAATGACCATTAATACACCACATACAATGATGAAATAACCGTGAATACACCACATACAATCATGAAATGACTGTTAATACACCACATACAGTCATGAAATGACTGTTAATACACCACATACAATAATGAAATAACCATTAATACACCACATACAATCATGAAATGACATTAATACACTACATACAATCATGAAATGACCGTTAATACACCACATACAATCATGAAATGACCGTTAATACACCACATACAATAATGAAATAACTGTTAATACACCACATACAATCATAAAATGACTGTTAACACACCACATACAATCATGAAATGACCATTAATACGCCATAACAATCATGAAATGACTGTTAACACACCACATACAATCATGAAATGACCATTAATACGCCATACACAGTCATGAAATGACTATTAATACACCATACAACAATCATGAAATGACTGTTAATACATCACATACATTCATGAAATGACAACACACCACATACAATCATGAAATTACTGTTAATACACCACATACATTCATGAAATGACTTAATACACCACATACAATCATGAAATGACTGTTAATACATCATATACAATCATGAAATGACTGTTAACATACCACATACAATCATTAAATGACTGTTAACACACCACATAGAATCATGAAATGACTGTTAACACACCACATACAATCATGAAATGACTGTTAATACACCACATACAATCATGAAATGACTATTAATACACCACATATTATCATGAAATGACTGATAATACACCACATACAATCATGAAATGACTGTTAATACACCACATACAATCATGAAGTGACCGTTAACTTACACCTGCAGTCAAAACATGACCATTAATACACCACATACAGTCATGAAATTATCCTAAATATACCACTAGTAGACATGTAACGACCATTGATATGTTATCAATAATCATGACATGACCATATACAACCAACAGTCATCAAACAACACAGACGTTATACACTACATACAATCATGAAATGACCATAAACATACCACCAACAGTCAAAATATGACCATTAATACACCACATACAATCATGAAATGACCATAAACATACCACCAACAGTCAAAATATGACCATTAATACACTACATACAATCATGAAATGACCATAAACATACCACCAACAATCAAAACGTGACCATTAATATAATACACCACATGTAATCATGAAATGACCATTAATGTACCACCAATAGTCATGAAACAACCATTAATGTGTTATCAATAATCATGAATTGACCATAAGTGTACCACCAACAGTCATGAATTGACTATAAGTATAAGTATACTTCAAATAGTCATCAAGACAACACATGAGCATTACACACTACATACAGTCGTGAAATGACCCTAAATATACCACCAAGAGTCATGAAACAACCATTAATATGTCACCAATAATCATGAAATGACCATAAATATACCACCAACAGTAATGAAATGACCATTAATATGTTGCCAATAATCATGAAATGATCATTTGTGATTCTGGCTTTTGTATGCGCTCCATTTCCATTCTCGTTGTTAACGGTTTCACCTCCTCACTCTGTCCTCCAGTTTCCTGCAGGAAGCTAGTGAATAAAGTGAGGGAGTGAAAGGGTTAATGCTTTCCCTTTTACATATTGGTTGAAGTAGAATGACAATATGGGGCTGTTGAATCAGGGAAGAGAGGACTGGTGGGTGTTGTTACCAGTTCTTTGCCTTATCAGCAGTTTTTGTGCTGATCCCATTGTTGCCAGCAGATAAGCTGATGCTGCTTTCCTATGAAGTTTGCCTGTACATTCTATGTGGCTTAACCCTTTTACTCCCGCACCCTATACATCAGCTGCAAAAACTTAACCCTCTGACTCCCTCACCCTATCCACCAGCTTCCTGCAGGAAGCTATCTACCAGCTGCAAAAACTTAACTTTTCACTCCCTCACCCTGTCCACCAGTTTTCTGCAGTAAGCTGGTGGATAGGGTGAGGGAGTGAAAGGGTTAAGTTTCTGCTTTGCTGTCATGGGTGTCAGTGCAAGATGTTGGCGGATAGGGTGAGGGAGTCAAAGGGTTAATATACCCCAGTGTGGCTTTTGTTATGAAGCAGCTGTAGTGCAGGTTTGACTTGTGTGAAGAAAAGGTTTGTTTTACAGCTGGAAAATGCAGGTTTTTTTTCATAACATTGTTTTGTGTTAATTGCAGTTTTTTCTATATTGTTCTGTGTTAATTGCATTTTTTTATAACATTGTTTTGTATTATTTGCAGTTTTTACATAACATTGTTTTGTATTAATTGCAGTTAACTTTGCATGTTAAAATGAGCTGAAATGTTTTTATTCTGCACATTATCATGAATTGAACAATTGTGATCAACCTTGAGTATCCACAATAATGGGAAATGGGCGTGTTGCTTGCAAATACTGATAAAAAGGAATCGCATCTCCCCCCCCCCCCCCCCTCTAAAACAAAAAGAGGTGCAGAAAGAATTATCCTTTGCTATCCAGCACTTTTCAAAATAGAACTGTAACTCAAACTTGCATTATCATCATATAATCAACATTGTAATGATTATAATGTATTCAGGATACTAAGTGCTGACCTGAAGTTTCTGTACAAAACCTCAAGAATGAATTGTGTTACGTAAGCAGTGTATACATTTTTTAATTTTTTGTGTATCCTTTTCCATGTATGTGAATTAAATAAATTGATAAGTACTTGAAATACAGTTTTTATGGTCATTGAATTGTCGTACACCTTCAGGTTGCTTAGTCTACTTTATGGCTCAGAGTATTGAGGGATGACAGAGAGCGACCTTATCAAGCGATCAGCTGTCTACACGACAAAGCAGCTGTAAAGAATCATACCATTCTGTAGCTCAGCACTATCTCCAACCAGTAAGTACTTGCTGAATACAGTCAAGAGGGTATGGACGCCATTATCATGAAAAACAACAGAGATGGATTGGGTTCACCATTTAACCCTTTGATTCGTGCACCCTCTCCACCAGCATCCTGCATTGCCCACCATGCTAACAAAGCAAAAACGTAATCCTTTGACTCCCTCGCCCTATCCACCAGCATCCTGCAGGAAGCTGGTGGATAGGGTGAGGGAGTCCAAGGGTTAAGTTTTTGCAGTTGGTGAAAAGGGTGCAGGAGTCAAAGGGTTAAAGAGAGCAGTATAACATCACCCAGACTGCCCTTCACTGGACACCAGCAGGAAGACACAACACAGCCAAACCTGGGAACACCTGGCAACAAAGGAGAATCAAAGGCCATGAAACACAGCTGGGATACCATACAGAGCTTGTCCCAGAACAGACTGGAGTGGCGGATCTGTGTTGCTGCCCTACATACCCGTGGCATAACCCTTTGACTCCCACACCCTATCCACCAACTGCAAAAACTTAACCCTTTGACTCCCTCATCCTATGCAGGAAGCTGATGGATAGGGTGAGGGAATCAAAGGGTTAAGTTTTTGCTTAGCTGGCATGGTTGACAATGCAGGATGCAGGTGGACAAGTGTGTAGGAGTCAAAGGGTTAATATGCAATAAATAAATAGCATAGTATGGAGTAGCTACACCACTCAACATGTAAAACATGTTAATTTTCACTACATGTACGCACCTTTCCCATTCCTTGTCCAGTATTATTTGATACAATTTTGCTGGGAGGAGAGGGACAGTACACAGGAATGGGGGGGCAGAGATACAGAGAGAGGGGGGGAGAAAGAGAGAGAGAGCTAGAGAGAGAGAGGACAAATAACAATAATCGATAGCAAAATTATTAGTTAAATTCTTTAAAAAAAGACTTATTGATGAATGCATGCTACAGTTGAGCAGAAATTGATATGTCAAACTAATAAATTTTCCCACGGGGACGTCGGGGGTCCTTTCCCATTCTCTAGAAATTCTGTGCTCAAAATTTTCTCTTTTGTCCCTCTCTTTGTTTCTGCTTTGCACCTTTATTTTCTGTCGTTTCTTCCTATCATTTTCTGTCTTGCTGGTCCAATTACCTTTTTGTGTTCTGTAAAGCCTTACGTGCTTTCTATTAGGACTGGTAAGTGGGTACATGTGTTATCTGCGTGTTTGGGTCATAGGAAATGTGATATGCAGAAGCAGTTTTAGATAAGTTAGGTCATTTTTTTAATCTGCGTTTTAGTGTACTTATGTTTATGCGTTTCTATTCAGGTTTGTTTCTGTTAAATCTCCTGGTGATAGTTTGGGCAGAATGGTCAACGCCAGGGGCGTATCCTTAGATTTTATGTGCAAATACATTTATGTGTGCAGTTCATTTTTTCCCAGGTTTTTAAATTTTTTTTTGTATTTCAGGATCAACAAGGTGTTGTGTGTGTCTTGAGATGGTTATAACCTTGATATGGCTGTGCGCTGTCAAGTAGGCTTTAAACAGTAATGATGAAAACAATGATAATAATGTTGATAATGATAATATTGATAATAATGATAAAAATAAGTAAATAGAAATAATAAGTAATGAATTCCATTGTGTGCACAGGACAGGACAAGAATCCTTGACTGTGTTGAGACTACCACTGAGTAAGCATGATAGATACGTACAGTCAGATAGTTGTATGCTTACTCAGAGCATATCTTCATGAATTAACAGTGAAATCAGGACTACCATAGTGACCTGTGACATCAGTAGCACTACTTTATATTTGCTGAGTCAGATAAAATCAGACAGGGGAACAAACGATCTTTGACTCCAGAACAAGCAAAGCCAAGGTCCATTTGCATAAACGTTTAAAAAACAGACAACACAGATCTTTTACTCCACAAAAAGAAAAACAAAAACAAAAACAAAAAAACAACAACTCTGGTCTGAAATATAAAACATCTTCCTCAAAGTTTTTTTGTTTTGTTTTGTACTTGTAGACCAGACAGCTTATTCTGTTGAGTAACTGTTTGTTGTATGTTTTTGTTTTGTTTGTTTTTCTGTCTGTTCATACCATTGTTAGGTAAGTATGAGAGTTACTGCAAGTGAGATTTTCTTTTTTTTTCTCCTTTTTTTGTACATTTTTTAAAAACTTAGTATGGTCACAAGCACAGCCCTCTCTCTACCAAACACATACAAATATCTCCTCACTTGCTGCATCCTCTTTACCATATTCATCATCTCCCCCCCCCCCCCCCTGTATGTTTTCATCATACTGTCTGTATTCTGTCAATGTGTCTACATTATTTTTCTTTTGTTTTCCTCTTATATTTTTGTTTGTTGTGTTTTTGTACTCTATTGAAGGCCCAAAGACTGAAACCAGTACCAGGTACATTTTGTGTGTGTGTGTGTGTGTGTGTGTGCGTGTGTGTGTGTGTGTGTGTGTGTGTGTGTGTGTGTGTGTGTGTGTGTGTGTGTGTGTGATTACAGTCCTAAGGTGAGTACATTTCCATTCATATCATTGCAAGGGAAACGACCCTGCTTTCCTTCTCCTGGGGCTGAAACAATACTCCCATATTATTATACATACATACAATAAGACTGAAGTCACAGTAAACAGTAAAAAACAAGAAATCCCCATGCAAAATAACAGCAAATGGCACAACATTGAGGCAAGTTGTTAAGTTTAGATATCTGGGAATACTCATTTCACAAGATGGCAGATGTACGTTAGAAATAGCCAGCAGAATCGGCCAAACTAAAACAGCATTAAAGAAAATGAAAAGCGTTCTTACCAACAAATGTCTATCAACTGACATCAGGAAGAAAGTTCTTCAGCAATAGATAGAACCAATAGTATTGTTCGAATGTGAAGCATAGACAGTCAACACGCAAAGTCAGAGCAAGTTTGAAAAAGCTAAAAATGCGGTTTCTAAGAAGAATGTCATGGACAGCAGAGAAAACAAACGAAACTGTCTCGAAAGAGGCAAAAACAACATTAACTCTTTGACTCCAGCACCCTGTCCACTAGCATCCCACATTGTCTAGCATGCTAGCAAAGCAAAACCTTAACCCTTTGACTCCCTCACCCTAACCACCAGCTTCCAGAGGGTTAATGAAGATTACAGACTATCTATTCTTTTCGTGTTTTGTTGTTGTTTGCTGTTGTTTTGTTGTTGTTTTGTTTTATGTCAAGACGGAGAACCATGGTTAGTGCACCACTCTTGTGGGGCGAAGTCACACATACTGTTCTTTCTCGCCGTTTACAAGGTATTTGTGTGCGTAAGGAACACAGATCAGAAACGTAAACGATTTGGGCCTGTTGACCTTAGGAAGTTACGTTTCCATACTGTATATGACTTGGCGGATTTACGCATGCGCTTCTCACATATCACTTTAGTTCGGTAAACAAGAGTAATGGAAATTAATCATCTTATTAGGGCAAATGACAACAAAAATGTGGGAACCCAATCTATATATAATTGTTATGACGTTATCTTTGGTGCAGTAAAAGAAAATTGTTGGTCTTGACCAATCAAATCAATAAGTTAAGTAACCAATCAAACGCATTTTAAAAATGTTGCGCGTATACCACATGTACCATGTGCAAAAGCAAACAAAACCACGTCTTTGTCTCTCTCTCTCTCTCTCTCTCTCTCTCTCTCTCTCTCTCTCTCTCTCTCTCTCTCTCTCTCCGTGTCTCTATCTCTGTCTCTCTCTCTCTCTCTCTCTCTCTCTCTCTCCCGTGTCTCTATCTCTGTCTCTATCTCTGTCCGTCTCTGTCTCTGTCTCTCTCCCCCCCCCCCCCTCTCTCTTTGTGTTTCTGTCTCTCTGTGTCTCGTGTTTGTTAATTTAATTTAATCAAGTAATGGTCTTCAGAAAGAGAAGACGTTCGATGAAAAATTGGTGTTGGTTAATTAATATGGGATTGTAACAGAAAATATATTATATACATTATAGCAATCTAGCTTGTTGCGTACGTTGTATAAACACTCCAGTTTCTGTGGCGCTGTTCCAAACGTCATGGATGCCGTCTGGAAGGTTGTGGATTCAAATCCCATCAGACCATCACAACTTTTTAAAAAATTATTTTACTGCAGAATGCTACTTTCTTTTTTTTACCGAAGATGTTTACACAAGAAAACTATTCTGAAACTTATTCAAAAAAGTAACATCAGATCACTCTTTGTTAATTCAAATTTCAGAATCATTAGTTCACAGTCCTGTTAATGCATCAATTTAACTCTATGTAGTTTGTGTTTTAGTGTTAAAATTTCCCTTCACATTGTTGAAGTTAATTGTTACTAATGTTAGTGTTAAGATTTCGTTCCATTTTTCTATTCTTCCACCTACTTATGACTTTTTACTCTGTCTCCCCCTCGCCCCACTCCAACCCGTCCAACTATCGTTCTCCATTTCATTTTGTTTATATTTTTTTCTTCCCCTCCCCCTCCCCCGTCTAATATCACTTATAGTGAATAGACGTTAAATCAAAGAACGACGACGACGACGACGACGACCATCACAATTTTTGTGGGATTTCGGTCCTAACCAGCTGCTACCTAAAGTTGAATGTGTTGTGGGCTCAATGAGAAGATGGACTCACACAGTTGATTCTCATACACTTCATGGATGCGTTATTGAAGGTGTTGCTCGAATCTCCTGACCAACAACACTGTGTCTGTATCCTTCGGGCCTGGTTGACACCAGGATATTATGACAGTAAGCATGGAGTGCTGCCTTGTCACGCTGTTTCAATTCAGAAAGGAACTCCATAGCAGCACAATTATTATCCCAGTCGTGGTCTTCATCAAACCAGTGGAAAAATTGTCCCAGATTTTGTGGCCAGGTTAAAGTGGCAGGTAGCGTAGAAAATGGGAGAGCAAGACAGACAGACAGACAGACAGACAGACAGACAAACAAACAAATAACTTTGTGTGCATACACACATATACATACAAATGGCTGGCTGGAGGCTCCAGTCGATCCAACAGATAAGTAGATATACTGTTCCTGGTATGAGTCTTCATTTGGGATCATCATTATCATCATCAGGTGCCTTGCCGCATGGCATTGGCGATCATGGACTTCCATCTGTCTCTATCTCTTGTTGTCTCAAGCATCTCTTCCACCCTCTTTGTCCTCAGCCACTCTGCAAGTCCGTGTAGTATCTTCTTCCTGGGTCTATCTGGTGCTGTCTTTCCCTCCAGCTTTCCCGTTGTGACCAGGTACTCCAATTCTCCTTTCCTCATAAAATGGCCTATAAATGTTGCCTGTCTTTTCCTAATCTTCCTTTTGAATGATCGTCTTGTGTCTGCCTCCATCAAGACTGTCTCGTTTGTTTTCTTTGCTGTCCATAGAAACCACATATCGGCTGCCTCAATCCTGTTCTGGCTTTGCTTATTGACTGTCCACGCCTCACAACATGTGGGATACAAGACCTTTTCTGGGGGAGCATGTTGTTCTGCACGGGAAGGATCCCAAGCCTTTGATTTTGTTTCCGTCTGTCCCTTTTCTGTTGAATAGCAGTTGTTCTGTGCTGTACCCCCCTCAGATGTGATTGTGCCCTGAGTCTACCGTTGTTGCAGGTTACTTTGTGTGTGTGTGTGTGCGTGTGTGTATTTGTGTGTATGTGTCTGTCTGTCTGTCTGTGTGTATGTGCGTGTGTGTGTGTGTGTGTGTGTGCAAGCAATGCCTTCCAGCTGGTGATGCTGATGCCAAAACTGATGCAGCTGGCCTTCAGAGTATTGTTGTATTGTTTTAATGGTCTTCCTTGGTCATGGCATCCTTGAGTCAGTTCTCTGTACAGGAGCATCTGTGGGATACGGTAGTTTTCCATATGGGCAGCATATCCTATCTTGTCCAAGGAAGTTGGCATTGGATGGGTGCAAATAGTACACTTGCGACGTCACGCGTCTTCAGAACTTGAAGATTGGAATTCAATCTTGCCACGTGATATTGGAGATCCTACGCGGACATCTCTGGTGGGAAAGCTGCGGATGCCGAATGTGTCATCGGTGGGTAGTCCAGGTCTCACGGCATATAGCGATCTTTGTGGCGAAACTGATGCTGACGCTTTACCACAATATGTTGGTCAACCTTCCAAAGGCTGAACCAGTCTTGAAGATGCTCAGCATCAATAAATCCATCGCTGCTCACTGTTCTGTGCAAGTAGTAGAATTTATCTATAATCTTGACCTCAGATTGTTGATGACAATGGAGATAGTGAAACATCAGAAGCCTGAGATAGTGTTGGCTTAACCCGTTGACTACCGCACCTTTCCACCAGCATCCTGCATTGCCAACCATGCTTGCAAAGCAAAAACCTAACCCTTTGACTCACTCACCCTATCCTCCAGCTTCCTGCTGGGAATCAAAGCGTCAAAATTTTGCAGTTGGTGGGCAGGGTGAGGGAGTCAAAATGTTATACATAATCTCTATCTTGGTAATGTTAATTATAAGGCTGAAACATGTGCAGATTGGAGCAAATCAGTCAGTGTTGCACTAGATAACTTCATGTGTGTGTGCACCAGTACACACAATCATCTGTAAGGATAAATTCCTGCAAGACATCTGTGAACACTTTGGTTTTAGCTTAGAGTCTCCACAAGTTGAAGAGTTTTCCATCTGAGCACAACTTTTATGTATACACTTGTGTCTATATCCTGAATGCATCAACCACCATTGCCACAAAAAGGATAAAGAAGAGTGTGGGTGATAAGATGCATCCGTAAGGTCAAGCTCTATCACATCGTTTTATGCAACAGAGTGACCAGAAAAATCTTGAAGGAAAAATAAGAATCATTTTTGACCCAAACAAAAACTTGACACAAAATTGACCAGATGATGACATAACTGAATACAGCAAGACATACTATCAACCAGAAAAACATACAGTGTGGAACAGAAAGTGTTTGGGCTTTTCCTGAATCAGAGATAAAGAAAATTGAAGAATTGGAAAAGACAGTTGGAAAACGGTGAAGGTCGCAGTGTCTGTCTGTCTGTTTGTTTATAGTTTGTTTGTCATATGTTTGTCTTTACGTTTGTCATGGCGTTTGTTTACTTTTCGTTTCGTTTTCGTGTCTCTGTGTATTGATGTGTATATGCGTGTCAGTATGTGTATTCTTGTTCTTGTTATGTTTTGTTTTGTACTATGTTTTGTTTTGTTTGTTTGCTTGATTCTTGTACTGTTTTGGGATATATGTGTGTGTTGGACTAGTCATTTGTTACTTTAATCTGCTATTTATTTATTCATTTATTTATTTGTTTATCTATTTCTGTCGAGGGTGAACGACAGGCTGAAAGGGCTTCAATATCGGAGACCTTATTTCAATCATATTGACAGGCAGATGAGGCTATGCATTGTATAGACTGTGAGTGCTTTCTGTGATGTGATTATATAAAACGTTCGCGATATACGTTTAGACTTAGTGTCTGATCGTATTTTCATTCGTTTTTTCTTTCTTCTAAAAGATATACACATATAAACACGTAGGTCATTACATTGTAGCCGAATTTATTTCATTGACAGACTGTTACAAATATAAGACACAAAACCTATACACTAGGTATGACCTCAGGATTTTGTCAACTCATGGGCTTATATGTGCAGGCATATGGCTTGTACAACGATCATTGTGGATCTTCTCCGTCACATGAAATCAGTGACATTTGTGCATCTGGAATTCATTCTCAGTGCAGAGACGATATCTTGAGAAATTGAAACTATATATCATTTTCACATTGCAAAACGCTCCCATCATAAAATTTATTTTTTAAAGTTTCATTTGAAAAACAGAAAGAGCATTTCACTTGTTCAAACATTAGGCATGCTGAGCTGAACATCGCCTAGGCTTTATTTGCCAACAACGAGAAGTCGTTTGATAACTCCACCACAACCAGTGTCAAGTACATGTGGAGTGCAGCCGAAATGAGTCACGTTGTGATGCTACTACCATGGTATTTTCAAAATAAACAGAATCTAAAAATTCCCATAAATTGTATGTTCTTTATTTTTTACAACAGTATAAAAATATTATAGAAATTATCATAATGTAATGATAGCGTTTTATTCTGCTTTAGTGTTAGACATCTTTGTATGGTTACGATCACAGTTCTAATTTTAGACACTCCATTCAGTGCATCCTATCGGCGCACTTTTCCCTGAGCAATGAATTGTCGGTCTCAAAAAATTTTTCATCTTACTACGATTGGACACCAGTCTGGTTATCATATATGTGACGAAAGAGTGCTAGAACATCATAGATTTAATTGGGACCAGAGAAAAGAAGTCAAATAATGCCGAAGAATAACAAGAAGCGTGGTAAGTTGAAGTGTCATAGATGTGGTTCTACTAGTACATGACGGCACAAATATGGCCACGGTAAATACACGTGGAATGAGGTGAAATTTAGAACATATGGGATCGTATTAGTGATTTTGTGTCATTTTTCATATTATGCTAGAAGGAAGCGATGCTCTTGTGATATTCTTTAAAATGTTTATTTCGTTGGCAATCCACGATCATCATGATCAGTCGTCCGAACATGGTGACACGCCATTCACATGTGATTTTAGAGCAGCAGGTTAACCAAGTCACATGCGACATTCCGACGGAATATTTTCCCGTTTAAGGAACCGATCGTGTAATGATTAACTTAGTAACAGTCATGATGGCTCTTGAACACAACTTGAGATGTGACAGATTAGATTGTAGTTGTACATTTTCGTTGAACCATAGCGTTTGGAAAGTTCGGTGGCAAGGGTCCGACGTCGGACCTTCATTAAAACGTCGACCTTGACATTACATCGACACATGTGGAAAACAAAATTTACGTTGCAGACCAACAAAAATGCCATATGGTGATGATCAGTGTTAGTCAAAGTGGTTGTTAAAATATTAGGGCTGGTATGAAAGTGATCTTAATACCATCGCCCACCCTCATCCATTTTAAAGATAAATCTGTTGAAGAAAAAAGCCAACGTAAAAATGAGCGTACAAAGTATGTGAAAGTACAACACTTAACGGATAAACTCATAGGCCTACTGTTACATCAGATGTGTACTTTTTTCATGTAGATGTGTCATGAAAAAAATTTCAACAGTACTTAGTCGTATATTAATAACTGTCATTGGAAGGAAAGTAAATTTTGCAATAGGCCTAAAGACTATGAGTATTTTTTTTTATTTATCTGGTTTTCTGTTGCGGAAGTTTGTTTTGTTTTGTTTTTTATGTATTTTCAATTTTGGTGATAAGAATGAACACTATGGGCAGAGATTTTCTGCCATTGGGCCTTCGTGAAACATAGGCTACACAAAAGAGATCAAAGCAGAATTCAGGAAAAAAACATCAAGGGCCTGTACAACTCTGATTTTGTTGAGCAATCATTTTGTCTAGCTCAGTGAGACATCAACAAAGCTAGGGCAGATTACGTCAGAATAAATTTTAAGTGTCACAGATTTGTAGCCTAGACACTGAACAGTAGGCGTAATAAAATAAAAAATAAAGAGGAAATTGTTAACGTATGGCTTGATTATCCGGTGTTTTATCATTCCATCTTTTACTAGTTTTAGTGAGCAAGACAGCAAAATATTAAAAAGAATGTATCAGATAGACTTGTACATGTTGCCATTTGTAGATGCTTGATTGATTTTAGATTTGCTTTTGGGAGTAGAGAGGGAAATGTACTTTGACAGCTATATTTGATGATGATTTGACACTTTGAGTTTTGAATTATTTTAGTCTTTTATGGCCATAATGATTAACTTCTTGACTGCAGGTGCCCATAAAAAAGGGGCCGGGGTTGGGACAGCAGGTTCTCATCCTCCCACGGATGAAGAGAACAGCATCGCAGGGGACAACTGGAGTACAGCCAGTGTGCTGTCGGACAACTCCAGTGCCTATGATTGTGGATCAGGTGAGGCTGTTTCTTGAAAATCCAGATTGAAAAAAAAATCCTTTATCAGAGTTAGAGAACTGCTGAAAACAGTCATGGTTCTTTGAGTTGTTTTGGTGAACATAAGATAGGCCTGATCATTGAAAAGATGAGTGATGTACAGAGTTAACACTGTCAACACACTGTATACTGATAACATTACAACATAGCTCAGAAATTTTTTCAGGACACCTGAGTTTCGGCATTTAAATGTTTGTGTGTGAAAAAATTTCAACATGCAGTGGAAAGATGTATGTTTTTACATATTCATTCAGAATATCCTTTTACGTTATGAGTGTGAAAATCAGTTAAAAATTCTTAGTGTGAAAATAAAAATTGTTCATCTTTGGTATGCTGTGCTGTGGCTAATGAATGTGTGTGCAGCACTCAGATATAACAGAGTAGGCTTATTCATTCAGCTGATTATGAATACCAAAATTAGCGCCAATTAAATTGTATCATACAGAGTCGAGTCATGCCTAATTAAATTGTATCATACATGACTCATTCTCTGCAATGGAATGTTGTATTTGAAATTATTAGCAGCCACAATAAAATAGTTTTTAAGTTCAAATGAAACACTTTTAAAAAAAGAAAGGCTAATTGAAAGCATAAGAAACTTAAAATTTAGTTTTTTGAAACCATATGTTAGGTGGTAATTTTTTGTATTTAGGCCGTTTTTATTTAGGCCTCTTCTGAACCCTTTGACTCCCGCATCCTGTCCCCCAACTGCAAAAACATAACCCTATGACTCCCTCACCCTATCCACCAGCTTTCCTGGTGAGGAAGTCAAAGGGTTGAGTTTTTGCTTTGTTATCATGGCTGACAATGCAGGATTCATGTGGACAGGGTGCGGGAGTCAAAGTATTAGACATTGTCAGCAAGGAGAGGTCAGAGTTAATTTCATATCTCAGCTAAGTAATCTTGTGTTGAACTTTCAGCTGAAGAGCAGGCTCAGCAAGAAGGGGAACGCGAAGACAATGTGGAGCAGGAGAATTTTGAGGATCGCATGTGTGAATGCATTGAAGGGCTTCTAGTGAAAAGGTAAAATATTCATCATGTTTCATGTATAAGTCATTAAATGACTTGCCTTTTATGTAATTTAGCCCAGCAGTATCTTGCATCAGATTTGTAGATTACATTATAATTTATACCCAGTTACATTATACCCAAGTCTGTAACCTAAAGGCATATTATAGTATGCTTCCCACTTTCATTTTCACAGTAGTTAGGCTGTCTTCATAGTTTTAAAAACGTTTTTAAGGTATAGTTTGGACCCTACGGGATGAAAATTTATCATTCTTAATGACAAGGTCAGGAAGCAGTTATCATGCAGTGGTTATGTAAGTTTGGTTTTGGTATTGTGCAGCTGGGATGCGCTGCATTCATTTTGAATTACACTGTCTTGGAATAATACAAGTTGGAAATGCAAATTAGTTGGCTTTTACACACACTTTGACTAACTCGTTCTTTATTTTTTGACTCCGTGGAAGGAAGGCTATTTTCTTTCAAGTTTGCAGATTCCATAACTTCTCGTTCTTGTATGTAGATAAGTAATATGTGTTGCAATAAAAAATACTTGCATTCAGCCTCCATTCCAACTTAACCCCACCCCAAGAAAAAACACATACAGTGACACGCATGCATACACACTCACACACACACACATGTGCACGCACGTACACACGCACGCACACACTCACACACACACACGCTCGCGCACGCATGCATACGCACTCACGCATGCACAGAATAATGCAGGTTGGTGAAATATGAATTGGTTGATCCATGATGTCTGTGTGTGTCTGTTCATGTGTTTTTCTTGTAGGTATCCCCATACTCTTTAAAGAAAAAAACAACAAGAAGTATCCCAGCACTCTGTAAACAAAGAAGGCAGTAGGTATCCCCACATTCTTTCAAAAAAGCAGCAAGAGATTTTCCGCCCCTTTTTGTTTACCCTTTACTATATATAACAATAACCCTAGTCATTACGTAGTTATGAATGTGTAAAGTTGATGATCTGTACTCCCATCACATTGACAGAAACTTGAAGACTGTTTTAATCTTGATACTGGAGAATTATCACACAACAGATGTGTTTGGAAAGAGAGTGTACAGTGTTTGACTTCTTTATTTTCATTACAGAATTTTTGTGTGTCCTTTTTTGCAGTGCACCGCAGCGCAAGAAGTATCTGGAAGCCCTGAAGCAGTGTTTCTGCAAGAAGTACTGTGCGGAGTTTCTTGATAAGAGGTAATAATTGTGTGTGTTGTCTTATAATGATGGCAGGCAGTAATGCTTTTGTGTGTGTGTCTGTGTATGTGTGTGAAGTCTGTGTGTGCCGTGATTGGACAGGTTTTTGTTTCAGTTCATGTACAAAGGT
This sequence comes from Monoplex corrugatus, assembly GCA_030674185.1. Lineage (NCBI taxonomy): Eukaryota > Metazoa > Mollusca > Gastropoda > Littorinimorpha > Ranellidae > Monoplex > Monoplex corrugatus. The sequence continues at coordinate 31,173,280 of JAPXFY010000018.1, read as the reverse complement.
TTAAAAAAAAAAAAAAGAGGGAGAGAGGATGGGAAGAACAGTGAAGGGGGTTTGTGTTCAACTGACCTCAAACAAAAACAGTCTGTGCGTACATCAGTGTCAGACTGGACACACACAAAGAATATTTGTGTCATCATCTCTTATGACAAAGGACGATTTTGTCATCATTTATGACTAATTCTCGGCTTCCTTTGTTGATGAAGCTCTAATCTAGAAAATCATTTGAGTTTTTTTTAAAATTAAGAATTCAGATTTTAATTTGTCGCAATATCAAAGGGAGGGGAGGGAGAGAAGTGATGGCGGTTGTCATGTTGAAGCATTAATTTTTCTTTTACCCATCAGATCATGTTTTGTTTATTCATAAATGTGAACGATATCCATTTATCTTGCAGTGGAGACAAGAATATTTGTGGCTTGTGAGTGTGTATGGTTATACAGATTACCAGCTCAGATCTTTGTCTTGATTTTCTTACATTTTTTATGTATTATATACTGTGTGTTGGCAGAAAGGAGACCGTGACGGACAGCCTGCTGAAGTGTCTGAAGAAAGGGAAAGCAGATGAACAGAAGCTGGCAGCCAAATGTATCGGACTGCTGGCCCTGCAGTTGGGAAGGGAGGTCAGCCAGGTGTACGATGACATCCAGACAACCCTGTCCACTTTCCTTGCCGACAATACTGCCCCCATCACCACACGAGCGCAGGTCAGTAGGAGGATGAACAATTCGTCGATAAAACAAAAAATATTTTAAAAAGATAAGTTTTATATATTGACTGAAATAGTGTGATTTGTGAGGGAGTGTAGAGTGTGTGTACGTTGTGTGTGAATGCATTTTGGTGTACACATACTGTTCTGTCACTCATGAATGCTAATGTTTTCCTGCAGTTAGCTGTTGAGTCATGCATGATAAGTGTGTTTATTAAACATAATTTGTAGTGGATGTACTTTTCATACCATTTTTGTGTTTAAATTTTCAGTGTGCATCTGCCATGGCCATTTGCTGCTTCATCAATGCCATCACCAATGATGACGATGTGCATGTAAGTAGAGTGTCTTACTTGTTATTCTTTTGTGCTTTTGTTTTCTGTAACTGGTGTTTGCTTAGTCCTTTTAAACCTGTGCATTGCTAAATGGAATAAGTATGTCTGCTGACTGCTTGTGAATTTTCAGTGAAAATGGGTAGACCATTTTCTGAAAAGAAATTGGATGAATGTTCCATTGTATTCTGTATTTGTGTTGTCCCCTCTTGCGCTGTGGCGCTCTGATTCAGTTGCTGGCTAGCTCTTCAGATCAGTTGTTGAATGTCTACATTACCTGTTCTGACAGCATTTTAGACTGATTCACTTGCTGAATAGCTCTTCAGATCAGTTGTTGAATATCTGCATTACTTGTTCTGACAGTGTTTGAGACTCCTCATCAGTATCTAGTGAGTCTTCTGACATATAGTGTTTAGAATCATTGAGCACCTGATGCACTTCTTTTGCTGTGTGGAGATCAGCGATTGTTTTTTCCTCTGTTCATTTTCATTTGTGTGAACTTGGCTACTCTTGCAGTTCTCTGATTTGCCAGGTTGATGGGCAGTGATTTGTGTCATGGACAGCGTCACATACCACATTAGAACTGTAACAGTGTTGATTCATGACAGACAGACCTTCATCCATTGAATTGGTCGACAGTTCTGATGTTATTTCTGTTTTGGGCTGAGGGAAAATTTGGAAAAAATACCCATCTTGGAGGTACTGTGGCATCAACTACTGTAGGATGAATACACCCATCTTGTTGGCATAGAACAGGTCAAAAGAGGAGACGGCAATTGACAACATAAGATGTCTTCAATCTCTTGCCTGATTCCCACTTTATCAGCCCTGTGTGGAATGTTCTTCATTTTACAGTGATTGTCACCTTTCTAACGATACACTAGGTTTTTGTTGTCATTTTTTATGTGCATACACATACGCATACACATACAGATATTTAGACACAACACACACACACACACACATACACATACACATACACATACACATACACACACACACACACACACACACACACACACACACACACACACACACACACACACACACACACACACAGGGGTTGTGTGGCATGGATTGGTCCTTGTGTTTTGATTGGTTTTGGTTGGAGCACAAGTCTTTTGAATATTTTGTGTTGTTGCAGGAACTGAGCAATAAGATGAGGCTGATGGAAGATGTGTTTCACAAACTGTCGGCCCGCAACAAGGAAAACGGAAGCCCTCAGGCCAGCCAGACAACAAGTGAGCTGTGCGTCAGCTGCCTGGATGCCTGGTGTTTGCTGCTGACACGCACTCCTGACTACTTCATCCAGGATAAAGCACAGTCGTAAGTAGTCTGCCTTGTTGCGTTCAGCTTTTTTTCGGTCCGTTGTTGGACATAAGCCTTCCTCATCGCATGCCATTGTTGCCAGTTAACTGCTGTTCTGGTCTATTGTTTGTTGAACTTTTCTAGATTGTTTTGCCATCTGGATCTCTGGCAACCTCTGTTCCTTTTTTGGCTTCGAGGAATCCAGTGCGTCACTTTGGTGGTTCATCTGTTGTCAGATCTCCTAATTGAGTTACTACCTATTCCTCAATTAAAAAGTCATCTGCCTTATTCAGTTACTATCTATTCCTCAATTAAAAAAAGAGAAAAACACCCAACTGATCGTGCATATGTGTATGTGTGCATGTTTGAGAGAGAAAGAGGGGGGACGGAGGGGGAGAGAGAGAGAGAGAAGAGAGAGAGAACTTTTTTGTCTTGTTTTCTGTGTGACTGAAAGTTTTAGAGTTATGGGCCTGTGGCAACACAAGCAATATGCAGTATGTATTAGCATTAACTAAGAAGTACTTCAAAATGGTTCTGCTTATTGAAAATTTTCAATGTCTGGGGATTTTGCCCACAATGAATTGGCCTCTTGAACCAGCTCGAACTACTGTTTGGGCTTCCTTGAAACTTGGCAGTGCTAAAAAATTGTGTCTGAAATGTAAGTGTTCAAGAATCGTGCCAGAATAAGTAGTCTTGCAAGTTTCCTTTTGGCCTTTCACATGTATAAAGTTTCTCTTTTAGGTTTATTACTTCGCTACACTATACATGATTATTGTATTTCGCCATTCTCAGTGGGTCTAAAGTTTCTAGCAGTTAAAAGATTTTTTTTTCATATAGTCTGTGGAATCGGTTCTAAAGTAAAATCTCTTCGTGATGTTGATTTATACTGAGAACTGCAGAAATGATTTTATGCTGAAATGTGTATTTCCAAAACAAGTTACCATTATCTTTCCGTAAAGGATAGCTGGAGGCATACTTTTTTCAGTTTATAACAGTCAAATTTCACATGAAGTGTGTTTCCACTTGTGTAGTTTAAAATTTTCTCAGCCATGACAGTTTCGCAGCTTCAATTTATCTGTTTATATCTGATATTTTTGAGTGCCCAATTTGTGTAATTTTTTTGTCGTCTTTTGTGGAATCTGTCTTGTTTACTGTTCCATTTAAATGAAAATCACATCTTTTGAAGGTTATTCACAAATTCATTAGGAGGATTTGGAAAGGATCAGAGCTTTTAGTACTGAAACTGTTCCAAGTGGAGGTGTATTTCTTTTTACCCAAATTTTGAACAGAGCACTGCGCTTCTGATAATTTTTCAGCATAGTTTATTTCTTCACATCCTTTTACATCTCGGGTACGTACCAGTATCAAAGATCTGTGAGAGTTTCAGAGTGTATTTAAATGTTGCATGTACTTAATTTAACCTTTGACTCCCGCACCCTGTCCACCACACCCTGCATTGCAGTACCACCAGCATGAAAGAATATGTACAGAGTGGACAAGAAGGCAGATCAAAATCTGAATTCCAAGAAGACAAAAGTAGTGTGTCTTAAAAGAGAAGAAAGTCAAGCATATTGGGATATTCAAATCAACAGGACTGATTCGAAAATATTTAGGCTGAGTTAAAGCTCATGATGGCACCTGTAGTAAAGTGAGACTTCAAAATAAGAGTAGGAATGGCAAAACAGAAAATGATCCGACTCGGCAACATTTGGAAACAGAAGTATGCCAACAGCCCTTGGATCAAAATTTTGAAATGTGTGATCTGGCCAGTAGTGCTATATGGCTTTGAAGTCTGGAATTGCAGAAAAGCAGATGAAAATAAGATTGAAGCTGCTGATACGTGGTTATACAGGTGGCTTCATAGAGTCAGATGGACCGATAACAGAACAAATGAAAGCATTTTGATTGAACTCTTGTTGAGCATCAACTGCTGGCAGAAATCAACAAAAGAAAATTGAAAGACATCGGCCATGCAATCCACAACACCAAAATGACACTAGTGACTAAAGAAATTGAGGCCAAAAGAAATCTGGGGACATCACCCACTTTCTGCATCAACATCACCAACATCAGTGGCTTGAAGGTCTTCGAAGTAGCAAGAAAAGTCAGGATCAGAGTAAATGGAGGAGAAATGTTGTGACTTATACTACCATTGAAGTTTGAACTCGATGATGCTGATGGGTGATGGGTGACATATATTTTCATCTGATCCATGAGTTTTAAACTTCAAAAAGAAAGTGTCAATCTAGTATGTCAAAAGCAGTGCTAGTGTTGTGAGTCAAAAGCTTTTTTAGAAGTCTGAACAAAATAAGAAGCCTGGTAATTCCTTTGCCTCCATATAACAGAGTAAATCATAGATCAGTCTGAAAACTCTTTGTTTTGTGTCTTAGATATCTAGAACGGAACCCATCTGATTTTCACAGATTCAAGTGTGGAAGAATCGTCTTTATACTTTTTGCAGTGCACACAGTCCCATGGATATACAATACATTTAATTAGTGAGATGTAAGTTGCCTGTCTTTTTACTTTTTAAAATTCTGTTTCGTTTTGAATGAATTTTATAAAGTTGAATATTTGACTTTTCAGTCACATCAGCCTGCTGGGAGATCTGCTTCAGAATTCAGATACAGACCTGCGCATAGCTGCAGGGCAAGCTATCGCCTTGCTGTATGACCTCAACCGATACATTGATGAAGTAAGATTATGTCACATGTCTGCTTGAACAGAAAAATTAGGGGGTGGGGAGTGGGGGAAAGAGAATAGAAAAGAACAAAAGGAAATGCACAGGAAAAAATGCAGACCAAAAAGTAAGATTTTTTAAAGAACTTTGTGTTTTGAATAAGAATGGTGTATTCAGATCCTTTTTTAGTGGTCATTGTCCTGTTGAAAACAGAAAGTGAAGTAGAAATATGATAACTTTCTATTAACAAATGTGTTGTAGAATTCTGTAAATGAAAATGGTTGTCGTCATTATGATTGCTGTACTTAAGAAGGGACATGTTTTTGAGTTGGTTGTGTAACGTGTGTTCAAGTGTTAAACACTTTCCTTGTAGGAATGATAACTCTGTTGAGCTGTTAAAATGATAAAATTAGGTAGCGGCAGCCTCGCCAGCGCGCTACCATAAATATGAATCAACACTGATTTTTGCTCTTTTTCACTGCAGCTTTATGAACTTGCACTTGCGTGCTTTGATTTGAATGATATGTCAAAATAAAGTTCATTCTTTCCTCTTTTTACTGAGTATCATTGCAATTTCGAGTGATGTGTGACTAAATAAATATGAACGAGAAAATGTATGTGTTGAGCCGAAATCGGTCACGCGTCCAGGGCGATCCGCTGTCCGCCGCCGAACCGACTTTGACATAGTAAACTTCCTTACCATATATTAAATAGTACGGACATCGTACATGGGTATATTTGGTATCAAAATGAAGGTAATAAATTGTAGAATTGAGTGGACTGAGGGGCAAATCGAATTTAAGAGCCATAAAAGAGCAATCCTAAGTTTTGTGGGCATTACTGTTGTTTTTCACGATTTTCGGACAGAAAAAATGATCGAATATACCTAATTCGTGTAGTCGGAACAAAGTAGAATCCGTACTCTTTCGAATGAGGTACGGGGTTAATGTATTCATGACCTGTCGACCTCAATAAACCAATCAGAACAAGCGTACCATAGAACGGGTTCACACAAACGCGTTCCGTGACATGGCGAGTCGACACAGAACAATGCAGAGTGCCGATGCAAACTTTGAGCCGCAAGATCTGGCGAGTTTTCGCAGTGATGTTGGTAAGTATTGCTAGATATTATATTTTAGGGCGTTTTTTGGCAAGATCAGTATAACATAACAGTTATTTTGTGTTATATTCGTAGATATTTGCTGATAAAGTGTCGGGTTAGAACGATGTGGTGCGATCGAAGTGACCTTGACCGGAAGTGGATGAAAAGCCACATGTTTTTACAAACTTCTCTCTAATAATGGACAAATATGATTTAAAACGGCTCGCATCTGAAAGTTTCATGTTTGTACTGCTTGCTTATTTTTTTTTACTTTGTTGTTTGGTGTTTTAGGTCTGTAAAACAAGAAAATTGTGATCAACTATGTGTGTCAGGGGCAGTTAACTTCTACTTGCTATGGACTCGATCATTTTCAGATATGCTTAACTTGGGCCCGAGTTTACGTTTATATTCATTATATTTTAAAATAAATGATCATAAGTAAGGAAAAAAAAACTTTATTGCTGTTAGCCAGAATTTAGCATCATGCATACCTACTTGAAATTTAATGGCACTCTGATCATCAGTGATTTTTTTTCTTTTTTAACTACTTTGAGTTGGACTTAACAATGTTTTCTGTGTAGCTGAGCTGCAGAGATTAAATTAATTGTGAAAACAGTATTATTAAGCACAGTAGTTTATATCAGCAGGCAGATATACATATACCTGTAGTGCTCTCTCTCTCTCTCTGCATTTCAAAATTAAATTTTAAGAATATATAGTTAAACTTAAAAACACACAAAGTTTAACACACACAGTGACACATAACAAAAAGTTGATAATCGATTAGTAAATTTATGCCAATGCAGCTGAAATATAATAGTAAAAATTTTACACCAATATTAAAAACATATACACGCACACATCTCATAAACCCAAAGCAACTTTTTTTTTCATTTGAAACATTCTTTTTTTCTACTTCCATCAGGTGATGGGGTGTTTACGAGGCTGCAGTCTGTCTTTCTTGCTTCTGGAAAGGGACGCCGACCAGCACTTCCAGTAGTTGAGCTGACAAACCACCTTCTGATACAGTTACTGATTCTCAGGATTGATGGCGGGAAAATCTACGACGATACTGCTGCTTTTCTTCTCCAGCTTCTCCCAAAAGGAACAAGTGCTCCACTGACAAGACTGCGCTACTTTCTTGTTTCTGCAGAGCAGAAAGCCTTTAAGCTGACAACTCATGAGGAAAGAAAGTCATTTCTGTCTCAGAAACTTGAAATTGACATTGAAAGTTTAGGACTGTCTCTGCAAGGAGTAAATCGACAACAACTGCTGGATGGACAACATGTTCTGCCATACTGACCACCAACATTTCAACTGTTGAGAGACCTACAAGTTTTCAAAAAGCGAGAGCCAGGTTCCACATAGAAAGACATGACCTGTTGGTGGCTTCAGCTGACTGGTATGACAGTGACAGATAAAAATCTGATAAAAGAACTTGATAAATTACAAAAGAAAGTGACCAAACTCTAACCAAACGCTACCCGTAATCCAAAAATAGGACAGGAGTTGCAGGATTTTCTTGCATCCTATGCATATTCACCAAATACACAAGCTGCTGGTCATGCCACTTCAGCCAGCACATTAGATAGTGATCACACTCACAGAGTACTTTATTTACCAAACAAATATAATCATCTGACTCCACCGCCATCTTGCAGAAGTTATCATTTCTATGTGATTTCTAATGACGTGAATTAAGACCTTGATCATTTAATTGATGTTCCTAGCAATGTTAAAAGAAATAACCCTTTTTTTGGTTTTGTTTATTAGTATATATTACACATTTTCATCAGTTGTGCCTGCACATAGTTAAAATAACTTCAGTGCATAAAAAGGTGAGTGTATTTGTTCGCACTCATGTCCACTATAATATTAAAATCCAATTTTATCCTAAAATTTGAACAAACTGACTTAAAGAAAACTTAACTATTAACATCATGGTAATATGTATGGCATATTTTTGAAGAACAATGCATTCCCTACAATGTCCCCAAATTTCAACTAGATATCTCTTTTCCTTCAAAAGTTATGGGAATTTATGTGCTACATTAGCACAAGTATGTCCGTCACTATACATTTTGCGTATTTTGCCCAATTTGAACCTTTCCTAGAGATAGAGGAATCAATCCAGCCTTCTGAAAAAAATGGGCTCTATCTATATGTACAGTGTGACTGATATATACAGTTTTGAAGGTACATGTATCTTATTTCTAAGAACTGTATGTTCTCAAACATGCTACATAATGCAGATTTGTACTTACGCAAATCGCGCAATTTGGCATTTTTGGCATGTAATATCTCTAAACAGGTGTTTGCTGTTGGTCTATGATTTGTGCTGTTGTGACTTTGCATTACTGAGAGCAGATACAAAAAACATTAAATGGATCTGTAAGGAAATCTGCATGACAGGGTACAACAAAGTAGGCCTATCAAACCAAAATAGCCACCTCACAATTACAGTGTAACTTTAAACAGCTATAACTTTTGAACAAATAAAGATAGAGCAATCATTTTTGTTTTGTTTTGCTAGTTCAAAGAGTTGTATGTGACAATAATAGTTTTAACTAAGTGTATCTGAACAAAAAAAATGGCTGCCACTACCTAATAAAATGAGCAACAGTTTTTTTTACAGAGATGAAATGGTTTAATGTGTGGTTCTGGTCCATCATAAAGGGACAGTGACATGGGACGGTATGATCTCATATTGGAAACAGATCAAGATTAAAATGATGCACTGAATATTACTGTTTCCAGTTCATACCATTACACTGTAAATATTACTGTGTGCAGTTCAGACCATTAACTGATTGACTCCTGCCTCCTATCCACCAGCTGTAAAAACATCCCTTTCACTCCCTCACTATCCACCAGCTTCCAGCTGGAAACTGGTGGATAGGGTGAGGGATTCAAAGGGTTAAGTTTCTGCCTTGCTAGCATGGTTGACAATGGAAGATGCTGGTGGACAGGGTGTGGGACTTCAAAAGGTTAATGCATCATTAACAAACATGCAATAAGCACATTGTTAAAGTACAATCCACTGATCAGGCAGACAAAGTGAACATGATTTTGTATTAGTTCAACTGTGTGGGCAGGACTTTGATGACAGTGTGGAAGACACGGTACAGCTGTGTGAACAGCTGAAAGAACTGTCCACGGAGAGCACCAAACACACAGCCAGGAATGCCCTGCGAGAACAGAGGGCTCGTTTCAGAGACATTTTGCAGACCGTTCAGGTAAGCACATCGGACCTTGGTGGACAGATTTCCTCTGTGTGTGTGTGTGTGTCTGCGTGCACATACATGTGTGTGTGTATGTGTGTTTGTGTCTGTGTGCATACATGTGTGTGTGTGTGTGTGTGTGGTGTGTGTGTGTGTGTGTGTGTGGTGTGTTGTGTGTGTGTGTGTGTGTGTGTGTGTGTGTGTGTGTGTGTAGGGCCTATATGCAGTCTTTGACTCCAGTACCCAGTCCAGCACCAGCAAAAATCTAACCATTTGACTCCTTCAAACTATCCATGCTGGAAGCTGGTGAATAGGGTGAGGGAGTCAAAAGGGTTGAATTTTGGTTTGCTGTCATGGTTGACAAAGGAAAATGCTAGTGGACAGGTTGAGGGAGTCAAAGGGTTAAAAACTTGAATGAAAAGTTTACACCTAAGCCTGGTTTTCCAACGCTGGGTCACATATGGTTTCTTTTTTTTTAAATGCTTGTGTATATATTAACATCATTGTAAATGTTAAGAGTTAACACAGTCAACACGCAAAGCCAGAACAAGATTGACGCAGCTGAAATGTGGTTTCTAAGAAGAATGTTGAGAGTTCCATGGACAGCAAAGAAAACAAACGAGGCAGTCTTGAAGGAGGCTGACACAAGAAAATCATCAATAAAGATTAGGAAAAGACAAGCAACATTTATAGGACATATTATGAGGAAAGGGGAATCAGAGCACCTGGTCACAACAGGAAAGCTTGAGGGAAAGAGAACGCAGGTAGACTCAGGGAGAAAATATTGGATGCACTTGCAGGGTGGCTGAAGACACAGAGGGTGGGAGATGTACTTGCAGCATCAGGGGATAGATCCGTACAGAGGGTCATGATCGCCAACGTCATGCGGCAGGGCACGTGATGATGAAGTACATCACACATGTCAATTACATGTGCTTGCATTCTTTTTGTACATTTCTCTTCTGGTACTCATGAATGATAGTGTGTTGGAATACGTACATGAGTGAACTTGTTTTCATACTTGATGTGGTATATACAGGATGGGGAGGTGGAAGAAATGTCTGTGAAGATGGGTATCAAAGAGACTCTCAGTCTGGAAGGCTGGTCCTCCAAAGTGCAGTACAGTGCTTTCTGCAAAGCTCTTGCCTCTGGAATTCTGACACACCTGCAGGTAAGACCTTTTGTCCACATGTGTTACTGTCATCAGTTTAGTTTCACTTTCAGTTTCTCAAAATATCTCCGAGCCTGGAATGAATTCCATATGCACTAACATCACAGGCGCCATGTGTATGGTGATCATGGCACAAGCCTTAACTCACTTCGCTACGTACGATTAGGCCCCTTGCCATTCCCTTGATATGCACCATTTGTATAGGTTATAAGAAAAATTCTCATACAAAGAAACGAAAACAGATGTTAGATTAAACGTAATTTTAGAAGGAAAATTTCCTTTTTGAAACTTGGTAGGTCATACATTAACCCTTCTGTTCACAAAGCCGGTAACCGCCCTGCGGAAGAATGTGCCGATCCGTTCGTAGTGGTTGAGATCGCCCGACCTTTTCCGGCACATGTGTGGGGAATTTCCATCACTATGGCCTTGCTGTCTTATCGCACGTGTGGTTAGAATCTTGGTCAATCTCGCGTTGAATGTTGGGATGCAAGGAACTTTCCATTCACCACTGAAAGACTTTGTACTGATGCTGTGCTACATTCGAATGCAAATACTAGGAGCTAGCTTTACATCTAGCAGTGCAAATGTGAAAGAGTTAAACGATTGATGTACAAAATGCTGAAATTTCAACTGTCTAACCTTCATGGTTGCTGAGTAATGGTATGAGTAAAATTAGAGGAATTTTCAGATGAAAAATATCTTACAAAATACACAGTCAGGTTAATACATCAGCTCCTACAGTCACATTTTGAATGAAATTTCATAAAATCCAATGTGCACACACTCCATGTGCACTGAAGGAAGAGATCGTGTTGAACAGCACTGAGTTGTTGAGTATTGTTCAGCCAGTTGCTTTTTGGTCGTCTGCTTCGCTGCGGAGATAGTGGGTTGTGAACTTTGCACTGTCCACACACCATCTGCGTAGTGCAGTGACCTCAGTGCCTGAAAGGAGGCTAAGAATGACCAAAGAATCTATTTCTGGCTGTTAGTTTCGGTGAATGGAAATACTGAAAGCCCTGTGAATTTTCAAAACTCAAGTTGGATTTCTCCGACACAAGCGATGTTGAGACATGATCGGGAAATCCCAATGCTTGTAGCGAGAGAGTTAAGCCTGCACATAAACCCATGAGCTGGCCAGGTCCTGAGGCCCTACCTAGACTATGTTTTACGTAGTTTAAGTTTTTGTAGTTGGTGGATAGGGTGAGAGAGTCAGAGGGTTAAATTTTTGCAGTTGGTGGATAGGATGCAGGAGTCAAAGGTTAAGTATGCTAGACACTTACAGAGTCCTTTCATTAAAGTGTTAAGTTTTTGTAGTTGGGGGATAGTATGAGGATTCAAAGGGTTAAGATTTTGCAGTTGGTGGCTAGGGTGCTTGAGTCAAAAGGTTAAATTT
>JAPXFY010000018.1:31143869-31156369 GCA_030674185.1 Monoplex corrugatus | reverse complement strand
AGCTGCCCTGTCATCCCTTCATCCCTTCTTGCTTGCTCCCCCTGCCCACTTTGATGGGCCTCGCTTCTTGTACAGTCTTTGGTTGGGGCATACAGTGTGATCGATATGTGGATGTGTTCAGGTGTAAAAGAAAACGGCGACAAGTCTGTGGTATGAAAGTGTAACCCTTCCACTCTGTCTCTGTAGCCATCAGCGTCCTGCAGGATGCTGTTGGATAGGGGGAGGGAATGAAAGGGTTAATGTTACATGTGAGAAAGACTGAGTCGTGAAAGAGATATGTGATTAACTGTTTAACTTCTGAGATTTGAAAGATGTTAAGCTGTGGAGGATGATGAATGCATGAAAACGAGATGAGAGCCTGTTGTTGCTGTTTGACTGCCTGTCTGAATGTGGTTATATGCTGCTCAAGCATGTTTGTATAGTATATTCACAATGTGTGTTGGGATTGCAGTAGTTGCTTCTGTATGAGGACATAAATGAATTATTTAAAACTTGAATGCAGCATTTCTGATTCTTGTGGAGATTTTAGGCATAAGTGCTTTATTCTGAGGTGATTGAGTATGATACTCATAAATGTGGCCAAAATCATGTCTCGTCATCATGACATGATTTTTCATCTGTCTTACGATTGCAACTCTGATGATAAGTTCAGTTCATGTTGATCTGGTATTCAAAATTTAGATTTGCTGGTTTTGGTATAAGGTGATTGCTCAGTTTTTCTTGAGAATGGGTATGTTTCAAGCTCTCCATCTTGATACAGATCTGACGTAGGATTAATTAATGGTATTTGACAAGTTTGATTATAAATGATAGCAGTTCTGAATTTTAAAAAAAAATCATGAAATGTGCCTCATGGATTTCATAGGGAAAGTCAATTCTCAGTTTATTAAAAAAATAGGAAAAAAAGGCCAACAACAGCTGATTTGTTGTTGTGCATGGATGATCGTAAGAACTTGCATAACAAAGAGAATTTTAAAAAAAGTAAAGGAGAACTTGCATAACAAAGAGAATAAAAAAAAAAAGGAAAAGTAAAGGCGTTTCTGTTTTTCATCAAAATTTCAGAAATTTTCCTTTGTTTTATTTGTCCGATGCTTCTATTTTTCAGTTTACAAGAAAATGCGAATCTCTTAGCATAATTTTCTACATTCTTTTCTTTCTCTAATTTTTGTCATAACTTGTCTGTGACATAGATTTCACTCTTTGGAATAAGTTAAAGGAGTTTGTATGTATAGGTAGAGTAGAAATGGGTATTTGATTTAAATAGGATCAGTACTATATAATCATGGTGAGTTTGTCTGACAAATCTGCTGTTTTTGAAAACTAATCCATGCCAGGTGACATTGGGGGTGAAGGCAATAGACAGAAATGCATAGACTCAGAACTACTTGCCGTACAGTGTGTCCTGGTTTGTAGGATGTGCCCTACCATGTGTTAGGTCCCCAGTCTTTTTTTGTCACCGACCATACACTGGCTTTTAAGCATGATGTATTTTGTAGTTGTGCCTTGTTCTCAACATACTCTCTGATGACCGCTGCACTGCAGTATTGAGCAAATTAGTCAAGCCAAAAAGAAATTGAATACTTAAAAAAAAAAAAAAAAAAAAAATTAAATGGAAGCAACAAAGATCTCAGCACTGTCCAATAATCAAAATGTTAAGTATACTACTTACATGTCTTGGGGGGTGGGGGGGGGGGGGGGGAAGAAGTTAATATTGGAGTTTGGATAAAAATATTGCTATGAAGGGTTTTGAAGACCACTGAGTGTATGAACTTGTGTTTCTGTGATGTTTTCAAATGTTAAATTTTAGAAATTTCAACCACATGCTAAGGCTTAGAATAAGATTAACAGGGTTGGAGTAAGAGATACTTGACCCATTTATTTCCCCTGCTTTCTGGTAATTACAGATTTTTATCATGATTCAGATGATTTTTAACATTAGTTTAAAATGGATTAGAATGGAATTTTTGCAAAGAGAAAAACAATGGTATAAATTTTTTTCCTGGCCTTACATTTTGAAATTTTGTCTTTTTACTGCAATAGCAGAGATCTTTAGAAGATTTTTATCCTTTATTCAGTCATATTTATATTACTATCCTTTCTTCATGATGCCAGTTGCTTTGTATCCATATTCATGTGAGTAAAGTCTGAATGGCTCATGTCCTATATGCATTTTTAATGGTGTGGTTGCCGTGATGGAAAATGTGGCACTTTTATTGAATCGTGCACATGCTGAATTTTATTTGAAAATTTTAGGGAGTGGTCTTGCCATTACGTTCAGTTCATAAACTATCATAGCTACAGATATATTGACATCATTTGTGCTGGAAATCAAGATATATATGCATTTATTTCTTTGGTGAACAATAAACTTGGTTTTGAAAGTGATTGTGTTATGATTTTTGTGTTCTGATTCTGTGAAGGATACATGTGAATATTCAAGTCATCTGATCTGAATTTTCTCTTTTGCTTTTTTTTTTATTTGTTCGTTTGTTTGTTTATTTGGGGATGGGATGGGGATTTTAATTAATGTAGGGATTCAAGATCTTTTCTATATTTTAAAAAAGTTTTCCAAGCAGTCTTTACCGGTACTTGAATGTATGTGTTGGTCTACACTGCAAGCAGTTTCAGCAGTCTGTGTACTTGGTCTTCAGTGGGTATGCATACTAGATGTTTTTGTTTTCATAAGCCATTGAATCCTGACAAGGTGTACAGGATCTTAAGTGTGATTACTTGATGGTCTGAGTGTGTATACACATGACAGCAGTTCAGGCACTAACAACTGTGCCTGGGACATAGGGGAAATCACCATTCCTTTATACACTAGACAGTAGATCTGCAGGATTGAACTCCGACTTTGCAATCAGAAGTCAACGTCCTAACGACTTAGCAGTTGCATCCATGTGATAACTGGATTGTTCTTGATGTCACATCAGTACCCACACGTAAATACAAGCAGACACAGGCATGCATCATTGCATGTATTGCACACACACATTTAAATGTGCAACCACTGACACACATATGCACGGATGTGTACTCATACACACACATATGCACCTTCATATACACAACACATTGTGAAATACTGTGAAACATTTAAGATCAGAACAAAAGGAAAGTAAGTTCACCTGTATATATGGAGCCTGAGACAGAAATGAGCAGAGTATTAACATTGCTAATGTGCCAACGCTCAGAAATCTCTTGATGGCATAGAGTTGGTGAATTTTATGTTTTTTCTAGACACCTAAATGATTAAAGAAAAGAATTTGGGTATTTTATTAAAACAGAAAGTCACCGCTCTTAATTCCCCTGTGCAGAACCGACAGTATTGTCTATCAGGGCTTCTTTAAATAGTGATTTTTGCAGCTGAAGAGAAGGTGCAGCTGACATAATTTATGTGGAATGAGTTCCAGGCAAAAAGGTTTTTCTACCTGCCTTGCTTTGAGGTCGACTGCACCAAACAAGACTAATCCAAGTAGACAGCATGTCGGACCCATGGACTGTAGCTAATAATATTTGGCAAACGTGTGACTGTTCAGTTATGTATCTTGTGAAAACAATTGTACACTGTTGGATACCATTTTCAGCATCATGCAGTGACTGAATACAAAATGCGAGTTATTAACCCTTTGACTTCTGTACCCTATGCACCAACTGCAAAAACTTGACCCTGGTGGACAGGGTGAGGGAGTCAAAGGGTTAACTTTTGTATTGGTACCAATCATTTGGAGAGCATAAGTTTCAAACTTTACAAAAATTTTCTTTTTTTTTGAGTTCAGTAGATTTTTGTTGTCACAGTTTTGTACAAGTAGCCAAACACATCACATCATTAGGGTATCTCCACCAATAATTGCCGTGTTAACAAAGCAGTAATATTTAATTCTGAGATTCTTCACTGCAAAGTATGCACAAAAAATGGAACAGCTCAGACAGGCAAGATTTTGAAAACAAATACACAAAAAGTGTTGCAGTGGAAATTGAAATTTAATAGGTGATAATGAAGCAAAGATAAGTAAATGAAAATATACATTATTATATAAATGAATATTACATTAAGTATTATACACAGTGGAATGTTGTTAGGAAATTTGTGTTGAAGAAATGGAGATAATTAGATAAACGAAAAGAAAAAAAAAGTGTGATAAAAATGCGTACACACTAGAAAGATACCATGATTATTCCAGTGATAGATTGATAACAATACTAGTAAAAATAATATAGGCTAGGTAAAACATAGGGTTAGGTAGGACCTCAGGACCTGGCCAGCTCATGCGTTTATATGCAGGCTTAAGGCTTGTGCCATGATCACCATACATAATGGCATCTGTGAGTTAGTGCATATCGAATTCATTCTGTGCACGGAGACACTATCTTGAGCAACTAAAACAGAAATCAGACCAGTATATATGCACATGTATATACCGGTACAACAGTTTGTTGTGTTCTTGACAGCTGACTGTCACAATGCAGACTGGTTATAAGAAACAGTGCCTTTGACACTTGAGAGATACGTAATGGTCCGAGAAAGAACACGCATTCCTCCCCACAATGCAAAGTTTAAAAATCAAAATAATCAACATCTGCTTGTAATGACCCCCCCCCCCCCCTTTTTTTTTTTTTTTTTTAAATTTTTTATTTGTATCATTGGACATGTTAAATTGTGGCGTAAAAAGCGATGTTTTATAAAACCGAAATACCCAATTTAATTTTGGCTTGATGAAAAAAAAATTCAAATTTGTTGATAAAAGTCGCCAAGAAACCCATGAAATGTGTGTTATCGCATTTTCTGTCAGGTCGTCTAGAATAAAGGGTTGTACTCTGTCAAACCGTTGCATTTGCTGCATGCTATGGGACTAGACTTGTCTAAATGTGATTAAAAAGTTACTGAGTACTGAGGGATTTCGTTTTGTTTACATTGGTTGATGAATGCACACTCACTCATAGCTAGAGACAGAACAAATTGTTGCTTTGGGAGATTTAGAAATGTCAAGCAATTATAAAAATTTCCTTCTCAAAATTTTTGGAATTATTTCGGTTTTATGTGCACGTTTGCACACCTACACATGCACATGTAGACAAGAATTGTCCTGAATACATATGATTATTCAAACTTGTATAGTAATTAGGCCTTATTGGTTTGACTATATTATCGTTACCTTTGTTTAAAGCCCAGCCGACAGCCTAGAGCCATATCAGGACTATAACCGTTTCAAAACATATACAATACTTCAACAGGAAAAAAAAAAAAGGAAAAGAAAATTAAATACACATATCAATGCATTCGTGCACGTAATCCTGGCGTTGACCGCTCCGTCCAATTTATCACACAGGGGATTTAAAAAACAAATCTGATACCAATATAAATATAACTAAGGACACTAAAACAAAAACGGGCCCAAATTACCTAAAATTCCTTCTGCATATCTCCTCCAGAGCCAAAAATGCACTTAGTAATACATGTACCCAATCATCAGTCCTAAGAGAAAAGTGCATAAGACTTTATCGAACACATACAGGTGAATGGACCAACAAGGCAGAAAATGACAGGAAGAAATGACAGAAGGTAAAGGAATAAGGCAGAAACAAAGAGTGACAGAAAAGAGGAAATTTCTAGCACAGAATTTCCAGAAGGGGTGCATACTATTTAATACCGAAAGAGCCCCAGCATCCCCACGGTTTAAATATATCGCTGAACTTGAAAATGATCAATTGATAAGCAGCTGAGGAATGTCGGTACTGACATTTTCACTACAACACTGATGTTTGTCATACTGGGCAGTGTTTAGCGAAAGGTAGTGACATCCGAAAAGAAGCCCATGTTAGTTCTAGTTTTCTTTGTGATTACAGCAACTTACTATAATTTAACCCTTTGACTCCCACATCATATTTACCAGCATTTTGACTTGTCAACCATGCTAGCAAAGCAAAAACTCAACCCTTTCACTCCCTCATCCAATCCACCACTTTCCTGCAGGAAGCTGGTGGACAGGATGAGGGAGTCAAAAGGTTGTTTTTGCAGTTGGTGAATAGGGTCCTGGAATCAAAGGGTTAACCATATACCTGTCCAATCCTGTCCTAACCGTCTGCACATATTCAAGAAAGGGGAGCAAATAAGCCTAGCAATGCCATAACAAAGATTTTAATTACTGTTGAAGCTTTTTGACATGACATTTTTTTTGTTTTTTTTTGTTTTTGTGTGTGACATCCACTGAAGAAGATGAAAACAGAAGAATCTCAAAGTTGATTACGTTTTCCATTTCACCCAGCTTTTCCTTGACTGTCACTCTGAAAGTAGGTCATGTTTAGTCAAGCTCTACGATTCCCAGTGTAAGATCCGAACTTGAATAGAATTCGAAATGAACGTGGAAGGGGGGGGGGGGGGGGGGGAGAAAGAGGGGGGGGGGGGATCTTTCGAATGTTATACGTTTTCTTTTCACAAAAGTGTCAGTTTCCTAAAAGAAGGTCTTTTGATTTTGTGAAATGGTATTGCATGCCAAAATGCTGGTATCAGACCTATGTGAAGGACGGTGAGGTTGATAGAGATGTTGTACAGGGACAGGATCTGGCTCTTCACCCTCCTTATACAAGTTAATAGTCTTAGAGGTTTATGCCCATGACAGATCAGAGTGCTTAACCCTTTCAGTCCCTCACCCTATCCGCCAGCATCCTGGATTGTCAGCTATGATAGCAAAGCAAAAACTTAACCCTTTCAGTCCCTCACCCTATCCGCCAGCTTCCTGCAGGATGCTGGTGGATAGTGTGAAGAATGAAAAGGTTAAGCTTTTGCAGCTGGAATATAGGATGCAGGAGTGAAAAGATTAAAAATCTTCAGCTTCCTGTGACTTGACTGGCTTGGGTCTTGTACCCAAAGAACACTCATGACAACCACCACCCAGTTACCGTCCAGTTTTTAATGCGTTATGTGGTTTATAAGAAGAATGTTGAGAGTTCCATGGACAGCAAAGAAAACAGACGAGACAGTCTTGATGGAGGCAGACACAAGCAGATCATTTATAAGGAAGATTAGGAAAAGACAGGCAACGTTTATAGGTCATTTTATGAGGAAAGGGGAATTGGAGCACCTGGTTACAATGGGAAAGCTGGAGGGAAAGAGAGCACCAGGTAGACCCAGGTAGAAAAAACTAGACGGACTTGCAGAGTGGCTGAGGACAGGGAGGGTAGGAGAGATGCTTGAGGCAAGAAGAGATAGAGACAGATGGAAGTCCATGATCGCCAACGCTATGCGGTAAGGCACCTGATGATGATGATGACCAACGAACACTCATGACAGCCATCATCCAGTTACCGTCCAGTTTTTAATGCGTTAGCAAGATTTTGAGATGTCTGAGCTGATAACATGACATGTCACAGTTCTTAATGGACAGTCATCGTGTTTGTCCTTTGTGCACTGTGAGACCATGGCTTGCCAACTTTAGTTCTGTGCTTGAGATCAAAGTGGCCGGCCATGACAACATGCAGAAGTTGGCACATTTCCATCAGGTATGCATGCATGTGTGCCATCTTCACTCCATGAGACTCAAGTTCAAGTTCATATTGCTTATAGCCCAGCCGACTACTAGAGCCATATTAGGGCTAACACCACGTCGAAAACGACAACCAGGTTAGTTCAAGTTCATATCGCTTATAGCCCAGCCGACTACTAGAGCCATATCAGGGCTAACATCACGTCAAAAACGACAACATAAGATAAAAGACAACAGTTCAAAACCAAGCTCACCGTTAACCTTGCAAGTTTAAAATGCAATTAAAGAATAGGAGAGTTTTGTGTTCTAATATGCATGTGACGAACTTTCAGTCTGTTTGATTTTCTTGCTATGGCCCGTGAAGTATTTCTAGACTAAACTGTTCAAACATCAAAGACTTTTGTGAACTTGCTCTGCATACACACTATAAAGCATTGCGAAACTATCAAAATGGCATCGAAGGATCTGAGATAGCGTCCATCCATGTTTGTTGACATGTGCCATAAAACGTCCCAAACGTGTCAGGACTGAGCATTGAAGACCCACAGTTGGCATATCCAGATAGGGGGGCTTGAAAACGTTGATGATCAGCCAGTGAAGGCAGCAATGTCCACGGTGGTTCACTCAACCCAGTTCTTGCAGACCTCAAGGTGACGGCCTTTAAGTAGGCAGAATCGCTCAGCCAGGTCTCACGGGACATGACGTCCACGAACTGGGAGGTGAGATCCATGAACTTGCAGGCAAAGCCACTGGACGTAGGCAGGTGTAGGCCCACAGACTGGCTGCGGGCAAATTCACCGAGAACAGGTCTTGCTGATTTGACGTCTGTTTTGTGATTCAGTTCACTTGGCTGATTATTCACTGAACTTGGATCGAGGGGCTGTGTGCTTGAAGAACAGTGCACAGCGAGTGCTGAACTCGTAGGGAAGAAGAGGGATGGTGCGCATGCACTGAGGAGTGGAGAGACATCTATATGATCATAACAAACAGGACATAAATGGGATAGGGAGCGGACATATTCTTCAGCATGGTCTGATGAATATCGTGTCGATGCTCTATGATCATGCTGTCCAGACTTTGCCAGCACAGAATATAAAGCAGATGGAAATGTCAGTCCACAGGTCTGATGGCAGTGATGGTTGAAGCTGAGGTCTTTCATGAGCCCTGCCTCTGCATTCCAGCCTCCAACATATTGTCCTTGAGGGAACAGTGGCCCACGTCTTTCCCTCAAGCCTTGCCCAACTCTTTTCTCCTCGCTCCAGTTTTCAACACATTTCCAGGGAACAGAGAATGGTGGACGTCTGTCTGTTGATGTTGCTGGAGACAACTCAGACTGTTTCGATGTGGAGCATACTGTGCGGTCTTCAGCATTTGTATCACAACCGGAGTTAATGGCTGTCATCATGTTCGAAGATGTGGACGACCATAGAACGTCTGATAAAGGAGCGGAAGTCCTCGATGACAAAGAAATGGATGGTTTGGCAGCGTCTGTGAAAACAGTGGACAAAGATGATGATGATGATGATGATGATGGCTGAAAGGTGGGGCTGGAAGATGAAGAGTTGTTTGAGGCAGATTTGGCAGATTTTTTCTTTTCAGTAGCTCGCCGATTTTGAAACCAGATCTGAGAAAATATGTAAAAACGATTATTATGGTCATGATTGTGAAACCATTGATACTAAATAACAGAATAAAACGTGAATATACATTTAACAGAGGCATGTTTTACTGACCAAACAAGGAAACAAAGTGGTAACTTTAAACAGGATACATTTAACCCTTTGACCCCCGCACCCTATCCATCTACTGCAAAAACTTAACCCTTTTACTCCTCACCCTATCGACCACACCATGGTGGATAGGGTGAGGGAGTCAAATGTTAATTTTTTGCTTTGCTAGCATGGAGTTGACAATGCAGAATGCTGGTGGACAGGGTGCGGGAGTCAAAGGGTTAACACACAAATCCAGCTACAGCTTTCCTTTAAAGTGGAAATCAAAGGGTTAACACAAATCCAGCTGCAGCTTTCCGTTAAAGCTACTTAACAGCTTGCATTTGAGTCATACAAGGTATAGAGGAGCGGACTAATGTAATGGACAGCCCAGTAAAACGAACCCAGTACTGGTTACAGGTCATAAAATATATGGTATCAAGAAAGAGAGAGAGAGAGAAAAGAGAGAGGAGAGAGAGAGAGAGAGAGAGACAGACAGACAGACAGAGAGAGAGAGAGTGAGAGAGAGAGAGAGACAGACAGGCAGACTGACAGAGAGACACAGAGAAAGAGAGAGACACACATAGAGAGAGAGAGAGAGAGAGAGAGAGAGAGAAATAAACAGAGATAGATAGATAGATAGATAGGTAAAGAGAGAGAGAGAGAGAGAGAGACAGAGAGAGAGACAGAGACAGACAGAGAGACACAGACTGAGATAGACAGGCACAGAGAGCAAGAGCGAGAGAGCGAGAGAGCGAGGGGAGGAGAGAGAGAGAGAGAGAGAGAGAGAGAGAGAGAGAGAGAGAAGCGCCCATCCTACTAGACATAGAACTACAGCAACATGACGTCAACACAAGGAACATCAGTGTACCTGGATCTTGCCAGCCAAGTACTCGTCATTTCCGGCAAGGTCCTCCATGATTTGAAGATGGCTTGGTTTCCGGTCCACTTCCTGGAAGTACGTCATCATCTTGTGTAACTGTTCTGGAGCCCACACTGTGCGCTTGCACGGCGCCTCTTGTACGGTATGTCACTGTCACTGCAGCTTTCTCCTTCAGGGGTGAGGAACGTGTGAGGTCTTCTTTGGTGTGGGGCATGAAATACTTTGATTGATGGCCGTGTCTTCGATGGCCTTTGAGGGGGCAGACAATCAAGAAGAAATTCATCATCAATCAATCAATCAATCAATCAATCAATCAATCAATCAATCAATCACCATCATCATCATCATCATCATCGTCGTCGTCGTCGTCGTCGGGCGTCGTCATCATCATCATCGTCGTCGTCGTCGTTGTCGTCATCATCGTCATCACCACCATCATCATTTCCATTTCAAAATCTTGCCAGCGCATTGGCTTTTTTGGAGGCTGTGAGAATCTGCCAGGTAACTGCTGGCAGATTTGGGTGGAGCACAGATGGAATTGTCCGAGTGCAATGAATTCCTCTTGAACAAAGTCTCAACTCTAAACTCTGTCGTCGTCGATGTCGTCGTCAGCATCATCATCAAAATCCCGTAACCTTGGTGGGCACTGGTGTGACAGTACAGTAGACCGGATCCTCCATCTGTGTCTCTGAGGCTCAGCAACAAGCAGTTCAGGCCTACTGAGGTTGGTCCAGTCTTTAAAATTTACCACGCCCTTCTTCTGTTGACCTTGCCGACGACTCCTTTTCAGGCTACGCTTATTTAAGGATGGTCTTGTGCAATGTGTCATAGCGGGTAACGCGTTCAAACTAGTCAAGCTTATGTTGTTTCGCTTTTGCCAGGAGCTGTTCCTCTGGGCCTACTAACGTATCAATCTTTAACCATACATTCTGATTGATCTTATGTTCGAAGTAAGACATACTAGACGTTTTTTTTTCAGACAGTTAATCTTGGTCTCAGAGGTCTTAATTCTCTTCTCTGAGTGAACAAATACTGTCCACGTTTCACACCTGTAGAAGAGGATGAAACTGTGAGTTATCTTGTACAATCTGTACTCTAGTAGTGAAGCTGATGGTTATGCTTGTCTAGCCATTACCCATTGCTGTTGGGAACCTGATGCGTACTTTTGCTGCTGTCACCTTTGGTCAAGGCAGCTCCTGTCTAATGGAAGCTGTCGACCTTTTCCAGTTTCTGGCCATTCACACAGACTTCTGTAGTGCTGTTAGTTGTGCTGTTGACCAGGCTTTGATTGTCCCTACTTACAGGTTGAAGAACTTATGATATTGAAAATGTGACCAGAAGACATTTTATGACAAGGTGACGTGAGACTTGAGTGTTACTATTGTGTGTGTATGATCTATTTTCAATATAATGAGCAGTTTATTTTGATGAAAAGCCTCCAGCTGAATAATTCATTAATATGATGAGCTCATTTATTTTCCTTTATTTTTGTCAAATAAGAGGACACTTTTCCACGTGTAGGTTGTTGAGAGGATCCGTTTTATGATGACAGTAGTTTGATCACTAAATTCCCGTCTTTATCATTTGTCCCTCGTTAACATCACAGAATCATTTTTGTGGCTTAATATACTTGTATGTAATAATAGTTGATTCTGAATTTCATCACCAACATAATGACGAAAGTTTTGCAAAAGAGAACAAGCACTAATTCACATTAACAGTTCTGTAAGGCAATAATAAGAGAAACATTTGCTGCCATGGTGTATGCTTAACAAACACTGAAACTGTTATTATGTTGTAAAATTTGTAGTATACCACCGTCTGGTAAGTGAAACCGTCATGAACTCACCTGGCAAATATCCATTGTTTTGATGCAGGTTGCGTTCAATGTTCATGATTTTGGTCTCATGTAGTTGTGGTAAGAAATATCACCATAAAAATCCTGCCAGCTGTGGAACGACCGTCTTTGAGAAACAGTTTGTTGTCTGCCAATGTGAGACTGAAATCTTTTGTGACTATTCACTGACAAAATAAGGTAACATTTTTAGTAAGCAAACTTTGTTAGACTGTGGAATCCACAGCTTCCTGGCTGTCAGTTTACTCTTGTCAGATGAACGAGCAGAACAGAAATATTGCATCTGTCAGTCTGTATCTTTGACAAGCTAAGAATCCAAACAGTACACATTCATTGAGTATTGCATTCGTCAGTCTGTGTCTTTGACAAGCTTAGAATCCAGACAACACAAAGCCACTCAATAGTACATCTGTCAGTTTGTGTCTTTGACAAGTAGAATCCAAACAATACAAGGTCACCAAGTATAGCATCCGTCAGTCTGTGTCTTTGACAAGCTTAGAATCCAAATAATACAAAGTCACTAAATATTACATCTGTCAGTCTGTGTCTTCAACAAGTAGAATCCAAAC
>JAPXFY010000018.1:31131369-31138869 GCA_030674185.1 Monoplex corrugatus | reverse complement strand
TGCTTGTTCGTTATTTCTTTTAACGTCTATTCACATATGTGCTTTTAGATGAAAAATAAATAAATAAATAGATAACTAACTAAATAAATAAATGAAATAAAACAAAAACAAAAATGAATGGACAAATAAACAGATAAATAAATAGATATTTGAATAAATAAATAAATAAATAAATAAATAAATAAATAAATAAATAAATAAATAAATAAATAAACAAAGAATATAGAGAGGTGACTATGGGATGAATGAATCCATGAAGTCATATTGGCATTGTACCATATAATGTATCATCATACGATTTAACGAGCAACTGAAAAGCATTCAGAACGTTAATTTAAAACGGCCAGGCTGCATTAGTTTGTACAGGGTGGTGAGTATGTGTGTGTGTGTATGTAAGCGTTTGCGTGTGTGTGTATATATACATACATATATATATATGTGTGTATATATATATATATATATATTATATATATATATATATATATATATATATATATATATATAATTATATATATATATATATATGCCTACATACATATATATATATATGTATGCTTGTGTGTGCATGCATGCGTTCATTTGTATGTGTGTGTGTGCACGTGCGTATGCGTGAGTGCGCACGCGGGTGTGTGTATGAGTGTGCGCGCGGGTGTGTGTGTGTGTTTGTGCGTGGTGGCTTTAGCCTATTTGAGTGCATGCCTTATTTGGCTTGTCACCACACCTAACTGCTCTTTTTGGTTTGTTATCACTGCTCACCCCATGTTTTCTCTACACCCAATCTGATTCTTTGGATGTTTTCCTGTGGCTGTCTGTGAACCATTGAAATAGGCGTGGTCTGTAAACACACACACAGTTGACAGAGCTGGAGGAGCCTGGTGAACATTTCTGTAATGCGCTGTCCCTGTGACTTTTTACGGTGGTAAGGGAAAAGTGGAGGAAGAAGAGAAGATGTATGTACATGTCTACTTCTTGCCTCCCTTTCTATAAAATGCTAATGTGAGGTTTATAAAAAAAAAAAAAAAAGAAAACCAAACAACCAACCAATCAACCCAACCCAACCACCAACCCAACCCAACCCAACCCAAACCCAAACCCAACCCAACCCACCAGCCAGCCAACCAACCAACCAACCCAACCCAACAACCAACCCAACCCAAACCCAACCCAACACCAACCAACCCAGCCAACAACCATCGCCAACCACCAGCCACACCCAACCAACACCAACACGAAAAAACACTCTGAAGACATGTGTTTGCTCTTTTTAACTCCCTTGTGTACGTGTCTTTCTGTGTCTGAGTGTTTGAGAGGAGAGAGAGAGAGAGAGAGAGAGAGGAGAGAGAGAGAGAGAGAGAGAGAGAGAGAGAGAGATGAATGCGCAAGAGAGAGAGAGAGAGAGAGAGAGAAGAGAGAGAGAGAGACAGACAGACAGACAGAGACAGAGAGAGAGAGAGAGAGAGATGAATGCAAGAGAGAGAGAGAGAGAGAGAGAGAGAGAGAGAGAGGGAGAGAGAGAAGAGAGAGAGAGAGAGAGAGAGAGGAGAAGGGGAGCGAGAGGGAAAGCTGAGAGACAGATGAATGCGCGCACTGCTTCCCCCCCCCCACACACACACCACGCACGCACGCACGCACGCACGCACGCAGAATGGGAATCTATCTTTCTTATTCTTCCCTTAATACACAGACTCGCCACACATATTGAGAGAATACAATCGTGCACATCCACAACTATTGATACTTTCTACTTAATCTTGCAGTCTGAGACCAGGTTTTTGAAAAATAATGTGTTTGCTTGTGTTTGTTTCGTTTTGTCTTATCCCAAGTAAGAAGTTTTTTTGCTGTTTGTTTGTCTGTTTGTTTGTCTGTTCATTTGTCTGTTTGTTTGCTGTTTGTTTGTCAGTTTGTAGACAGCGTAGTGTACAAAAAACCCAAATGCATGTATATATCAGTGGGTACTACAGTAAAACAGTACTTATCTAACTCTAGTACACGTGCTTATGCACCGATGGCAAACAGAATGATGGTTAACACACGTACACCCCCACACTGGGAAGAAGAGGGGGTGGGGGTGGGAATGAACATAATGTAATTAACATGATAATGGAGAAAGCTACATTTAGAACGAGCCCCGTTGAACGTCACAACGGGCGGTGACATCAACAAAGAGGTGCAGGCGGGCGTTTTCCTAACGTCATGGAGCCCGGCAAACGGAATGTCTGTTTGCCAACCCATATACGTCTGACCCACATCGCTACCCGTGAACATGGACGGTTTGTTCCTAGCAACACACCTATTTGCAAACCCACCCACCCACCTACCGGAAATCGCATCTATAGCAGAGGTAAGTGATCGGTACCCGTATGCACACTCATACTCTCACAAATTGGCGTAACCCTCCTTCACACAATGAAGGTAGGGCCAAACACTGCCTATATAACTAGACACAAATCGAAAAATACAGTACACAATCTCTCACCGTCTGATCATCAGCAGTAAATCTTCACAACGAACATCGTCAGATTTTTTTCAAATTGTTCGACCATTGCTGGAAAGTCATTTCAACAAGTTGCGAACAAGTTTAGCAAAGCGCGTTAAGTTGAACTGCAGAGTGAGAACAATTGATTGAAAGTTCTTTTTATAAGGCAGCTGTTTCCAGAAGAAGAAAACGACAAAGAAGAAAACGGCAAAGAAGAAGTCAAAGAAGGAAGGAGACAAAAAAACTCTTTAATTTCACTCAGAGAAACAGGCGAACAGTCTCACGACTTAGCTTGACGTGTTCCACAAAATTATCAAGGGTTAAAATGTTCTCAGCAGCCTCCATCCTGCTCCTGGCGGTCATCTGCTTCAGCAGGACCTCCATGCTTGTGGTGATGGGCAAAGCCACCTGTGCCGGGGGACTGGGACTGCAGTGGTTAAGTGACCCAGACGACTGTTCCAAGTACTACATGTGTTACGGCAGTATGCAGTACGAGTTTGACTGTGGGGGCATGGTCTGGAATCCTGACTTGAAGACTTGCGTTGGCAGAGGCTCGAAGTTGGATAAGTGTAAGTATTGTTGTATTGTGTCATTTTAGGTATATATTGCTGTTATTGTTATTTTTGTTTAAAGCCTAGCCGCTGCGTAGAGCCATATTAGGGCTATAACCGTTTCGAAACAGACACATTACTTCAACAGGACAAAAAAGAAAAAAATGTTATGTACACATATCAATGCATTCGCGCACATAATCTAAGGAGATGCCCCTGGCGTCATCACACACGGCACTTCAAAAACAAACCTGAATTTACATTTAAACATAACTAAGGACTCTAAAACATGAAAATGGGCCTAAATTACCTAAAATTGCTTCCGCATACCTCATTTACCTATAACCAAAATGCACTTAATACATGTACCCAATTATCAATCCTAACAGAAAGTATGTAAGACTTTATCGAACACATACAGGTGAATGGACCAGAAAGGCAGAAATGATAGGAGGAAATGACAGAAAGCAAAGGAGGAAGAAAGAAACAAAGAGAGTGACAGAAAAGAGGAAGTATCTGGCACAGAATTTCCATAACGTGGGGATACTATTTTACCTGAAAGAACCATCGGCATCTCCGCGTGGGGTTAGTTATATATGGTGTTGTTGTTATTTGGTTGGTCTTATGCATTACTTATATTACATTACATTGTCTTCCGTTTGCATTGATCTATTGTATTTTTCGTCACAACTGAACTCCATCTGTCCTCGCCCCATAAATTCTGGTTGCTGTCTGCAAAGAGAACAGGATGCAAAATCCACCAGAGAGGTAACTGATACTAACGCTTACACTCACAGACTCTTCTTCAAGTGCATATTCAAAACATCGTGTTGTACTACGTTTAGTAGATTTGCTCAAAATACAACATTCATCTTTGTGAGAGATAAAGTCGCTCATTGCTTGGAACATTAGACCTCAAAAGTAGGATGAAGCATGGTAGAGTGAAGCTGTCTGATGGCCGGATGACCAAGGTTCGTGTCCCTAACGAACACATCCCATCAGTACAGCTTAGTGTAAGTGGTATTGAATTAGGAAGATAAAGGGGTAAATAGACAAAGCAGACGATGCAAGTTTTGTGATGGCTGTGACTTAGACTATCAGCTTCATATTTGAATATTGTAAATTCCATGATGACCGTCAGAAGTTTATTCCACAAAAATATCTGTCAGTCAAATCAATGTTCTCACTGTGTAACTTCACTTCTGAAAAAAAGAAGATAAACTGAATCAGCGAATTGTGTCAAATTTTCTAAAAGTGTATAGCTATCTTTTGAACTCTTGAGAATTCTGTCGTGAGACAGTTTCAAATGAATATTTTTTTTCTGTTGAACTACGTTCTGTCTGCTTCATGTTATATGGTAATCTCTATGGATTTTCATCTGTTTGCTGTTGTCCTCCATGCCCACATTGAGAATAAAGGATCTATTAAATACTAATATTAATATTAATAATAAGGACGACGACAACAACAACAACAACAAAAATAATAATGATAATAATAATAATAATAATAATAATAATCATAGTGTGACTGTGAAGACTTGTCACACAACAGACGCTCACAACAACAGACAAGTGGCAAAATTCCATCTTTTATTTAACAACAGGATGATCAAAATCTCCCTGTACGCCACAAAAACATTTTCTTCAACACCTTGTTTCAGTTACGTCAAATTTTTCTTCTTACAATTTCAATATCATGAATGCTTCTGACAAAAAAACCTTTGGCTGTCGATATTTTCCTCTTCTTAGAGGGTTCTCTGCAAAAAAAGTACTCTCATAGCACTGATATGACTGCGCAGTCGGCTGGGCTTAAAACAACAACAGTGATCTCATATTCAACATTCTATACCTTAAAACTCTAACAACAAACTTCTCAAAATAAATCCAGGGTCCATCAACAATACAGTATTCAACAGCACCGAAAAAACAAACAAGCAAACACAAGGAAAGAAAAGAAAAGAAAACAAACAAACAAACAAACAAACAAACAAACAAACCCAAAGGCTAGGCAGGGCCTCAGGATCTGGCCAGCTGATG
Source organism: Monoplex corrugatus (assembly GCA_030674185.1). Taxonomy (NCBI): domain Eukaryota; kingdom Metazoa; phylum Mollusca; class Gastropoda; order Littorinimorpha; family Ranellidae; genus Monoplex; species Monoplex corrugatus. The sequence continues at coordinate 31,133,803 of JAPXFY010000018.1, read as the reverse complement.
GGTTTATGTGCAGGCTTAAGGCTTGTGCCGTGATCATTTTGGATCTTCTCCATCACATGTCACCTGTGACGTTCATATTGAATTCATTCTGAGCATGATGAACCTGAATCGATTTCTGTCAGAAGAATTATTTCATCATTATTTTGTACCCATAAACAATATATCAATCTAACAATTGCTCCATGCAGGTACCACTGGCAAGAACGAACCAGACGCCACCAACCTGCCGACAGGTAAAAATTTCAAAGACCTGTGCGCCCAGAGTGGAGACAGCGCCATTTACTATGCCAAGGAAGACAACTGCGCGCAGTATTACGACTGTAGCTCAAGAGAGGCAACTGTGTCTACGGATCCCCTGGTGAAGGAGTGCGAGTTCCCTCTCTTGTTCAGCGAGGAGACGAAGCGTTGTGAGCATTACGACAAGGTTCAGTGTGGAAGCCGCATGGAGCCTTTGGATGCCTGTGAGTTTTTATTGTGAATAAATCATAATTTCACCATTTGATTCCCGCACACTGTCTACCAACTGCAAAAACTTAACCCTTTGACTCCCTCACCCTATCCACCAACTTCATACAGGAAGCTGGTGGATAGGGTGAGGAAATCAAAGGGTTTAGTTTTTGCTTTGCTAGCATGGTTGACTATGCAGGATGCTGGTGGACAGGGTGCGGGAGTCAAAGGGTTAACGATATTTCAGTTGATGTAATAGAAGAGTAAATTGAAAACCGCACTAGGAAGACACAAAACATGTTACTACACAGCACACACAATTGCAAGACGCCTTAGTCATACGCTTCCTCCATACACATACTGTGCAACATAAAACGTGACACCCCTGTCAGTGTGTGTGCGTGCATGTGTGTGTGTGTGTGTGTGTGTGAGTGTGTGTGTGTATGTGTGTGTGTGAGTGTGTGTTTGTGTGTGTATGTGTGCGCGTTTATATCTGTGTGTGTGTGAATGTATGTATGTGTGTGTTCTTGCTTGCTTGCTTATGTGTATGTGTGTGTGCTTGTAGTTGCGCATGCTTGCGTGCGTGTGTGTGTGTGTTTTAACGTGTGTGTGTGTGTGCGTGTGTGTGTGTGTGTGAGACAGACAGACAGACAGACAGACAGAGAGAGAGAGAGAGAGAGAGAGAAAAGAGAGATAGATAGATAGATAGATAGAGAGAGAGAGAGAAAGAGAGAGAGTGTGTTTGTATGTATGTATGTGTGTGTGTTAGTTATTTCTTTTAACATCTATTCACATTATGTGCTTTTAGATGTGTGTGTGTGTGGTGTGTGTGTGTGTGTGTGTGTGTGTGTGTGTGTGTGTGTGTGTGTGTGTGTGCACGTTTGTGTGTGTGTGTGTGTGTGTGTGTGTCTGTGTGTATGTGTGCGTGCATGTTTATATGTGTGTGTTGTTCCTTTTGTTAAGTGTTCTTTTCGTCATTTCGTATATCTGTCTGTGACTGTCACCCGGTCTGTGTAATCAAATCCACATCTGTAGTATGGCCTGTGGGTTTGTTTATACTCACATTTTTTGATAACTTTATCGAAGCGAACAAGAATAAAAGATAAAAACAAAAACACAAAAAGCGTCTATTGCTGATTGAAGAGTGTGATGGCGATGACGAAGATACCATATAATGATGATGATGATAACGAATGGTGATGATAGATAATGACGACGACAGGGACTGGTGATAATAAGATAATTACGTGTTCGTTGTCGTTCTCTTCCTTCTCTGTCATCATCGCTGTTTTCTGCTGCCTACAGGTGACTATGAAGCCAACGGGTGTCAGAATCACGCTCACTGTGTCCCATGCAAGGTGCGGTTCCCAACTTGCAGGAACCGTCCTGACGGTTTGAACCCCTGGGAGGGGCGGGAACCTTCTCCCTACTACGTTCTCTGCCAGCAGCAGCGCCCTCTATATCAAGGAATGTGCGACACGAGCAAGGGCGTGCATCTTTTTGATTCCACCGAGCGGAAGTGCGTCTTAAAAGGTGATGAGACTGGGTTAATCCTTTGATTCCCGCACCCTGTCCACCAGCATCCTGTATTGTCAACCAAGCTAGCAAAGCAAAAATTTAACACTTTGACTCCCTAACTTAACCCTTTGACTTCCTCACCCTGTCCACCAGTTTCCTGCATTGTCAACAATTCTAGCAAAGCAAAAACTTAACACTTTGACTCCCTAACTTAAACGACGGGTGAAGTGATGAACTGGTAACTTTAGACTGAAGATTGGAGAAGGTGTGATTAGGTGTGGTATAAAATGCCAGTATTTCCTAATATATTGTCTTCTGGAAACATCTCAATATGAGGTTCAAAACGGAACGATATAATGCTAAGCTAAATTCTTGTTTGCATGAATGTAGACGCAGATTGGCACAAATGTATTCCCGTATTTCACAATAAAAAATAAATCTATTATGCTCATGACTAGACTGCCATAAC
>JAPXFY010000018.1:31101369-31126369 GCA_030674185.1 Monoplex corrugatus | reverse complement strand
CTATCTCCTATTCACGGAATATCTAGAGCAGGGGTCTATCCCCTATTCACAGAAGATCTAGAGCACGGGTCTATCTCCGAAGGTGCTGATACTGACTATGGCATCATGAGAACTACGACAGGAAGAAACTGACGTCCCCACGAGAACAGAGTATGACTCTGGGACAATGTTCACCATGCTGTGGTGATTATGTAACGATGGAGCAGATCATCATAATACTATGGAATTCCATCTAGGATTGAGACTTTGAGACATGGTTTTACTTAACGTTTACCATCATAATGTATCCTGGCGTCAACCAGACCCGAGAGATACAGACACTTGCACGGTTGATCAGGAAATTTGAGCAACAGTAGTAAGAAACTCTGGGGAGAGCTGGACATCAGAAGATCCTCAGAGGAGAAACCCCCGTCAAAGCAAGTGTTTCGGCCCTTAACTCCTGGTACTCTAAGGGGGCCGGGCCACATCCAGGTCATGACTCCTGGATGTCTTTTAGCTGTTGCCATTTTGAGATCAACCAGACCCGAGAGATACAGAGACTTGCAAGGTTTGTCAGGTAGTTTGAGCAACACTTCTTAATGACGCATCCGTGAGGTGGATGAGACTTGACTTCGTTGTTCCAGTCTTCACAAGTGGGGTGTGATTAAAGAAATATTATAACTATTGTTTTCATCTTGTTGATAGGCATCTGAGGCTTTGTGCGTTGACTGGGGGGGGGGGGGGGCTTTCTATGATGTGAGACGAGTTTATACCGAGTGGCTAGTTGTTTTGTGGTTCAGACCTTTAATTATGTATTTATTTATCTGTTCTTTCGATTGAAGATGAGATACACAGATACACAGGTCATTTACATGTAACCAAGATTGTTCCAATGAAAGACCGATACAATACTAGTATAAAAATGTAGGCTAGGTAAAACATTGACTAGGTTGGGCATTAGGACCTGGCCAGCTCTTGGGTTTATGTGCAGGCTTAAGGCTTGTGCCATGATCACTATACACATGGCACCTGTGACGTAAGTGCACATGGAATTCATTCCGAGCGCGGAGACGTCATCTTAAGAAACTGAAACTGAAACTGAAACAAAGAGACCTTAGAAGCAGTGGTCTGTCTGTGTTCTCCTGTTACTGTTTGCAGTTTGTGGTTGTCGGCCTTTACTGACTGCTCCTCGTTCACAACTCTTCTCACTCCAGGAGGGATAACTCTGCAATTAGTGGATCGCAACACATGTAACAGTATCTTGCCTATCCGTAATTTACCAACACATACTGCTCTCTCTCTCCACCCACAAACACACACACAATGCATACATACATACATGCATGCACGCAAACCCACACTACCAAAGATATCTCTCTATATATATATACACACCATATATAAGAGACATAAGAGACATGTATGTGTAAGAGACATATAATTTATATATATATATATATATATATATATATATATATGTATATATATATATATATATATATATAAGAGACAGAGACAAAGACACAGAGGGAGAGGGAGAGAGAGAGAAAGAGATGTATATGTATGTATATATTTGTATATATATATATATATATATATACATACATGTATATATGTATATGTATATATATGCATATACATATATATATTATACATATACATATACATGCATATATTTGTGTACATATATATATATATATATATATATATATATATATATATACATATGTACACATATACATATACATGCATACATTTGTGTACATACATTATATATATAAATACATACATACATATATGTATATATGTTTGTCTGAGGGTGGATGTGATGCATCTAGTGTGTCAGCTAGTGACTAGTGACTGCGTGTTTGTCACCTCTCACTTTCACAGCTTACATCCACTGGCTAGCACTGCTGCTTGCAGCTATGCGAAAAGAAGAGCAGAGGGCGTAAGTCTCTTCCTGTCAGTACATAGCCTCTCCATCAGCAAGCCCTACGTTGTGCCTCCTCGTGGCGACAGGCGGTAACTGAGCACCTCGCGAACTCAGGCTAAATCTCGTGGGACTCGGAGGATGTCTGGCCCCCAGTCGTGCGGCATGCAGGCCCACCGGCTTGTGGATTTGCCCTGGTGCCCCCGAACCAGATCCCCAAGCTATGGGTAAACTAGCTCCATTGCCTTGTGGACATCTCGGGAGAGAGTAAGGCTAAGGGAATTAACCCTGAAAAAACCCCGATGGAAGGCAAGGGGAAACCACCATCGTAGTTTTCCCCAGGACAACCATGGACGAAGGAAAGATGTATGAAGTTAACGACGTCAATAGGTGCTCCTGTGGAGCACCTTCGTCCGGTAGGGACTGTCATGCGGCGCAGGTGACACCAAACCGTCAGCCAGCGACCAAAATTAAACCCAAAGTCAAACATAGAAACACCAAAATAGCAACATGGAACATCAGAACACTGCTGCAGAAGGGCAAATTAGACAACATCAAAATGGAGATGGAAAGGCTTAACATCAGTATTTTAGGACTAGGCGAAGTGAGATGGAATGGGGCAGGCATGATAACATCAGGAGAATACACAGTGATATACTCTGGTGGTAATTCACATGAAGGAGGAGTAGGCATCATAATGGACAAAGACAAACCAAAAGCAGTTAAGGGATACTGGGCTGTGTCCGACAGAGCTTTGCTGGTCAAATTGGGAGGCAAACCATTTGATATCAACATCATACAGGTGTATGCACCAACATCCGCAAATACTCAGGAAGACATCAGTAACTTCTACGAAGTTTTAGAGATGGCGAAGGTCCAGTGTAAATCACAAGAAGTTACAGTCATAATGGGAGGTTTTAATGCTAAAGTGGAACAGGATAGGGTGGAGGATATAGTTGGACCTCATGGCCTTGGTACGCAAAATGAAAGGGGAAGGAAACTTGGAGAATGGGCACAGGTGAATGAGTTCATAGTAGGAAACACCTGGTTTGAGCAGCCTAATAGAAGAAAATGGACTTGGATGAGTCCAGGAGATAATACAAAAAATCAGATTGACTACATCCTGATCAACAAAAGATTTAGAAATTCTTTACTGTCAGCAAAAACACTACCAGGCGCAGACTGCAACAGTGACCACAATCCTGTAGTGGGAAGGTTTAGGCTGAAATTGAGGAAAAGGAAACAGACCAAAAGCAACATCAAACTAAACCTTGGACTCTTAAAGACAGATGAAATGAATACATGTTCAAAACAAATTCAGTGCTCTGGAAGACGTTGGTGACAGTGAGGAACAATGGACAAAGTTGAGAAATTTGATAAATGAAGCTTGTGAAGAAATCCCTAAGGCAGATAGAAAAGCAAAAAGAGCTGGATGACTAATGAAATTTTGGGCTTGATGAAGGAAAGTAGGAGGGCAAAGTGAAACGAGGAGATATACAGGAAGATAAACAAAGAAATCAGGTACAGGTGCAATGAAGCTAAAAAGCTTGGCTGAACACAAAATGCAAAGAGATAGAAGACCGACACAAAATGGATCCTCAGGGTATGCATAGACGAATTGAAGAAATTGTCCACAGGAAAAATACATGCACATCAACTGGTTGCTTAAAATCGAAAGATGGCACGCTTATCATGGAAAAGACAAGGTATTAGACTGATGGGGAGAGTACATTAAAGACCTTTTTGAGGATGACAGAAACGAAGAACACATTATAAAAAAGAACTTTGAAGGACCACCCATAATGAAAGATGAAGTTAGAGCAGCACTGAAAAGGATGAAACCAGGAAAAGCCCCAGGACCAGACAACATTACTACAGAGATGATTGAAGCCTTGGAGGAATTTGACATAGAAAAAAAAAATAACAGTCCTCCTAAATGAAATTTACGACACTGGAAAAATCCCCAATGATATGTCAAAATCAATTTTCATTGCACTTCCAAAGAAGACAGGGGCTACAGAATGCGAACTCCATCGCACAATCAGTTTGATGAGTCATGTAACAAAAATCCTGTTAAGAATAATCATGATTAGGACAAGGAATAAATCAAAAGAGAAATAACAGAAGAACAGTGTGGATTTGTGGAAGGGAAGGGAACTATTAATGCCATATACATCCTAAGAACTATCATAGAGAGGTCAATTGAGATGAATAAGGATTTGTATTTATGCTTTGTTGACTATACCAAGGCTTTCGATTGGGTAGGACATGAAGAATTGATCAACCAACTGGAGCGACTCAATGTTGATGGAAAAGATCTACGAATAATCAGGAATATGTACTGGGAACAAACAGCTGTAATGAGAATAGAAAACAATATAAGCTCTTTCCAAAACATCAAAAGAGGAGTCAGACAGGGTTGTGTTTTGTCACCAGATCTGTTTTCACTTTACAGCGAAAACATCATGAGAAACCTAGAAGAAGACCCTGGAGTGAAAATGATAAACAACATTCGGTACGCAGATGACACCGTGCTGATTGCAGAAAATGAAAGGGACCTACAAAACCTTGTGAATATACTAGAAATAGAAAGCAAAGGTAAGGGGTTGGAACTAAACAGCAGGAAAACTGAAGTCATGGTGATCAGTAAAAAACATGAAATAACAGCAAATGGCACAACCTTGACACAGGTCAATAAGTTCAAATACCTGGGAACGGTCATTTCATCAGACGGCAGATGCACATCGGAAATAGCCGGCAGAATCGGCCAAGCCAAAACAGCATTCAAGAAGATGACAAGCATTTTTACCAACAAATGCCTATCAATTAACATCAGAAAGAGGTTCTTGAATGTTATATAGAACCAATACTGTTATACGGATGTGAGGCATGGACAGTCAGCAAGCAAAGCCAGAACAAGATTGAGGCAGCCGAGATGTGGTTTCTAAGAAGAATGTTGACAGTTCCATGGATAGCAAAGAAAACAAACGAGACAGTCTTGATGGAGGCAGACACAAGTAGATCACTCATAAGCAAGATTAGGAAAAGACAGGCAACATTTATAGGCCATTTTATGAGGAAAGGGGATTTGGAGCACTTGGTCACAACAGGAAAGCTGGAGGGAATGAGAGCACCAGGTAGACTCAGGGAGAAAATGCTGGACGGACTTGCAGAGTGGCTGGGGACGAGGAGGGTGGGGAAGATGCTGGGGGCAACGAGAGATAGAGACAGATGGAAATCCATGATCGCCAACGCCATGCGGCAGGGCACCTGATGATGATGATGATGATGATATATTATATATATATATATATATTATATATATATATATATATATTATCGAGAGAGAGAGAGAGAAAGAGAGAGAGAGAGAGAGAGCGAGAGAGAGAGAGAGCGAGCAAACAATACCACACTCTTGTATCTTTGATGCGTATGATATTTATTCCGTGTTTGTCTCCTTTATATACAAAGTAATGATGATCATGATGAAAAACAACAAACAACGCGTCGCCATTTTCCGACACGCGCAGTACCACCTCCTGCGTCACAACTTTATTCACAATGTCGTCATTTGTGTCCCATCTCCTGAATGACGTCACGAATTTAATACGTCACAAAATAATAGATGTCAGAGCTGTAGGATAAATCAGTCACCTCTATATTTGAAGCAGTAGACCAATAGATGGTAAAGATATATTACATTATTAGAAACATAATATAGATGACCGTTTACAGTACTCAAGCTGGTACTTGTGTAGAAGTGTTCTGGAGCAGATTCGTAGAGCCATAATGACATGAAAAACTTTTTCTTCCAGTATCTGATTAAATTTTTTGTGTCCCCCCCCCCCCCCTCTATTAAGCTGTGAAACACGGGGGTTGGTAAACGAGCTGTGGATCTGGGCGAGATAAATTTGCTGTACTACTGGTGACAAATTAAGCATTTGAAGTGCTCGAGACTTTCCATCGTGACTTTTGTTCAACGGAACTTCTTTGTCAAATAAGAAACTATGTAGACTTTCTTCCAGTACAAAAAATAAAATATTCTTATTTATCGTTAACGGGTTTACACATCAGAACAGAGTACCCAGATCTTTTTTCTTCCACAAAAATAAGTTGTCTAACGGGGGAGAAAAATTCTATATTTTGGAATTACCTTGCTCTTATCTGTTACTGTCCAGAAACGCTCACTGGCGTTTGTAGTCAGTCGAAAGCGTCACAGGTCGTAGCTGAAGCTATCCGAAAGCGGCCCGATTCTTATTTGCCGCTGTATGGAATCGTCCCTCCAAGGCTTCTAGCGATGGTCCTGGCGGAATCGCAGCGTTTCGTGATGAGATCGAAGAGGCGTGGCTCTACGGCGGAGACGGGTTTACACGTTCCGGTCTCAGGGAGCGGCCTTGTTTGCATCGGGCAAACCTGGGGGTGTAAGGCTGCCCAGGGAATGGGTTGTCACCATCAGGAAGATTCCTGCAGTCAGGGTAGTCCACCCAGCATGGCCGACAGTGGGAGTGCTTTCCACAAGAAAACTGCCTCAGGTCACCTGTGTGGTGGAAGGAAGGATGGAATCTTTTATTTATTGTCTATTCACAATTGTCTTTTGTTTATTGTCTGTTCACAATTGTCTTTTGTTTATTGTCTGTTCACAATTGTCTTTTGTTTATTTTCTGTTCACAATTGTCTTTTGTTTATTGTCTGTTCACAATTGTCTTTTGTTTATTGTCTGTTCACAATTGTCTTTTGTTTATTGTCTGTTCACAATTGTGATTTTAGACCAAAAAAAAAAAAAAAAAAAAAAGGGGGGGGGGGGGTGAGGAGGGAAACGGGAGTTTGAAAGGTGGAAGAAGAACATTTGAATCAAATAACAATGCGTAACAATGAAGGAATAGTGTCAAATAACAAATAACAATTAAAGAACATTTTGCAACAATCTGCCGACAGGGGATCTGAGAATTAGTTGGACAATTGGAATAACGTCATTGTTTTTGTTGTAAAGAATGTTGCTGATGTCAGGACACGAGAACGTCATTGTTTTTGTTGTAAAGAATGTTGCTGATGTCAGGACACGAGAACGTCATTGTATTTGTTGTAAAGAATGTTGCTGATGTCAGGACACGAGAAATCGAAAGTACTATTTCTATACAACGATAGGAAGACATCATCATCATCATCATCATCATTCATCATCATCATCATCATCATCATCATCATCATCATCATCATCATCATCAAGTGCCTTGCCACATGGCGTTGGCGATCATGGCCCTCCATAAAAAAATTATGCAGCTGTCCCTTGTTGCCGCAAGCACATCTTCCACCCTCTCTGCCCTCAGCCACTCTGCAAGTCCGTCCAATATTTTTCCCTGGGTCTACCTGGTGCTCTCTTTCCCTCCAGCTTTCCTGTTGTGACCAGGTGCTCCAATTCCCCTTTCCTCATAAAATGGCCTACAAATGTTGCCGGTCTTTTCCTAATCTTCCTTATGAATGATCTACTTGTGTCTGCCTCCATCAAGACTGTCTCGTTTGTTTTCTTTGCTGTCCATGGAACTGTCGACATTCTTCTAGAAACCACATCTCGGCTGCCTCAATCTTGTTCTGGCTTTGCTTGTTGAATGTCCACGCCTCACAAACGTATAACAGTATTGGTTCTATATAACATTCAAGAACTCTCTTCCTGATGTTAATTGATAGGCTTTTGTTGGTAAGAATGCTTTTCATCTTCTTGAATGCTGTTTTGGTTTGGCCGTTTCTGCAAGATGGGACATTCAAAGAATAGGTTGTGAATTGATAATAATGTCTTTGAACAGATACACAATTTTCAGTATATTTTGTCTTTCAAGAGTTGAGTCGAATTTTGTAGATCAAGGACGCTAGCTGCCTGGAGCAGTGAGGGATCAGTCTCTGAGTAGCTGAGAAACTGGCCTAAACTGATCTTTCTAACACAGAGCTAATTTCATGAGCCGACAGTCGTAGACTGTTGAGTGTTTTGTTATTTGTTTGGTGGAAAGTCAAGTACAGTCAATAATGAAGGCAATGGTCCTTGGCTCACGTCACAGCAGGATGTTTGTCTAAGGAAATATTGTTTCAGTTTAGTTTCAGTTTCTCGAAATAACGCCTCCGCGCTCAGAATGAATTCTATATGCGCTGACGCCACTGGTGCCACGTGATGGAGAAAAATCCAAACTGACCACGGCACTACCTTTAAGCCTGTACATAGGTTTTATGTGGCTGGTAAAATCTTGACTTCCTATCTATCGTATGGGTTTTATGTCTTATATTTGTATCAATGTGTTGTTGAAACGGTCTGAGCTACATTGTCATGATACGTGTATCTACATTTGTAATGTTAAAAACAAACAAGCAAATCAATGTGTTGTTGAAATAGTCTGAGTTATATTGTCATGATACGTGTATCTACATTTGTAATGTTAAAAACAAACAAGCAAATCAATGTGTTGTTGAAATAGTCTGAGTTATATTGTCATGATACGTGTATCTACATTTGTAATGTTAAAAAACAAACAAGCAAACCACTACCACCACCATCACCACCCGCTCCACCCCCCAAAAAAAAACAAAAAACAAAACAAAATCAGATGAAGACACAACCAGCCACTTAATATAAATTGATCTCGCCATGATACCATGACTATTTCTCATATTGTGACCCCACACAGCACAGAACGCAACAACTAGATGAAACAGCGAAAACTTCGAATATTTTAGCATCCAAAAAGGGAACCATCATGACTGTGTCCTCTGGCCTCATAGCATCAACACTGACATGGAGCAAGCTGTGAGAGAAGCAGACACTGAAGACATGGACAGAAAAATTGGCTGTCGAAACATCACAAATCCATGATATGCCGATGATACTGCACTGATGTCTGACAGTATCATCAGCATGAAAAGAATCCTGTACACAGTGGATGCAGCAGGCAAGGAGGCAGGTCTACATCTTAATGCCAAGAAGACAGAAGTAATGCACCTAGAAATAAAAGAAAGTCAAGCGTATTTGGATATTCAAATCAACGAGACTGCATTAGATAATGTGGGTGATTTTAAATGTTGAAGAAAAGTTAAAGCTCACGATGGCACGTGTACTAAAGACATCAAAATAATACTAGGAATGGCAAAAGAGAAAATGACCCCACTCAGTAACATTTGGAAAGGCAGAAGCATACCAACAGCCCTTAAAATCAAAATGTTGAAAATGTGTGATCTGGCCAGTAATATTATATGGTTGCGAAGCCTGAAATACAGTGAAATAGATAATATAAAATCGAAGCAATAGAGATGTGGTTCTACAGGCGGCTTCTTAGAGTCAAATGGAGCGATACAAAAAAAAAGCCTTTTGAATTATATTAACTTGCAATCGAAAGTCACCTGCAGGCAGAAACCAACCAAAGAAACATGAAATACATCGGCCATGTAACCAGCAGCACCAACACATCCCTAATGACAACAGTTTTACAAGGAAAAGTTGAGGCTAAAAGAAATCCGGGCAGATCCTCCACCTCCTGTATGAACAACATCACCAACATCAGCGGTTTAAATGTCGACAAAGTAGCACAGAAAAGTCAAGGCCAGAATGAATAGAGGAGAGTTTTGACGTCTGCTGTAGCGGCTGGCGTCCAGCTGGATGATGGTGACGGGTGACAGGTGATGTCACCAACGTCTTGTATAATTACGTCACGGACATCGTCATCACTCAGTACAACATAAAACCACATCTGCCCAACAACTTGCTGAAAACAACGTATCCATTATCGTGGTTCCTCCAGCCAAGCAACTACCGGAAAAACAAAAACAAAACACGAACAAGAACAACTCGCGCGCGCACACACACATACACACACACACTCACACACGCACACACGCGGGCGTGCACACCACACACCCCACACACACACACACACACACACACACACACACACACACACAACACAACACAACACACACACAACACACACACACACACACACACACACACACACACACACAAAAACACACAACATACATGACATACTGCTCCTTGAGTCGTGTAATTTTTGCATCAGGTTTATCTTATGGTCATTCACGACAGCGTCTCTGTTGATCTTTTTTGGTATGATGGTTTTGTCTAGGTTTTGGACACAGTTTGGATGTTTTTCCAATTCTTGTGCCCTTTGAGATCTGTCAGCTGAGTGCGCTCTTCTGTCTGTCCCATCCGTGATTTTCCACGTTGGAGTGAGTGCCTTTCGCTGTTCTGACCATCTTGTGTCGAGAATTTTCGAGGTTTTCCAGTGTTTGAAATATACCTTCGCCTGTTCTATTTTATGTTTTGACTGTATTGTTTTTCGCTTGGCACATGAAGGCGTATGCTCAACAGTTCACAAGAAGTTGTACTCCATTGTCCTAGGACAAACTTGGACACTTTGTCTGTTTGATTCTTTTTGATGACTATAGAAAGTCCTCCAACGTCATGTTTCTCAATTACTATGAAGTCTTTAAGATCCACTGGTTTGCCTTAGTACGTTCTGGTTTCTGGTAGACATAGCACATAAAAGTCATATACTAATTTCTCAATAGTTGATATCCTCTGTCTTGGACTGGCACACTTTCAGGTACATATTCTGGGGTGCTTCTTTGAGGGCCGTTCAGATGTTATCATTTTTTTCAGTTATACTTTCATATTTTTGTCTTCTTTTCTCCATGATTTTTTTATTTTCTGAAGGTTTTGAGTTTTGTCTCTGGTTCTGTACCTGATTCCTGAAGTTTAGGTGGCGTCACATGGTAGGTTCAGTCAAGTTTTTTGGAAGATGTTGCTCCGGCAGCATATTGTCGCCTTCAATGAAAAACCAACAGAATTCTGAATTTTGGGCATACTTTCAATGAATGCCGAATTGTGGGCACACTTTCAAAGACTATGTTGGGGCAGTAGATAATTCTACAGTCTAGGGGTTCACTCTGGTCAGGGAACCAAACCATTTGTTGAACCAGAGGTTCTCACTGGTCACACAACCAAACTGTTTGTTGAACCAGGGGTTCATACTAGTCAGAGAACCAAACCACTTGTTGAACCAGGGGTTCATACTGGTCAAGAACCAAACCACTTGTTAGAACCAGGGGGTTCATACTGGTCATAGAACCAAACCACTTGTTGAACCAGGGGTTCATACTGGTCACAGAACCAAACCACTTGTTGAACCAGGGGTTCATACTGGTCACAGAACCAAACCACTTGTTGAACCAGGGGTTCATACTGGTCACAGAACCAAACCACTTGTGAACTAGGGGTTCATACTGGTCACAGAACCAAACCACTTGTTGAACCAGGGGTTCATACTGGTCACAGAACCAAACTGTTTGTTGAACCAGAGGTTCTCACTGGTCACAGAACCAAACCACTTGTTGAACCAGGGGTTCATACTGGTCACAGAACCAAACCACTTGTGAACTAGGGGTTCATACTGGTCACAGAACCAAACCACTTGTTGAACCAGGGGTTCATACTGGTCACAGAACCAAACTGTTTGTTGAACCAGAGGTTCTCACTGGTCACAGAACCAAACTGTTTGTTGAACCAGAGGTTCTCACTGGTCACAGAACCAAACTGTTTGTTGAACCAGAGGTTCTCACTGGTCACAGAACCAAACCACTTGTTGAGTGTTGATGAATATGATGGTGAAGTGATACTGTTCCCGTTATTCCAGTTTCTGATCTTGGTGTTACTGATTAGGTTGCATCTGGTCTTAATGGCAGCTTTTCTCATGCAGCGCGTCTCACAGGTAGTACGGAACGTTTTGTGCTCTGGACACTGAGAGAAAATTTGTCAGTAGACGACCCAGTAATTCTCGTTGATACTTGCCAGCATGCTTTGTTTATTTGCGACCTCGACTTGTGACCAGTCTGAATGAAACTTGCAAGATACAATTTCCTATAGTGCTGTGTATTTGCTCCAAATTTAATTAAAATCCGTCCTGACATAGCAGAGATAACTTTTCTTCAGATAAGTATTTTCACATTTTGTACCTCTCTGGTCCAAACGCTGGCGCATCCCAATTAGTATTTGATCTTTTTTGATGATTTATTGAACGGAACGTAAAACCCATATTTAGTTAACTGGACTTACATAAAGCTGAGAAATCTTTACTGGCACTTTTTCTTTTTACAATAAACAGACACGGAGACAGACACATGGACATGATGACTCTCCGATCAATATGAAATAATTTCTCGTTTTACTCATTCTTTTTTTAAAAGGGGATATAACTACCACCACCACTATCACCACCACCACCACCACCACCACCACCACCACCAACAACAACAACAACACCAAGAACAACAACAACAACAACAACAACAACAACAACAACAACAACAACAACAACAACAACAACAACAACAACAACAACAACAACAACAACAACGATTGCAAAGCTGAGGTCGGGTCACCACCCTTTGCGGCGGGACTATAAAGATAGGATCGACTCAACAACGGATCCAGTGTGTCCCCTGTGCAACGAGGAGGAACAATATATGGCACACTGGATCCAAAGATGCCCCGCAACCGAGTACATGCGGTGGCAATTAATCGGGGAGGACAGCGGGAGGCTGGAGTGCCTCACCAAGTATCCCGTGAAGGCGGTGGATATGGCAAGGAGAACGCTTCTTGGATCTCGACAACAGCAATGGTGTCACCCATTTCCACACACACACACACACACACACAACAACAACAACAACAACAACAACAACAACAACAACAACAGCAACAACAACAACGACAACAGCAACAATAAGAACAACAACAACAACAAAGACGCAACTTACATTTATATAAGATTTCCTTGCGTGCGTTGCATTTGACCAGGTTGAAACGGCCACAGGTGCCACTGTCGATGTCGAAGTAGTCGGGGTATGTGCATTCGGCGTGGTAAGGGGCGAACTTCCCCTCTGGGTCCTCTTGCTGCGAGCAGTTGTAGTAGGAGTTACAATTGACGAAGTTGGGCATGATTCTAGTGGGATGAATGCGGCAAATCTCCTGGAGTTCATCCTGAGAGTATTCCACTACAAAACAAGAATCAGATCAGATTTAGAAAAAAAAAAAAAAAAAAAAGGAAAATAATTTCATTTCGACTGCAATTATATCAGACATTTCGACTACAGAACCACAATCATACCGGATCTTTTGACAGCAAAATAACAGCCATACAAAGTTTTTCCACCTCAAAACGACAACTATACCGAATATTTCGACCGCAAATTAATTAGATCAGATTACTGCATCTCCCTGCCTTGATAATTTACCCAGAGCTCTTTTCATGCGGATTAAAAGGAAGTATTATTACAAAAATTGTCTGACTTTCAGATTCAGATTTAGATAATTTCTTCATGTAAACTACAGCCCCTTATAAGAAATACGAAATTTCACAATTTTAAAACGCAGATTTGTCAAAATCTCGTGATATTCTTCGATGAAATTCAAACAGACACACCGCAAATAACACAAAGTGAGCCAGGTACAGTGAGTAGACATAACATTTCTTTGATGATTGATGATGACAATAATGATGATGATGATGACGACGACGATGATAGTAATGATAATGATAATGATGATGATAACAACAACAATAATGATAACAACACAAAACGAGATAATCACAGTGAGTAGACATAACATTTCTTTGATGATTAATGATGATAATGATGACGATGATGATGATGACGATGGAGACTCACCAAAACAATGTCCACACTGGACGTCAGTGAATTGGCGACAGGTCTTGCTGTTATCATCGAAGAGCGTACCCTTCGGACAGGTGCCTTTGCGACCAGAGCATTCATGGTACGAGGCACAGTCGTTGGAGTCCGCGATGTACTGGGTACTGGAAGAGTTGCACAGTGTCGGGAGGTCTCTTTTGGACACAGCATCTGCATTAGAACGAAAACCACATATTCCATCAATCTATGAAGCTAGCCCAGCTGTCAGTGTGTCAACAACCTATACAACACCACCATTCAATGTATGGAGCTAGCCCAGCTGTCAGTGTGTCAACAACCTATACAACACCACCATTCAATGTATGGAGCTAGCCCAGTTGTCAGTGTGTCAACAACCTATACAACACCACCATTCAATGTATGGAGCTAGCCCAGTTGTCAGTGTGTCAACAACCTATACAACACCACCATTCAATGTATGGAGCTAGCCCAGCTGTCAGTGTGTCAACAACCTATACACCACCACCATGAGAATATCTCTCTGTGTGTTCAATTTCATTTAATGTCTATCCACATAATGTGATATTAGACGATGATGGAAAGAGGAGAGGGAAAAGGTCAGAGGAATAAGAACTATAGCGTACATGAAATTAGGAACATTATCAAAGTATAACTGACAACGTAACAAGAACATGAAAATAAAATCTAAATTAACATTATGATCTTACTTACATATACATATATATATATCTAAAAACAAAAACAAAAACAAAGTCAAACAAACAAACAAACAAACAAACAAACAAACAAACAAACAAACAAACAAACAAACAAACAAACCAAAAACAATCTAGTTTATCTGGATTTCTCATAAATTTCTCATCCCTTTCTGTCTCTGTCTCTCTGTCTCTGTCTCTCTCTCTCTGTTTGTCTGTCTCTCTGTCTCTCTCACGTACATAGGCCTACACACACACGCACGCACATGTACGTGCGCACACACACATACACGCACGTACCCTCGCGCTCGCACACACACACACACACACACACACACACACACACACGTACGCGCAAACACATACACACACATACACACACGCACACACACAGACACAGACAGACAGACACACATACACACACACGCACACACACAGACACAGACAGAGAGACAGACACACACACATACACTCAGAGAAAAACACATACATATACAGTGTATATACGCACGCACACATACTGCAATGAGACTTAGTGGTACTATCTTTGGGTAATAGTGTTCTGAAGTTCTATCTAGCTATCTGTTACAACACACACACACACACACACACACACACACACACACACACACACACACACACACACACACACACACACACTACGGATACACACACACATACTACACACAGAGAAATATATATATATATATGTGTGTGTGTGTGTGTGTTTTGTGTGTGTGTGTGTGTTTGCGTGTGTGTGTGTGTTTATGTATGTGTGTGTGTGTATGTGTATGTGTGTGTTTGTGTGTGTATGTGTATGTTTGTATGTGTATTTGTGTATGTGTATGTGTGTGTATGTGTGCGTGTGTGTGTATGCATCTAGCTACCAAGGTATTTTCCTCTTCGTCCATCCGTCTGTCTCTCTCATCCAGTCATCTACCCATCGTTCTACCCATCCACCGATCCATCCATCCATCCACAGGTCCATCCATTCACCCACCCATTCATCCATCCATCTCTCACTCACCCACCCATTCATCTATCCATCTCTCACCCATCCACCCATTCATCTATCCATCTGTCACCCACCCACCCATTCATCTATCATCTCTCACCCACCCACCCATTCATCTATCCATCTCTCACCCACCCACCCATTCATCTATCCATCTCTCACCCACCTACCCATTCATCTATCCATCTCTTACCCATCCACCCATTCATCTATCCATCTCTCACCCACCCACCCATTCATCTATCCATCTCTCACCCACCTACCCATTCATCTATCCATCTCTCACCCACCCACCCATTCATCCATCTCTCACCCACCCACCCATCCATCCATCTCTCACCCACCCACCCACCCATCTCTTCACCTACCCATCCATCCATCCATTTCTCACCCACCCACCCATATATCTCTCACCCACCCACCCACCCATATATCTCTCATCCACCCACCCATTCATTCATCCATCTCTCACCCACCTACCCATTCATTCATCTCTCATCCATTCACCCATTATCCATCCGTCTCTCACTCGCCCACCCATTCATTCATCCATCTCTCACTCACTCACCCACCCATTCATTCATCCATCTCTCACCCACCCAGACCCATCCATCCATCTCGCACCCACCCACCCATTCATTCATCCATCTCTCACTCACTCACCCACCCATTCATTCATCCATGTCTCACCCACCCAGACCCATCCATCCATCTCGCACCCACCCACCCATTCATCCATCTATCTCTCACCCACCCACCCATTCATCTATCTCTCACCCACCCACCCATTCATCCATCCATCTCTCACCCACCATTCATCCATCCATCTCTCACCCACCCACCCATTCATCCATCCATCTCTCACCCACCCACCCATTCATCATCCATCTCTCACCCACCCATTCATTCATCAATCTCTCACCCACCCATTAATTCTCCATCATCTCTCACCACCCACCCATTCATCCATCTCTCATCCACCTACCCATTCATTCATCCATTTCTCACCACTCACTCATTCATCCATCCATCTCTCACTCACCCACCCATTCATCTATCCATCTCTCACCCCCTACCCATTCATCCATCCATCTCTCACCCACCGACACATTCATCGATCCATCTCTCACCCCCTACCCATTCATCTATCCATCTCTCACCCACCCACCCATTCATCCATCCATCTCTCACCCACCTACCCATTCATCTATCCATCTCACCCACCGACACATTCATCGATCCATCTCTCACTCACCCACCCATTCATCTATCCATCTCTCACCCACCCATTTATCCATCCATCTCTCATCCACCCACCCATTCATCCATCCATCTCTCACCCACCCACCCATTCATCTATCCATCTCACCCACCGACACATTCATCGATCCATCTCTCACCCACCCACCCATTCATCCATCCATCCCTCACCCACCCACCCATTCATCTATCCATCTCACCCACCGACACATTCATCGATCCATCTCTCACTCACCCACCCATTCATCTATCCATCTCTCACCCACCCATTTATCCATCCATCTCTCATCCACCCACCCATTCATCCATCCATCTCTCACCCACCCACCCATTGATCCATCCATCTCTCACCCACCGACACATTCATCGATCCATCTCTCACTCACCCACCCATTCATCCATCCATCTCTGACCCACCCATCCATTCATCCATCCATCTCTCACCCACCCACCCATTCATCCATTCATCTCTCACCCACCACCCCATTCATCGATTCATCTCTCACCTACCGATTCATTCATCCATCTCTCACCCATCCATTCATCCATCCATCTCTCACCCACCCACCCATTCATCTATCTATCTCTCACCCACCATCCCAATCATCGATCCATTTTTCACCCACCCACCCATTCATCCATCCATCTCTCACCACCCATTCATCCATCCATCTCTCACCCACCATCCCATTCATCGATCCATCTCTCACCAACCCATCCCATTTACCGCATCCGTCCCTACTTTAGGACGTTTGTTGTTGTCTTTCTTTGTTGTTATTATCGCCACAAAAGATCTACCATATGAAAGTGGGGCTGCTTTTCATGAGGAAAGCACGTCGCCACAGCCAAAAACACTGTTAATACATATACCCATTTATCAATAGAAATAGAAAGTATGTAAGACTTTATAGAACACATACAGGTGAATCGAAGACAGAAAATTATAGGAAGGCACGACCATGACGGAAAACAAAGGAGCATGCAGAAACAATGAGAGTGACAGAAAAGAGGACATTTCTGCACAGAAATTCCAGAAAGTGGGGATACTATTTGTACTGAAAGAGTCCCCGGTGTCCCCACAGGGGTGCTCTTGATGAGCACACCTCCCCAACACACCCAATGTAAATGTTTGTTGAGTGCTATAAAGCGATTTCTCTCACGTTGGAAACAGTATCAGTGTCACTATCAATGTAGTGATGTTTTTACACATCACGTCTCAAGAGAATCAATTTCATGAACTTCTAAAGGAGCACATCAAAGGTTTGAAATGTGGCCAAGATAAATTCTGTCTTTCAAAATCACATCATCGTAATCATCATGTGCCCTGCCACATGACGTTGGCCATCATGGCCCTCCATACAAATCTATCCTTTGTCGCTGCAAGTACATCTCCCACTCTTTCTGTTTTCATCCACTCCGCAAATCCATCCAATATTTTCTAACTGGGTCTGCCTGGTGCTCTTTTTCCCTCCAACTTTCCTGTTGTGACTGGGTGCTCAAGTTTCGCTTGCTTCATCAAATGTCTTATAATTGTTTCTTGTCTTTTCGTAATCTTCTTCATTAATATTCTTTCTGTGTTTGCCTTTTTTCAAGACTCATTTATTTTCTTTGCTGTCCATGGCAGTCTTCAAACAGCACAGTACATCAAAATCCCAGTCACACTGTCTTTGGAAAAAGGCGAAACTTGTCAAAATGAACCCAGGTTAAGGCATGGCGCTAGTGTTTATTTAAACTGCAGAAGATCAGTACTAGAAACTTGGTGTTTTGTGTTAAAACATCAAGGCCAGTAACCACAAAAGAGGAGATGTTTGAAAGGATCGAAAAGTGCCAACTGAAAGTTGAGCTTTAGGAGAGAGACAAAACATGGCGCCCAGGTCTGTCAAATTATTCAGGTGTTAAACACTCTGCCAATGATTTGTTTTTGAATATTTTTTTGTGGATCGTCACACTCAGGGAGATTTCCTTTGTGCTCGCCTTTTTTCTTTTTCTTTTTTCTTTTGGTCCCATTTTCTACGCCACCTTAATGGCCACAGAAACTGGCACAGTTTTTACAAAGCAATGATGATGATGACGACGAGGATGATACTGATGATGCTACGGCGTTCCGTCTAGGACTGAGACAGCATGACACGGCTGTACTTTACTCTTACGATCATAACATATCCTGGCGTCAACCAGGCCTGAGAGATACAGACATCCACAGTGTTGTTCAGAAGATTTATACAACACCCTCGATGACGCATCCGTGAAGTGGATGAGACTCGACTGTGTGGTTCCAATCTTCCCAATGAGTCCATAGCACGCCCAACTCTAGGTAGGAGCCGGTTAGAGCCAAAAATTCTCAGAATCATTCCAGAAGCAACTGATGGAGATTTGAACTCACAACCTCCCAGTCGGTAGTGTGTGTGTGTGTGTGTGTGTGTGTGTGTGTGTGTGTGTGTGTGTGTGTGTGTGTGTGTGTGTGTGTGTGTGTGTGTGTGTGTGCATGCATGTGTGCGTGTTCGCAAGCGCGTGTGTGTGTGTTCGCAAGCGTGTGTGTGTCTGTGTGCGTGAGTGTGGTGCATCCGTCAGTGTGTGTGTGCGTGTGTGTGTATAATGTGTGTGTGTGTGTGTGTGTGTGTGTGTGTGTGTGTGTGTGTGTGTGTGTGTGTGTGTGTGTGTGTGTGTGTGTGTGTGTGTGTGTGTGTGTGTGTGTGTGTGTGTTTAAACATTCATGAAAATTACAGTCACTTCTGTCTTTCAGTGGGATCATCGATTCTACAGTCCTGGATTTCATTTCACAAACAAACAAACAAACAAACAAACAAACAAAAAACAAACCAAAACCAAACCAAACCAAACAAAACCAAACCAAACCAAACAAAACAAACAAAACAAACAAAAAACATATTGAGCCATACCTTGTGACCACTTGTGCATCCAGTCAGACCTTTCGGTGTTAAGGGGATCTGGGATTCCCCGGGGTAAATCAGAATCCCGATTTACCCTAGCCTCAGCTAGATGAGATCAAAATTCAGAATTGGATTTCGAGTTACACAAGGATAATTCGAGATTGCCCAGAATCAAAGATTGTCGTGTGACATATGTATTCATATACAAGTGTATATCGATATAGTATTCAGTCAATATTTACCTTGGCATCGGTCAGAGTCTTGAGGCAATACGCAGAATCCAGTGCTGTTGGCTACTTTCCCTTCCTCGCAAAACATCTCGAACTTGCGATTAATGCTAAGAACGGTGCGCACCACGACTGTGCAGAGACCACTTTTGGGACTCCTTGAATTCTGTTCGGACTGCATTGACTGAGGCAGCTGCAGCAGCAGCAACATCAGCAGCGGAGACACCATAGCCAGAAACATCGTGAAAGATCTTGCTGATTATCCGATCGTTGTTTTGTGGTGACCCAACTGCAAACAATCAAAACTGGATGAACTTGAACTTCGGAAACTCAAATCTCTGCTTATTTCCCTTTTGGTTCAGAATGTTGGGTTTCTATCTAAAGGCGCTGAAATCGTCCACGGTATTTTATTCTACTTTGGAAAACCCCATCACTGATAATTCTGTTTGGGGAGTGTTTGAAGCATCCACACAAAAGTGTCTTGAAACTGTCCGAAAATACGCTATTCCACTTGGACACGCACCATCCTTAGTCATGCGTTTAGCTAGACTATAGTGGAGAAAAGTCTCGAAGCTGTCTTCAAGAATGTCTGTATTCTACTTGATGCTGGGTGTGGCAAAGTTTCTCTTTTGGGCGGACCTGTCTTTCTTTATAAAGGTTCACTTTACAGGCTCGTGTTTGAGCGGGTGGCGCCGGGTGGCAGGGATTGTTTTGAAAGGGTGGGAGAGAAAGGTCGTCGTGACAGCCCTGTGTCATCTTTACCACCGGGGAGACTGAGAGATGGCGTGTGCACAGTAGTCGCTAAATCAACAGACGAGGATTTGATGTGGACGTCTCTGCCCTCCATTCTTCTTGTTCGGGATGCTCCTTGCAACTCTCTCTGTCTCTCTCTCTGTCTCTGTCTCTCTCTGTGTCTCTGTCTCTCGCTGTCTGTTTGTCTCTCTCTGTCTCAATCTCTCTCTCTCCCTCCATCCCTCTCTCTCTGTCTCTCTCTGTCTCTGTTCCTCTCTCTGTGTCTCTCTCTCTCCTAAACCCCTCCCCACGACCACCTCTGTATGTGTGTGTGTGTCTCTCTCTCTGTGTCTCTCTCTGTTTCTCTCTCTCTCTGTCTCTCTCTGTGTGTCTCTGTCTTTCTCTCTGTCTCTCTCTCTCCTGCCCCCTTCCCCTTCCCAACTATATGTCTGTCTATCTAAGAATAGATATCAATGCATTCGCGCACATAATCTAAAGAGATGCCCCTGGCGTTGACCACTCCGTCCAATTTATCACACAGGGGATTTAAAAAACGCAGCTGAATACGAATTTAAACATAGCTAAGAACACTAAAACGTACATAAAAACGGGCTTCAATGATCTAAAATCGCTTTCGCATATCTCACCTCCATCGAGCCAAAACTGCACTTAATACATGTACCCAATTATTAGTCCTAAGAGAAAGTATGTAAGACGTTATTGAACACATACAGGTGAATGGACTAGCACCACAGAAAATGATAGGAAGAAATGATAGAAAGCAAAGAAGGATGAAAGAAACAAAGAGAGTGACAGAAAAGAGAAAATTTCTAGCACAAAATTTCCATAAGGTGGGGATACTATTTATACTGAAAGAGCCCCCACGGGGGATATCGGCCAGATAATTGCTGGCAGATTTCACGTGGAACCACATATGGAATGATCCGAGTAAGATGTGTCTCTTTCGAACGAATTAACCCTTTTGATTCCCACACCCTGTCTATCAACAACCTGCATAGTCAACTGGGTTAGCAAAGCAAAAATTTAACCTTTTGACTCCCTCACCCTATCCACCAGCTTCCTGCAGGAGTCAAAGGGTTAAAGATATGACATTTTCTCACTATGTCTCAGTTTCTTTCGTTTTTGTTTGTTTGTTGTTTGTTTGTGTGTGGGTCATTTCCACTGTCTACCTCCACTCTCTCTGTCTCTTTCTCTGTCTCTCTCTGTCTCTCTGTCTCTGCCTGTCTGCCTGTCTGCCTGTCTGTCTGCCTGCCTGCTGTCTGTCTGTCTGTCTGTCTGTCTCCTCTCTCTCTCTCCCTTAAGCTGCCACATGCTCGGGGTGTGCTTGTGTTGTGTGAACAAGGCACGTCCTGTTTGTTTTCCTTCTTTGTTCTGTTCTTTGTGTTAGCGTTGTCTCAACTGTGTTCTTTATGTGCTTTGTATCTACATGAGCAAATGGCCAAAAAATGGAAAAATAACAAGATGGTCAAGCATTCTGTAAGTTCCCATTTTTCAAATTTAATACGACCCCCCCAAAAAACAAACAAACAAATAAACAAACAAACAAACAAACAAACAAACAAACAAACAAACAAACAAACAAACAAACAAACAAACAACCAACAAAAAAAACCCCCCAAAACAAATATTCGTTTTTAACTCACAAATTTGTCATTGCGACTCTCCATGCTGCTCAAAGGCTAAAACGGCCAACTAGCAGAAACCCAGTATTATAATAATATTTAGACATATGTACAATTTTATGTTATTTAGACAGACGTACAAAGATATGTCAAAATCAATTTTCATTGCACTTCCAAAGAAGACAGGGGCTACAGAATGCGAACTCCATCGCATAATCAGTTTGATGAGTCATGTAACAAAAATCCTGTTAAGAATAATTATGATGAGGACAAGGAATAGAATCAAAAGAGAAATAGCAGAACAGTGTGGATTTGTGGAAGGGAAAGGAACTATTAATGCCATATACATCCTAAGAACTATCATAGAGAGGTCAATTGAGATGAATAAGGATTTGTATTTATGCTTTGTTGACTATATCAAGGCTTTCGATCGAGTAAAACATGAAGAATTGATCAACCAACTGGAGAGACTCAATGTTGATGAAAAGATCTACGAATAATCAGGAATATGTACTGGGAACAAACAGCTGCAATGAGAATAGAAAACAATATAAGCTCTTTCCAAAACATCAAAAGAGGAGTCAGACAGGGTTGTGTTTTGTCACCAGATCTGTTTTCACTTTACAGTGAAAACATCATGAGAAACCTAGAAGAAGACCCTGGATTAAAGGTTGGAGTGAAAATGATAAACAACATTCGATACGCAGATGACACCGTGCTAATTGCAGAAAATGAAAGGAACCTACAAATCCTTGTGAATATACTAGAAATAGAAAGTAAAGATAAGGGGTTGGAACTAAACAGCAGGAAGACTGAAGTCATGGTGATCAGTAAAAAACATGAAATCCCCTCATGCAAAATAACAGCAAATGGCACAACCTTGACACAGGTTAATAAGTTTAAATACCTGGGAACGATCATTTCATCAGACGGCAGATGCACATCAGAAATAACCGGCAGAATCGGCCAGACCAAAACAACATTCAGGAAGATGACAAGATTCTTACCAACAAATGCCTGTCAATTAACATCAGGAAGAGAGTTCTTGAATGTTATGTAGAACCAATACTGTTGTACGGATGTGAGGCGTGGACAGTCAACAAGCAAAGCCAGAACAAGATTGAGGCAGCCGAGATGTGGTTTCTAAGAAGGGTGTTGAGAGTTCCATGGACAGCAAAGAAAACAAACGAGACAGTCTTAATGGAGGCAGACACAAGTAGATCACTGATAAGGAAGATTAGGAAAAGACAGGTAACATTTATAGGCCGTTTTATGAGGAAGGGGGATTTGGAGCACCTGTTCACAAGGGGAAAGATGGAGGGAAAGAGAATACCAGGTAGACCCAGGGAGAAAATGCTAGACGGACTTGCAGAGTGGCTGAAGACGAGGAGGGTGGAAGAGATGCATGGGGCAACGAGAGATAGAGACAGATGGAAGTCCATGATCGACAACGCTATGCGGCAGGGCACCTGATGATGATGATGATGACAGTTTGTGTTATTTACGTCTGTGAAGAAATGGAACGATAACAACAACAACAACAACAACAACAACAACAACAACAACAACAACAACAACAACAAAAGGAAAATTAGGAAGAAAAGGGAGACATATGTAACAAACATAATTTTACAATTTTAGGCAATCAATCACTCACTGTGACAAGCAGAAGAAGAAGAAGAAAGAAGAAGAAGAAGAAGAAGAAGAAGAAGAAGAAGAAGAAGAAGAAGAAGAAGAAGAAGAAGAAGAAGAAGAAGAAGAAGAAGAAGAAGAAGAAGAAGAAGAAGAAGAGAACAACAACAACAACAAGAAGTTTCAGTTTCAATTTCTCAAGATGACGACTCCGCGATCGGAATGAATTCCACATGCACTAACGTTACAGGTGCCATGTGATGGAGAAGATCCAGAATGATCACGGCACAAGCCTTAAGCCTGCACATTAACTCGTGAGCTGGTCAGGTCATAAGGTCCTACCTAGATAGTTCCATAACTCTGGGGTCGTAGGGGAGTGAGGTGGCAGAGACCCCAACTCCTCCCGTGGCCAGCACCACGAGGGCGGTGCCCATTCCCTCTCCCTCGCTTCAATCATATTCATATTCACTTTTTTTTAAACCAAGACTTCAGAGAAGCAAGAAGACTAGTTGGTTTTCAAGGGGTGGGACCTGGGAAATCAACCTATCTTTCCAATTTTTTTTATACCGAAGCAGCAGGGCAATGCCCTGCTCTTCACGATTTTCAACTGCCGTGGGATCTTTAGCGTGCGCAGCCAGAAGGCACACGGGTCCGACTCGTTTTACGTCCCCTTCCGAAGGCCTAGACGTTCAGTTCGATTTTCCAGTTGAACTGAGGAGAAAAGTCGAGGCCTCTACGGAGAGCGAACCCTGGAATCTGGAGTTTAGTTATTGGCAGGCGAACGTCTAAGCCATTCTGCCCATGAGCTCAGCGGTACTCTACAACCATCCATAACAAGTCCTGCCCTACATGGGAGGTCACAATCCAACGAACTGGACCGAGTGAATGTCACACCTGCCCGTGATAAATACTTCTGTCGTCTGTGTATGCCTGGGAAAAAAAACACCCAAAGTGTGTTGTGGAAGCGAGAAAACCCTGACCAAATGGCCGATATTTGTAGACATTTGCCTCCAGGCCTACATCGTCCAGATGACAGGCATTAAGGAATTACAGTCACTTGCAGGAAGACACAGAGATGGGAATGGCCAATTGTCAAAAAGACTGAAAGACAGGCCGTGGTCCAGGGGACGCCAAGGCCACTGGTGGGGTGCAGGGGCAACGCTCCTGTTGGGGGGTCTGGGGGTCTGTGCAGTAAGGGGAAAATAATGCAGTGATGTAGAGGACATGGGAGCCTCTCTTATAATGATAGAACCTGAGAAAAGTTCGATG
>JAPXFY010000018.1:31081369-31093869 GCA_030674185.1 Monoplex corrugatus | reverse complement strand
CCTATACACCAACTTCCTGAAAGAAGCTGGTGTATAGGGTGAGGGAGTCAAAGAATTAAGTTTTTATTTTGCTAGCATGGTTGATAATAAAGAATACTGGTGGACAGGCTGCGGGAGTCAAGGGGTTAAAATTTCAGTCACATATGAGGAAATTTCTTCGCTCTTTGAGTCAACATGAAGACAGGCAGGATAGAGTCAAGATGGGGGCACTATTTAGGCATTGCAAAAATAACTTTTGTCAGTCAATCTACACCGAGTTGTTGAAATGTTCTGAATGGGATGCTGGTAAAAGGGACAGATACTGAAGGATCACAGCCGAAATTTGTTTTCTTATTTTCTCCACATTTTTCTTTGAAGTATTTACTGACTTTGTTCGTAAGGCATTTGGGTGATGAAACATTGTTTGGACAGGACGTTTTTGTTGTTGCACTCATCACCCGGCCACTTGACTGGAACGGTTCCTTGCAACAATCAGAGTTAGTGTTTTTGTCAGCTATGTATGGCTCTTTGGCCTAAAATCATTCTCTTGACCATGTTGGGCATATATTATGTATTTGTCCGTGGATAATCAAACAAGGCTTTCGAAAGCCAATATCGCTCCGTTTGACGCCATTTTGTTTGGCCTGCTTGGCTTGAAGGGGCATCCATGGTGCTGAGGAGTGCGGGTACAAGCAGACTGCTGAGTTGTGATGGTCTGTGAGATCTGAAGAGTCGGATCACGCTGTTGTAAGGGCTGAGACAGCCAGCCGTCAATTTAACAGTCTGTAAAGTTATGAAGTTAAGCGACTTGATTTTTATTCAGGGCTAGTTCTACTTTATCAATACGTAGAAAACAAATGCTATTACACAGTGGTCAGAGTTGATTATGTCGGTAAGGTAGATGTCAGTGACGTCAGTCTTACAGCCGTCCTTCCGAAGGACTAAACGTTCATTCGATTTTCCGGTCAAACTGAGGAGAAAAGTCTAGGCCTCTACGGAGATCGAACCCTGGAACCTCGAGTTAAGTTATTGGCAGGCGAACGTGTGAACCATCCTGCCGCTCTTATCATTGCTAGGCACGACTTTCTCACATGTTCAGTTCAGGGAGGGAGTAGTGTAAGCTTTCCGTTGACTGTTTAAAGCAGGTCTCCGCAAATGGTTTCTCTGTCCTTTCCACCATGTTGTCAGTCCATCGTTTCCTTTTCTCTTCCCCTCCGTCTCCTCCCCCCCTTAACAGTTGATGGGAGGATTGATTTAACAAGGTCACGTGGTCATATCAGTGTAAGTTTCCTCCAACATGACAGAAATTTGTATTCAGGGTAGGACTGTCAGCAGCCTATGTGCACTGCGTAATTCTATAGAGTTATTTTAGTTTCACAGACCAAGGATTCGCTCCAGGCGGTCTCCCGGGTCTCTTCAAACAAAGGCGCTGAGTTTAATACATGTATGTTGCAATAATAGTCATTAAAATAAGTTTTAAAGCCACGCGTGTGGCGTGGATGTTTGCATATGTGTATCTTTAGAAACGGGCCCTCCTTAAAGAGCGAGAGATGGGTTGAGGGATAGATAAATAGATATATATAATATACAGAGAGAGAGAGAAAGAAAGAGAGAGAGAGTGAGAGAGAGGAGAGAGAGAGAGAGAGAGAGAGAGAGAGAGAGAGAGAGAGAGAGAGAGAGAGAGAGAGAGAGAGAGAGAGAGAAAACTGAAACTGAAAATGGTTTATTGCCATTGACATTTTTGTCCTTGTGGCAAGGAGCATAAAACAACGTCATTAAATTTTTCGGCGACGTTTTCTCGAAACAAAGATTTATAAATATAGTCATGGCTGACAATACATCCATTTGAATTTTTTCCCTAAAGATGAAGAAAAAATTGAACGGAAAAAGTTGAACAAAAAAGTTGAAGAAACAGTTGACCACCCAACGTAATTAGTCATATAGGTAAGAGGAAGACCCAAATCCGCCAAATAAACATAAGAACAGTATAAAGTGATATCTTCACTGAATATAAACTTACATTAATTTAAAAAGTTGAACAAAAAGTTAAATAGTTAACCACCTGACATAATTAGTCATATAAGAGGAAGACCCAAATCCAGAAAACAAACAAAAAAACAATATAACGTAACATCTTCACTGGAGATAAACGTACATTAATTTAAAAAGTTGAACAAAAAGTTGAAGAAACAGTTGACCACCCGACGTAAATAGTCATATAAGTAAGAGGAAGACCTAAATCCGGCAAATAAACATAAGAACAGTATAAAGTGATATCTTCACTGGAGATAAACTTACATTAATTTATTACTGTGTTGTTTTCTTTCTCCGACTTTCCCAAGCAAGGGCGATAAATTTCGCGAGGGATTTTTGATAGTTTTCATCTTCAGTCATGAGTATTCTGGTAATGACCCTTTGACTTGAAATGTCCTCATCAAAGATTATGCATTTTTGTCGTATACTTCATACGACTTGCAAACAACAAAAAATGCATTTCATCTTCTGTCTCTACATTACACATGGGACAAATAGAGTGTGCCGATGAATTTGAGTAAAACCATCTTGTTGTTGCATTTAGCCCTAGGGCTCTTAGTCTAAAACGAGCAAGATTGCTTCTGTGACATTTATTTGTTACAGCCTTTATATATTTTTCGGTTTGAAATATACTTTTAAAGGAAAGGAACCAATCATATTTCTCAGATTCTTCCATTTGAGCGTGCCAGTTTTGTTTGTACGAATCAGCTAGTCTATCCCTAAATTCTGAAATAAATCCTTGTTCATAACCAACTCCCTGGCACATCCACACAATACCAAATCCATGTGTGGTTAACATTTTCTTAACGAAATATGCCCAGTTTTGTTTACCCGAGTCTAATTGATTCAGTAACATCTCATATGCCTGCTTGCACAATCTTGACATTGGGAGCTGGGTTAATTTCAACCAGTATTTAATACACTTCATTTGAGTTTTCAAAAAAAAGGATAACAGCCAGTTTCTCCATATAACATTTTATTAGATGAATGCAATGG
This sequence comes from Monoplex corrugatus, assembly GCA_030674185.1. Classification (NCBI taxonomy): domain Eukaryota; kingdom Metazoa; phylum Mollusca; class Gastropoda; order Littorinimorpha; family Ranellidae; genus Monoplex; species Monoplex corrugatus. The sequence goes on along the minus strand of JAPXFY010000018.1, from coordinate 31,090,860 downwards.
TACCGAAAGGAAGGAGAGAGAGAGAGAGAGAGAGAGAGAGAGAGAGAGAGAGAGAGAGAGAGAGAGAGGAGAGAGAGAGAGATTCCCCAGTGTAAATACAAGCGAGAAGAAGAGACTACGTCTCTTTTTAAGTCTGTTCTGTTACTCCCACTAAACAAACCAGTTTTCAGAAAACATGTCCAAGGAAAAGTGCTCCACGACCTCTATGCAGTTATGGTTAAAGATCATCATCATCATCATCATCATCATCATCACCATGTGCTCTGCCGCATGGCGTTGGCGATCATGGCCCTCCATAAGCATCTATCCCTTGTTGCCGCAAGCACATCTTCCACCCTCTCTGTCCTCAGCCACCCTGAAAGTCCGTCCGATATTTTCTCCCTGGGTCTACCTGCTGCACTCTTTCCATCCAGCTTTCCTGTTGTGACCAGGTGTTCTAATTCCCCTTTCCTCTTAAAATGGCATATAAATGTTGCCTGTCTTTTCCTAATCATCCTTACGAATGATCTTCATGTGTCTGCCTCCATCAAGACTGTCTTTTTTGTTTTCTTTGCTGTCCATGGAACTCTCAGCATTCGTCTAAGAAACCACATCTCGGCTGCCTCAATCTTGTTCTGGCTTTGCGTGTTGACTGTCCACGCCTCACAACCGTATAACATTATCGGTTCTATATAACATTCAAGAAGTCTCTTCGTGATGTTAATTGATAGGCATCTGTTGGCAAGAATGCTTTTCATATTTTTGAATGCTGTTTTGCTTTAGCCGATTCTGCTGGCTATTTCTGATGTGCATCTGCCGTCTGGTGAAATGATCGTTCCCAGATATTTCAACTTATCAACCTGTCTCAAGGTTGACGGTTAACGATAATAAAAGAGAAGACAGTTAACACAATCCTTATTTCCTAAAATTGTCCCGATCTGTCTCCCGTCGGAAAAAGAAGAATCTTGTAGTATCAGGACTGTCAGCTTCATCCCTATCATCATCATCGCATTGTGAAAACTGTACCAGCTTCTGTGGCCATTAAGGTGGCGTGCAAAATGAACGAAAAAAGTGAACACACAGGAAATCTCCGTAAGTGCCATAATCCGAAAACAATAGTGTTGGAGGAAAGTGGGTCAATGACTTATCAAACAAGGAGTCAGAAAGGGCTTCTACTTTCAGCTGTGCGTGCGGCCTGTCATGGAATCAGTCCGCTCAAGATGTATTTCTTCTGTCTTCTGACACAGGCTCGCATTCAGTAATTTCAGAACTAAAAGAACGAAACAAACAAACAACGACAAAACAAACAGCCCCCCCCAAACAAAACAAAACAAAATCCAAACAAAAAAACAAAACAACAAAACAAAACAAAACAAAACGAAACAAAACAAACGAAAACAAAACAAAAACAAAACAAACAAACAAAACAAACAACAAACAAAAAAACAAAACAAAACAAAAAACAAACAAACGAACAAACACACCAAAATAAAGAACAAGCACTCAAACAATGAACAAACTCCAACACATACGCCACTACAAGCCTTGAACAGACACACACCACACACACACACACACAACACACACACACACACACACACACACACACACACACACACACACCACGCAACATCACCACTAACATACACACGGACACACACGCACGCGCGCGCGCATACACCCACACCCAAATAAAGTCTCATAAACACATACACACAAATGCACAGTTACACACACAACCACCCACAAAATCATGTACACAATCACACACTCACACACACAGTCTCATCATCATCATCATCATCATCAAGTGCCTTGCCACTTGGCGTTGGCGATCATGGCCCTCCACATGCATCTATCTCTCGTTGCCGCAAGCACATCTTCCACCATCTCTGTCTTCAGCCACTCTGCAAGTCCGTCTAAAATTGTTTCCCTTGGTCTACCTGATGCTCTCTTTCCATCCAGCTTTCCTGTTGTGACCAGGTGCTCCAATTCCTCTTTCCTCATAAAATGGCCTACATGTATAAATGTTGCCTGTCTTTTCCTAATCTTCCTTATCCAAGATCTTCTTGTGTCTGCCTCCATCAGGACTGTATCGTTTGTTTTCTTTGCTGTCCATGGAACTCTCAACAATCTTCTGAGAAATCACATCTCGGCTGCCTCAATCTTGTTCTGGCTTTGCTTGTTGACTGTCCACGCCTCACAACCGTATAACATTATCGGTTCTACAGTAACATTCAAGAAGTCTCTTCTTGATGTTAATTGATTGGCATTTGTTGGTAAGAATGATTTTCAACTTCTTGAATGCTGTTTTGGCTTGGCCGATTCTGCTGGCTGTTTCTCATGTGCATCTGCCATCTGGTGAGATGATCGTTCCCAAAACTTATCAACCTGTCTCAAGGTTGTGCCGTTTTCTGTTATTTTGCATGGGGGGATTTCATGTTTTTTACTGATTAACATGACTTCTGTCTTATTGCTGTTTAGCTCCAACCCCTTACCTTTGCTTTTTATTTCGATTATATTCACAAGGTTTTGTAAGTCCCTTTCATTTTCTGCAATTACCACGGTGTCATCTGCGTATTGAATGTTGTTTATCATTTTTCCTCCAATCTTTTTTAATCCAGGGTGTTCTTCTAGTTTTCTCATGTTTTCGCTGTAATGTGAAAACAGATCTGGTGACAAAACACAACCTTGTCTGACTTCTCTTTCGATATTTTGGAAAGGGATTATATCATTTTCTATTCTCATTGCAACTGTTTGTTCCCAATACAAGTTTCTCAACTTTGTCCATTGTTCCTCACTGTCACGAGCGTCTTCCAGAGCACTGAATTTGTTTTGAACATGTACATTAAATTTTTTACGTATCACTTCATCTGTCTTTAAGAGTCCAAGATTTTAATTTGATGTTGCTTTTGGTCTGTTTCCTTTACCTTAATTTCAGCCTAAATCTTCCCACCACAGGATTGTGGTCACTGTTGCAGTCTGCGCCTGGTAGTGTTTTTGCTGTCAGCAAAGAATTTCTAAATCTTTTATTGATCAGGATGTAGTCAATATGATTTTTGGTATTATCTCCTAGACTCATCCATGTCCATTTTCTTCTATTAGGCTGCTCAAACAAGGCATTTCCTACTATGAATCGTTCGTCTGTGCCCATTCTACAAGTTTCTTTCCCTTTTCATTTTGTGTATGGCCATGAGGTCCAACTATATCCTCCACCCTATCCTGTCCCACTTTAGCATTACTATCTCCCATCATTATTGTGACTTCTTGTGATTTACATTGAGCCCTGGCCCTCTCTAATACTTCGCTGAAGTTGTTGACGTCGTCCTAAGTATTTGCGGATGTTGGTGATACACCTGAATGATGTTGATACCAAATGGCTTGCCATCCAATTTAACCAGCAAAAACTCTGTCGGACACAGCCCAGTATCCCTTAACTGCTTTTGATTTGTACCTGTCAGTTATGATGCCTACTCGTGGGCATCAGGGCATATCCATACGCCAGTGGGCCTGCGTGCCGCACGTCTTGGGGCCAGACCTCCTCCGAGTCCCTTGAGTTTTAGCCTGAGTCCGTGAGGTGCTCAGTTACCACATGTTGCCGCGAGGAGGCATAACACAGGTCTTGCTGATGGGAGAGGCTACGTACTGATAGAGAGAGACTCATTCTGCCATTCTGCTCTCCCCTTCGCATGGCTGCAAGCAACAGTGTTAGCCAACGGTGCAGGCTGAAAGTGAGAGGTGACAAGCGCACGCAAACACACTAGACGCATCACATTGATACGGCAAAAGAAACCAGAAATGAGATCACCTTGAAATCAGGACAAGAAGAGCTTCAGAATTGGGGACGAGAAAAACTGCTAAATTTAACGGGCATGTGACATTTATATTTGTATAGGTGAAAAAGTAGGTACTGGTTACAACCTGACGCTCCTTTTGGGGTTTCCCTCCCTAGAGCATTTGTTCCTGCAGGCAAAGATTCCAAAACCGAAAAGCTTTCCACCCGTAACCCCTCCAGCCCAAGTGACCTTATTCGCCCCCACCCCTTAGACACACACACGATACCAGCACCTCCTATGCACGCATTCAGTTCTTAGGATATAAAAACCCTACGTTGAAACGACAGAGACAGAGACGGATCAACAACAGTAAGGACACGAAGATTTCATTTATAACGTAGTTCAAACCATTTGAAGAGAGCTGAACAAAAAGAATCATTCCTGATTACATGTTCTGTGCTGGTATTACCATCCTCAGACGAGTTTAATGTAGTTTTTGGTAATAGTCTCATATCGTTTTGACCATTAAGTACGTAAAGAAGAAGTGAACTCACAAAGTAGAAGAAAGAAAAACTGAAAAGCAGCGAACCGATTTAAAACAAGAAGTATAGGAAACAGAAAAGAAAAAGAAGAATCAACAGATTAATTTTCCAGAGTCCACGAAGTCTGGGTGTCCTCACAGCGGGAAACAATCTGACACAGAAAACCAGTTTTAGCCAAGAGTTCAGTCACAAGATTTTATCAGGATGTTTCTGCAAGTCACTGTGACGTCAATGCTGTTGGTCTTGATGTTGCTTCAGCAGCCGCACTGGACGGCAGCATGTAATGCTCTGATTTGCCTGGCACCTAAAGACGGCAGTTCCTGCACAACGGTGACCATTACTTTGAACAAACAGTCTTCTGAGTACAAAAGATCCGATAGAGATTTATTTGAGGTGAGCGAGTTCCACATAGAATGCGAGGCTGGCAGTGTTGTCAGTTCGACTGGGTACTGTGTGTTGCCGCAAAATGCGGACAGATGTTTCGGTAAGTAGCAGACATTACTGTTTTCTTTCGTTTTTTCTTTCAATATCCTGTTTCAGTATCTCATTGTTGTTGTTGTTGTTGTTTTTTTCTTTTTTGAAATAGAACAACCATTTTCTAGTAAGCAGGCGGTGAATACAGGCTGGCCTTCAGATACAGAGGTTAGCTGCCAGACAAACCAGATGTGCCTGCGCAATGAGCGGTCCTGCACCGACTGGTGATGGAGTCCATTAACCCTTTGACTCCTGCACCCTGTCCACAAGCATCCTGCATTTTCAACCTTGCCAGCAAAGCAAAAACTTGTCCTTTGACTACCTCACCCTATCCACCAGCTTCCTGCAGGAAGCTGGTAGATAGGGTGACGGGGTCAAAGGGTTCAGTTTTTGCAGTTGGTGGACAGGGTGCTGGAGTCAAAGGGTTAAAACAGGGCGGGGTGGCACCTGGCAAGGCCACAGCTAAAGAACACCCCATGTGTACCATAACAGAGGCTGCAGGGGGATGACTGCCATGTGTCAAGGTGTTGACACGGCATCACTGGTCCTATAAACCGCCTTGATGGACCACGCCAGGACAAACCAGTTCTCCATGTTGGCACTCAAAGCCTACCTGTTGCGGATCATGCGTGAACAACTTCATATTGCGTGAATGTCAGCTGCTGGCCAACAGAAACCATTCTCCAGTCACAGTCTCTTTTAATCAGCTGTAAGGGGGCATGGCTTCAGGTTAGCACTCTGTTCCTGTAACAGATCAAAACGCTTCACAGACAGTCATCTCCTGCTGGACATAGTATGACATCATCATCATCATCATCATCATCATCATCATCATCATCATCATCATCATTATCATCATCATCAGGTGCCCTGCCACATGGCGTTGGCGATCATGGACTTCCATCTGTCTCTATCTCTCGTTGCTCCTAGCATCTCCCCACCCTCCTCGTCCCCAGCCACTCTGCAAGTCCGTCCAGCATTTTCTCCCTGGGTCTACCCAGTGCTCTCCTTCCCTCCAGCTTTCCTGTTGTGACCAGGTGTTCCAATCCCCCTTCCTCGTAAAATGGCCAAAAAATGTTGCCTGTCTTTTCCTAATCTTCCTTATGAGTGATCTACTTGTGTCTGCCTCCATCAAGACTGTCTCGTTTGTTTTCTTTGCTGTCCATGGAACTCTCAACATTCTTCTTAGAAACCACATCTCCACTGCCTCAATTTTGCTCTGGCTTTGCTTGCTGACTGTCCACGCTTCATATCCGTATAACAGTATTGGTTCTATATAACATTCAAGGACTCTCTTCCTGATGTTAACTGATAGGCATTTGTTGGTAAAAATCTTGTCATCTTCCTGAATGTTGTTTTGGCTTGGCCGATTCTGCCAGCTATTTCCGATGTGCATCTGCCGTCTGATGAAATGACCGTTCCCAGGTATTTGAACTTATTAACCTGTGTCAAGGTTGTACCATTTGCTGTTATTTTGCATGAGGGGATTTCATGTTTTTTACTGATCACCATGACTTCAGTCTTCCTGCTGTTTAGTTCCAGCCCCTTACCTTTGCTTTCTATTTCTAGTATATTCACAAGGTTTTGTAGGTCCCTTTCATTTTCTGCAATTAGCACGGTGTCATCTGCGTATCGAATGTTGTTTATCATTTTCCCTCCAACCTTTAATCCAGAGTCTTCTTCTAGGCTTCTCATGATATTTTCGCTGTAAAGTGAAAACAGATCTGGTGACAAAACACAACCCTGTCTGACTCCTCTTTTGATGTTTTGGAAAGAGCTTATATTGTTTTCTATTCTCATTGCAGCTGTTTGTTCCCAGTACATATTCCTGATTATTCGTAGATCTTTTCCATCAACATTGAGTCTCTCCAGTTGGATGATCAATTCTTCATGTCTTACCCGATCGAAAGCCTTGGTATAGTCAACAAAGCATAAATACAAATCCTTATTCATCTCAATTGACCTCACTATGATAGTTCTTAGGATGTATATGGCATTAATAGTTCCTTTCCCTTCCACAAATCCACACTGTTCTTTTTAATTTTGTATGACATACGTTATTGAAAACCTTTCTAAGGAAGCTGGCGCCCCGAAGACTCGAGTTAACTGCAAGGATGATAATACGCATTGTAATAGAATCGTTAGAACTTTGTTTCAGTCATCAAAGCTGGCACAAGTCGTCAGTGGGATGGAGGCCTATGATATTTACATCATCAGCCATGACAGTCTACCCGGCAGACTGGGGCAAATTTACGTCAGGAGACGAGGCCATTTTGTTCTCAGGCCATCAGGACAACATCCATGGGCATAGCGTGTCTCTCGTCCTGAACAAGCATGCATGCAGTGCACTAGACGAGTGGACACCAGTAAATGAACGCCGTCTGACGGCTCCATCTGTCACTGCCCATGCTAAGGTCACCTCTGTCCAATGCTATGCCCCACCCAGTAACCCCAAAGACACCTTTTACTGACAACTTGAAGATCTAGTTTAGAAAGTGTCTCGTCATGACATCTTGTTGATCGTGGGGAACTTGAAGACACAGACTGGAGACGCCGAGAACGTCCCAAGCACATACACAACGATGCTGTGTATAGTTCTACGCCATGGATGGCATGAAGGTTGGATCAATCTTGTTCAAGCACAGAGACATCCACAAAATCAAACAGATTTTCAACGACCACAAGACACGAGCACAAATACATCACATCACAACTGGACTAAAATAGAGAACACCTTGCTTGCAGGACGGACATGCACACCGTGGAGCAGGTAGGTGTACCAACACCACAGTGTCACAGCAAAGCTCAAGGTCGAGCTGAAGAGGCAGAAAAAAGAAACAAATGCTATACCTTATGACACCAGCAGATTTTATAGACCTCAATATAGAGGCTCAGGTCCCAGATGTCCTGAGGCTTGGCTAGCTAAACCGGTGCTGGATACGATAGTGTGATAGGACCATCTAAGAGATGCCATGTCAGCTGCTGGGAAAAAGATCATAGGTTTTAAGAAGTCATTGAAGCATTTGGTATTGAAAAAATAACAGTCCTAAATGAAATTTATGACACTGGAAAACTCCCCAAAGATATGTCTGGAAAACTCCCCAAAGATATGTCAACATCAATTTGCACTGCACTTCCAAAGAAAACAGGGGCTATAGAATGCGAACTCCATTGCACAATCAGTTTGATGAGTCATGTACCAAAAAATCCTATTAAGAATAATCATGATGAGGACAAGGGATAGAATCAACAGAGAAATAGCAGAAGAACAGTTTGGATTTGTGGAAGGGAAAGGTACTATTCATGCCATTACATCCTCAGAACAATCATAGAGAAGTCAATCGAGTTGAATAAGGATTTATATTTATGCTTTGTTGATTATACCAAGGCTTTCGATCGGGTAAGACATGAAGAATTGATTAACCAACTAGAAAAACTCAATATTGATGGAACAGATCTACGAATAATCAGAAGTATGTGTTGGGAACAAACAGCTGCAATGAGAATAGAAAACAATATAAGCCCTTTCAAAATATCGAAAGAGGAGTCAGACAGGGTTGTGTTTTGTCATCAGATCTGTTTTCACATTACAGCGAAAACTTCATGAGAAAACTAGAAGAACACCCTGGATTAAACGTTGGAGGAAAAATGATAAACAACATTCGATACGCAGATGACACCGTGCTATTTGCAGAAATTGAAAAGGGCCTACAAAACCTTGTGAATATAAGAGCTATAGGGGTTGGAGGTAAACAGCAGGAAGATTGAAGTCATGGTAATCAGCAAAAAACATGAAATCCCCTCACACAAAATAACAGAAAATGGCACAACCTTGAGACAGGTTGATAAGTTGAAATATCTGGGAACGATCATCTCACTAGATGACAGATACACATCAGAAATAGCCAGCACAATCGGTCACGCCAAAACAGCATTCAAGAAGATGAAAAGCATTCTTACTAACAAATGCCTATCAACTAACATCAGGAAGAGAGTTCTTGAATGTGATATAGAACCGATAATGTTATACGGTTGTGAGGCGTGGACAGTCAACATGCAAAGCCAGAACAAGATTGAAGCAGCCGAGATGTGGTTTCTAAGAAGAATGTTGAGAGTTCCTTGGACAGCAAAGAAAACAAATGAGGCAGTCTTGATGGAGGCAGACACATGAAGATCATTAATAAGGAAGATTAGGAAAAGTCAGGCAACATTTATATGCCATTTTTCGAGGAAAGGAGAATTGGAGCACCAGGTCACAACAGAAAAGCAGGACGGAAAGAGAGCACCAGGTAGAGCAGGGAAAAATATTGGACAGACTTGCAGAGTGGCTGAGGACAGAGAGGGTGGAAGATGTGCTTGCGGCAACAAGGGATAGATGCATTATGGAGGGCCATGATCGCCAAAGCCATGTGGCAGGGCACTTGATGATGATGATGATGATTGAAGCACTCATGGATTAGTGATAACACATGGATTTTGATATCAGAAAAGAAAAAACACAGTTGCTCTTCTGTCAAGAGTACATTGAGACTGAAGACCTGTTTCACTTGCTTCCTGTCAATACCGAGGACTTCACGGAAGATGAGATTAGAAATGTTATTAAAACGTCTGATAGCGTAAGAGTGGGGATGCATAACGGTAGAAAAGACTGTATCGTCACTTGGAAGTGCAGACGTTTCAGTCAGAAATGGAACTCTGATGTCCCTGAGCATTGGAAGAA
>JAPXFY010000018.1:31073869-31076369 GCA_030674185.1 Monoplex corrugatus | reverse complement strand
CACAGGAAAAAATGTTGTCACCCGCAAATTTCTTTCGAAAAATCCATTTTCTCAGGGTAAATGAAAATGCACATGGAGGTGGGGAAGGACAGTTAAAGAATACAGCAGCATAACAAAACAGTCAAGCTATTTTAACAATTCTCCTTTTTATTCAAAAATCAATTTAAAAAGTTCAGACTCTCTCCTCCTCAAGGTCTCTGTGAATGAACAGGAAGCACCAGATGAAATATAACTGGACGTGAGGTAAGGACAGTGGTAGACTATTGCCACGGTGTAAAGACATTATAGACATTGTCAGAAATATTTGAGACGAACTGCTGTTCTCACACCTTCCTCAGTACAGTTTTTTTAATAGGATCATCGCACCCAGGGAGGTTATTTTCGCGCTCATCTTTTTCTTTCTTCTCATTTTTTGCGGCACCCTAATGGCCACAGAAGCTGGCACATTTCTTTCTTTCCTTCTTTTTTTGTTACAATGCGATGATGATGATGATGATGCTGATGAGGACGACAATCACGATGCCATGGAGCTCCATCTAGGACTGAGACTGCGTGACAGGGCTGTACTCTACGCTTACTATCATTATATGTCCTGGCGTCAACCAGGCCCGAGAGATACAGACACCTGCGGAGCTGGTCAGAAGATTTGAGCAACACCCTCAATGACGCATCCGTGAAGTGGATGAGACTCGACTGTGTGGTGCCAGTCTTCCCAGCGAGCCCATAGCACACCCAACTCTGGGTAGGGGCCGTTACAGCCGAAAAATCCCACAATGATTTTTGAAGATACTGATGGGGAATCGAACCCACAACCTTCCAGTCAGTAGTCCGTTGCGTTAACCACTACACCACAGCGACTGGTATTTCCTCAGTTCAGTTCATATTGCTTATAGCCCAGCCGACTACTAGGGCCATATCAGGGCTAACACCACGTCAAAAACGACGACCCGTTGCACACACCTTCTTCACACATTGCCGACCTAACTCTTTCATTCCTGTTTTGTATAACTCCTTATTTCCCCTTGTTTCTGGATTCTCATAGGACTTTATGTCCTTCGTCCCTGCATCTAGAGAAGAGGCAGAAACAAGAGGAAAGATGCGGTGCCGACTCCTTTGCCATGCTGAGAAAGAAGGGGGGGGGGATGGTAATGGTGGCTAGCATGTGGCTAATTGATAAACAATGCCCGTGACTGACCTGTCGAGTACTGATGACGCGACTGGCGCGAACTTTAAGCGAGTACCGTGAGAACGATATACTGTACTGCAGGAAAGAAGGAACACATTTGTTGTTCTCGGTGTTCTGCCTGCATGAAAGAAGGAATACATTTGTTGTGCCTGGTGTTCTGCCTGCAGGAAACAAGGAACACATTTGTTGTTCTCGGTGTTCTGCCTGCAGGAAAGAAGGAACACATTTGTTGTGCCTGGTGTTCTGCCTGCAGGAAAGAAGGAACACATTTGTTGTGCCTGGTGTTCTGCCTGCAGGAAACAAGGAATACATTTGTTGTGCCTGATGTTCTGCCTGCAGGAAAGAAGGAACACATTTGTTGTGCCCGGTGTTCTGCCTGCAGGAAACAAGGAACACATTTGTTGTGCCTGGTGTTCTGCCTGCAGGAAAGAAGGAATACATTTGTTGTGCCTGGTGTTCTGCCTGCAGGAAAGAAGGAACACATTTGTTGTGCCCGGTGTTCTGCCTGCAGGAAAGAAGGAACACATTTGTTGTGCCTAGTGTTCTGCCTGCAGGAAACAAGGAATACATTTGGTGTGCCTGGTGTTCTGCCTGCAGGAAAGAAGGAACACATTTGTTGTGCCCGGTGTTCTGCCTGCAGGAAAGAAGGAACACATTTGTTGTGTCTGGTGTTCTGCCTGCAGGAAAGAAGGAACACATTTGTTGTTCTCGGTGTTCTGCCTGCAGGAAAGAAGGAACACATTTGTTGTGCCTAGTGTTCTGCCTGCAGGAAACAAGGAATACATTTGTTGTGCCTGGTGTTCTGCCTGCAGGAAAGAAGGAACACATTTGTTGTGCCTGGTGTTCTGCCTGCAGGAAAGAAGGAACACATTTGTTGTGCCTGGTGTTCTGCCTGCAGGAAAGAAGGAAAACACATTTGTTGTGCCCGGTGTTCTGCCTGCAGGAAACAAGGAATACATTTGTTGTGCCTGGTGTTCTGCCTGCAGGAAAGAAGGAACACATTTGTTGTGCCTGGTGTTCTGCCTGCAGGAAAGAAGGAACACATTTATTGTGCCCAGTTGTCAGCCTGCAGGAAAGAAGGAACACATTTGTTGTGCCTGGTGTTCTGCCTGCAGGAAAGAAGGAACACATTTGTTGTGCCCAGTTGTCAGCCTGCAGGAAACAAGGAGCGCATTTGTTGTGCCCAGTTGTCAGCCTGCAGGAAAGAAGGAACACATTTGTTGTGCCTGGTGTTCTGCCTGCAGGAAGGAAGGGTAAGAATCCTGCAGCAGGGAAAAACCATTCTCCAGGGATGAAAAGGTTAAGGATTTTTTT
>JAPXFY010000018.1:31061369-31063869 GCA_030674185.1 Monoplex corrugatus | reverse complement strand
AATTAAACTGGAATGCCCATTTTGATTATATTTTAACAAAAGCAAGAAAAGCCTTAAATTTTTTAAAGATAATAAGTAGATTACCCTGGGGAATGGATACAAACATACTTCTCCATCTATCAACAGCACTTGTAAGATCTAAATTATCTTATGCACAAGAAGTGTTCTTCAGTGCACCCAAATACTTACTAAAGAAGATTCAAAGTTTAGACTGCAAAAGTCTTAAAATTGCACTAGGTGTACCAGCCCATGCTTCAAATCTGGAAACGTACAAAGTTGCTGGAATTCTGTCTCTGAACAGCTATCGTGAGCTAGCGACAGCAAAGTTTGCAATCAGAACTACTTCACAAACGGACAATTTTGTGAGCAAGGAAATTAAACTAAGGTCTGATGTTGACTTTCCAAAACGAGCAAGCAACATTTCATCACAAATGACTGTTGCAACTTACGTATCTGACTTAGTCAAACAGTCTAACATAAGTTTGGATGAAATAGCTGAGACACCATCCACAACGCCTATCCCTACATGGGAAATGCTTAAAGCCACTTTTGATATTGATTATACAGATGCTAAGAAATAGAAAACATTAACATTTCGATATGCACAGCAAGAGAACACGTCGATGAAAAATACCGTACCCACCTCCATATTTTTACCGATGGGTCAGTCTTAGAAAATAAATCTGCTGGAGCAGCGTATTATGTTCCAAAATTTAAAATACAAAAGTCATTTTTCCTTGGGCCAAATATATCTATATTTACAGCGGAATTAGTCGCTATTACACAAGCGTTGCATTATTTAGTAGACCTTAAACCTGTCTTTTTTAAAGTGGTTCTCTTTGTTGATTCAAAATCTGTATTATATGCCTTACAGTCTTTTAATACAGACACAAGACCTGACTTAATTACTGAGGCAAATCATCTTATACATCGTTTAAGGACAAAAGGTATAGATATCAGTTTATGCTGGGTGCCTTCTCACGTTGGTCTTCATGGCAACGAAGTAGTAGACAGATCAGCTAAACAAGGTGCACACAACACTGATAATACTATAGAATTACGTATTAAAACTTCCGTAAAAGAAGCTTGCAACTTGCTAGAATCAGCTTCATGGATTCGATTTCATGAACATTTCAATGAAAAGTTTGTGACACAACAAATGATAAAACTTTCATTACAAAATGTATGTAAAAAATTGCAGTATTCTTCCATATATCATTCGAGATCGATTGTTGCTGTTCATTTTCGTATTCAGCTAAACGCGTTGAAAACAAAATATTGTAAAAATATCAAGTGTATTTGCGGAGAACAATTCACACTGTTTCACAGTTTATTTTACTGCAAAATGCTACGTTCTTTTTTACCAAAAATATTTACACAAGAAAACTATTCTGAAACTAATTTTAAAGAAGTAACTTCTGATTAGTCTTTATCAGTTAAAATTTCAGAATCATTGGTTCACAGTCCTGTTAATGTATTGCTTTAAGTTTATGAAGTTAGTATTTTAGCGTTAAATTTTTCCTTCACATTGTTAATGTTAATTGTTAGTGTTAAGATCTTGTTCCATTTTTCTATTTACCCATTTATTTATGTCTTTTACTCTGTCTCCCCTCTCCCCACAATGCAACTCGCCCACCTCTCATCCTCATTCCCCCCTCCCCCCTCCCCCCCCCGTCTAATATCACTCATAGTGAACAGACGTTAAATTAAAGAACGAACATACATACAAGCACATACATACACACACACACATACATATACACACATGCACACTCACACACCACACACATGAACACACACACATGCACACACACACACACAAACACATACATATATACACATACACATACACACACATACATATACACACACATACACACACAAACAGATACATACTTACATACACACACGTACACTTACAGACATGTCCCCACACACATACACAAACACATACATACACACATATATACATACACATACATACACACACGCACACACACATACACACACACATTCACACACATTCATTTTGAAAGAACATGTCAGCAGATTAGGGGGATTGAGGAGGTGGGCACTACTGACAGAACTGCTGGACAAGAAACGTTTTGAGACTGGACTTAAAAGAAGGAGGGACGGACTGTGTCCACCAGTGAAAGTCAAGGAGTTCTAGATTTTAACAGCACAAGAAGTGAAAGTTCTTCCGCCATGTTTTTCTCTTTTAATATTGTGGAACACGGAAGGTTCTGTCATCAGTGGTAGAACGAGGGATCGAGATGGAGCAAAGATTTGCAGAAGTTCTGACAGGCATTGAGCGGTGGTTCCAGAAATGACTTGATAGCAAAGACAAGCAGCTTTGTTCTTGATACGTTGTGCGATAGGCAGCCAGTGCGGCTCCTTAAAAAAGGATGTGCAATGTTGAGATCGTTTGGCTTTAAAAATCAGCTCAGCAGCACACTTTTAAACTTGTATAATCTGGAATCCAAAATCCTTATCTCACACT
>JAPXFY010000018.1:31046369-31053869 GCA_030674185.1 Monoplex corrugatus | reverse complement strand
CACACACGTACGCAAGCACACACACACGCAGCAATATATAAACACAGTATGCCTCTTTATTCATATGAAAAATCTGTTAATCTTTCTTCATTACATAAGTCAGTGTTTAAATTTTAATATTCTGTGGTTTCTTATGTGTCTTCTTACTTGTATAGCTTTAATGTTTGTTGTTATCTTATTGTGTATGTAATTGTGAACATTTTTTATCACCTTTTGCCTTTCTTGCGAAAGTAAAGCGCTGGTGAGCATGTTTTTATATGGAATATGCGCTATACAAATAAACATTATTATTATTATTATTATCTATCTATCTGTTTATCTGTCTATTTATCTCTCTCTCTTTATATATATATATGTATGTATATATATATATATATATATATATATATATATATATACATACATATATGTATATATACATATGAATGTATATATACATATGAATGTATATATATATATATATATGTATCTAGTTATTTGATCATTTAAGTTAATTATTTATGTTTATTTATCTATTTATTCTTTTATTGTTTTTTAAAATTTTTTTTCCTCTGTTTTATTTTCTGCTCTGCTTCTATGTCATCGTCTCACAGTACTCATTTCATTTCTGTCTGTTTCTCCTCCATCTTGTGTCTTATTGAACTGACGTTTTTCTTTGCCCTGATACTTGCTGCTTTCTTGTTCACACTATGTACAACGCCTCACCTGGCAAGAGCCCATCCCACCGCTGCCACTGAAGGTAAGATACACACATACACATGTCATTTACATGTAACCAAGATTATTTCAGTGGTAGGCTGATAAAATATTAGTATAGGTAAAACATAGTCTAGGGAGGGCCTCAGGACCTGGCCAGCTCATGGGTTTATATGCAGGCTTAAGGCTTGTGCCACGGTCCCATACACGTGGCACCTGTGACGTTAGTGCATATGGAATTTGTTCCGAACGCGGAGACGTCATCTTGAGAAAGTGAAACTGAAACTGAAGGTCAGCCGACTGTACAGAGCCGGGCTATAACCATTTGACATACACCATACCTCACTACAGACACAACTGAAGGTCAGCCGACTGTACAGAGCCGGGTTATAACCATTTGACCTACACCATACCTCACTACAGACACAACTGAAGGTCAGCCGACTGTACAGAGCCGGGTTATAACCATTTGACCTACACCATACCTCACTACAGACAAAACTGAAGGTCAGCCGACTGTACAGAGCCGGGCTATAACCATTTGACCTACACCATACCTCACTACAGACACAAAAATGAAAAGGAAATGAAGGACAAGTATCAATGCATTCGCACACATAATCTGGAGATATGCTCCTGGCGTTGACCACTCCATCCAATTTACCACCAGAACTTAAAAACAACAACACACACTTGAATACAAACGAAAACATAGCAAAGGACACTAAAACATACAAAAACAGGCCTAAATTACCTAAAATTGCTTCTGCGCATCACATTTCCTTAGAGCCAAAAAGGCAGTGAATACATATGCCTAGTGGTCAATCCAAAGGGAAAATATGGAAGACTTTATCGAACACATGCAGGCGAATGGACCAGTATTGACAGAAAATGGCCGAAGAGCCTCCAGCATTCACAAGGAGGACGGCAAGAGCCTTAAGCGCTTGGCAAAGGGTTAAATAACACAGCCGGATACAAACACAGGCTATATGACGCATGACAAGCCAATGACGTGGATACGGCTTCCTGTATACGTACAGCGCTCTGAATCTCTTACCTTTTATTCTTAACCCTTTGACTCCCGCTCCATATTCACTCACATCTCGAACTGTCAATCAAATTAGCAATTAGCAAAGAAAAAACTTAACTCTTTGATTTCCTCACTCTATCACCTAACATAACATTATACTGGTACAAGCTGGTAACACACACACACACACACACACGTGGCCAGTACAATCACCTAACATAACATTATACTGGTACAAGCTGGTAACACACACACACACACACACGTGGCCAGTACAATCACCTAACATAACATTATACTGGTACAAGCTGGTAACACACACACACACACACACACGTGGCCAGTACAATCACCTAACATAACATTATACTGGTACAGGCTGCTAACACACACACACACACACACACACACACACACACACACACACACACACACACACACGTGGCCAGTACAATCACCTAACATAACATTATACTGGTACAGGCTGCTAACACACACACACACACACACACACACACACACACACACACACACACACACACACCCGTGGCCAGTACTATCACCTAACATAACATTATACTGGTGCAGGCTGCTAACACACACACACACACACACACACACACACACACACACACACACACACACACACACACACACACACCCGTGGCCAGTACTATCACCTAACATAACATTATACTGGTACAGGCTGCTAACACACACACACACACACACACACACACACACACACACACACACACACACACACACACACACACACACACACACACACCCGTGGCCAGTACTATCACCTAACATAACATTATACTGGTACAGGCTGGTAACACACACACACACACACACACACACACACACACACACACACACACCACACACACACACACACACACACCCGTGGCCAGTACAATCACCTAACATAACATTATACTGGTACAAGCTGGTAAACACACACACACACCACACACACACACACACACACACACACACACACACACACACACACACACACCCGTGGCCAGTACAATCACCTAACATAACATTATACTGGTACAGGCTGGTAACACACACATACACGCACACACCCGTGGCCAGTACAATCACCTAACATAACATTATACTGGTACAATCTGGAAACACACACATACACACACACACCCGTGGCCAGTACAATCACCTAACATAACATTATACTGGTACAAGCTGGTAACACACACACACACGCCCGTGGCCAGTACAATCACCTAACACATAACATTATACTGGTACAAGCTGGTAACACACACACACACGCCCGTGGCCAGTACAATCACCTAACATAACATTATACTGGTACAAGCTGGTAACACACACACACACGCCCGTGGCCAGTACAATCACCTAACACATAACATTATACTGGTACAAGCTGGTAACACACACACACACACGCACACACCCGTGGCCAGTACAATCACCTAACATAACATTATACTGGTACAAGCTGGTAACACACACACACACGCCCGTGGCCAGTACAATCACCTAACATAACATTATACTGGTACAAGCTGGTAACACACACACACACACGCCCGTGGCCAGTACAATCACCTAACACATAACATTATGCTGGTACAAGCTGGTAACATACACACACACGCACACACCCATGGCCAGTACAATCACCTAACACATAACATTATACTGGTACAAGCTGGTAACACACACACACACACACACGCCCGTGGCCAGTACAATCACCTAACATAACATTAAACTGGTACAAGCTGCTAACACACACACACACACACACGCCCGTGGCCAGTACAATCACCTAACATAACATTATACTGGTACAAGCTGGTAAACACACACACACACACACACACACACACACACACACACACACACACACACACGCCCGTGGTCAGTACAATCACCTAACATAACATTATACTGGTACAAGCTGGTAACACACACACACACACACGCCCGTGGCCAGTACAATCACCTAACACATAACATTATACTGGTACAAGCTGGTAACACACACACACACACACACACCCGTGGCCAGTACAATCACCTAACATAACATTATACTGGTACAAGCTGGTAACACACACACACACACACAGCCCGTGGCCAGTACAATCACCTAAGATAACATTATACTGGTACAAGCTGGTAACACACACACACACACACCCCGTGGCCAGTACAATCACCTAACATAACATTATACTGGTATAATCTGGTAACACACACACTCACACGCCCGTGGCCAGTACAATCACCTAACATAACATTATACTGGTACAAGCTGGTAACACACACACACACACACGCCCGTGGCCAGTACAATCACCTAACACATAACATTATACTGGTACAAGCTGGTAACACACACACACACACACACGCCCGTGGCCAGTACAATCACCTAACATAACATTATGCTGGTACAAGCTGGTAACACACACACACACACGCCCGTGGCCAGTACAATCACCTAACATAACATTATACTGGTACAAGCTGGTATCACACACACACGCCCGTGGCCAGTACAATCACCTAACATAACATTATACTGGTACAAGCTGGTAACACACACACACACACACGCCCGTGGCCAGTACAATCACCTAACATAACATTATACTGGTACAAGCTGGTAACACACACACACACACACACGCCCGTGGCCAGTACAATCACCTAACACATAATATTATACTGGTACAAGCTGGTGACACACACACACACACACACGCCCGTGGCCAGTACAATCACCTAACATAACATTATACTGGTCCAAGCTGGTAACACACACACACGTCCGTGGCCAGTACAATCACCTAACATAACATTATACTGGTACAAGCTGGTAACACACACACACACACACGCCCGTGGCCAATACAATCACCTAACATAACATTATACTGGTACAAGCTGGTAGCACACACACACACACGCCCGTGGCCAGTACAATCACCTAACACAACATTATACTGGTACAAGCTGGTAACACACACACACACGCCCGTGGCCAGTACAATCACCTAACACATAACATTATACTGGTACAAGCTGGTAACACACACATACACACACGCCCGTGGCCAGTACAATCACCTAACACATAACATTATACTAGTACAAGCTGGTAACACACACACACACACGCCCGTGGCCAGTACAATCACATAACACATAACATTATACTGGCACAAGCTGGTAACACACACACACACACACACGCCCGTGGCCAGTACAATCACCTAACATAACATTATACTGGTACAAGCTGGTAACACACACACACACACACACACGCCCGTGGCCAGTACAATCACCTAACACATAACATTATACTGGTACAAGCTGGTAACACACACACACACGCACACACACATACACAGAAACACACACACTCACACTCACACACATAGAGTTAAATCACACACACACACACCATGCACACACACTCACACACACACACACACACACCACACACAAACGCTCAAACCCCTCACACACATACACAAACACATAACCATACACACGTATACACACATACACAAGCACATACATACACACATACACACACACACCACACAAACATAGAGTTAAATCACACACACACACACACACACACACAAACAAACATAGGCTACACACATAGAGTTAAATCACGCACACACACACATACACACACACACACACACACACACACACACACACACACACACAACACACACACACACACGCACTCAAACACACTCAAACGCTCAACCCCCCCTACACACACATACACACTTAACCATACACACGTATACACACACAAGCGTACACACTTACACACACACACATGAAACACACACATGAACACATACACACACACAACACAGAGACCCACACAAACACACACACACAAACACACAGAGATCCAAACAAACACACATGCACACAAACACACACCCAGACACACACAAACACACATGCACAAACACACACAAACACGCCACACACACATACATACACACATACATACACACACATACACACACACATATACACACACATACATATACACACATACACATACATACATACACATATACATACACACACACATACACATACACACATACATACACACACACATATACATACACATACACATGCATCTTGGAACTGCTTCCATACGTAGGTGTCCACTAAGGTACGAGCGTATAACACATGCAACGAGAGAGAAAGCTGTATATTATTTGAATCTGGTGAGCTCTTTGCCCCCCGATTGGCAGCCCTGTCGACCATATTATTATAATGAAAAGTATGAAAGTATAAAACATAAAAAGGAAAAAAAATGTTACATGAACTTTGAAATTAGCAAATCACCTAAGCCGTTTCCTGCCGGCAGAATTATACAATCCCTTATGTATAGGTGGAAACTTGATGCATTCAAAACAAAACACACAAGAAATATAGTGTGGAAAGAAGATAACGCATAGTCATATACTTCCATGTGTTCGGGTAACACGACATATTCCCACACTCTCTACAAAGACAATTTCTAACATATTTGCCTCACCATCATTAATATATGAATTCTTTGTTAGCCTGTCAAAAAGTCCTATAGCGAATTACTTTTAACATGTTATTTCACTTGTTCACCGTTGTGGTTAGTGGATTCTTAGTTTTCACTTTTATTCATTTATTCTTGGTGTTTATTAATTTTGTTTATTAGATTGTTTGTTTAAATCTTTAATTGTGATAACATTATTTGTTAGCTTTACCTTCCCCTCCTCAAAAATAATTTTTTTACGATCAAAATTGACAATTTTCAAATACCCTCTTCACTCCTCCTTTATCCCCCCCCTTTTTTGTTGTTGTTGTTGTCTAAAATCACTTTAGTGAATAGACATTAAATCGAAGACCAACCATACACATGCATATACATACACACATACATACACACATATATACACATACATACACACATACATACACACATACATACAGACATACACACACATATATACACACATACACACATACACATACACATACACACACACACACACATACATACACACACACATACATATACACACATACACATACATACACACACACATACATACATACATCATCATCATCATCATGTCGAGCTTGCTCGGCTATCCATGACCGTTTTTTCCATCCTTCTCTGTCAGACATTGCAGTAGGTAGTTCATCATACTGACAGCCCGTATCATCGATCAGTTGGTCGATGAAGGTCTTTGGACGTCCTGGTCTTTGTTTGCCATGGCTGGGTCTCCATAGTAGAACATCCCCCACCACTTCTTCTTTGCTATACCAGCAGTGTCCAGCGAAGCGCAGTCTTTGTTGACGTATTGATTTACTGATTGGTGGGATCTTACCATATAACTCTTTGTTAGTTGGATGTTTTCTCCAGGATTTGTTCAGGGCTGCACACAGATTCGTGTATATGCTCCATCAATCTTCTTCTCCAATGTCGTTGTTAGGGTCCAAGAGATTGAGCCATATGTAAGAACGGACTCCACTTGCTCGGAAGAAATTCCTTTTCAGGTTGTCAGGTAGATTGGATTTCCAGATTTTGTCCAGTTGATTTAGTGCGCCCCAGACATTTCCGAGTCTGGTGTTGACGTCTTGTTCTGTGGAGTCAATGTAGCTGCCAAGGTATTTAACGTCTTGAACTTGTTTGAGCGTATCTCCATTGATACTTCTCATACTCTCTCGTGCGT
>JAPXFY010000018.1:30998869-31041369 GCA_030674185.1 Monoplex corrugatus | reverse complement strand
GGATTGATAATTTGGCACACGTATTAAGTGCATTTTTGGTTCTAGGGAGGTAATTTGTCTGTTTATCTATATGTTTTTGTGTCCTTAGGTATGCTTATATTTGTATTCACGTATTTTTTAAATCCCCTGTGCGATAAACTGGACAGTGATCAACGCCAGGGGCATGTCTTTAGATTATGTGCACGAATGCATTAATATGTGTACTTAATTTTCTTTTCCTTTTTTTTTTCCTGTTGAAGTTTTGTATGTTTTGAAGCGGTTATAGCCCTGATATGGCTCTACGAAGTCGGCTGGGCTTCAATAACAATAACAATAACAATAACTTCCCTCCTCCCCGTTTAAAGAACCATCACACAGGTTCAAGGAATAGGATCAGGTAATTGCTGCCAGATTCTGGTGGAGCGTATATGGAATTGTCTGAGCGCAATGAATTCATCTTGAAACCCCAAACTGTATAACGCTGATCACTCCTCTCTCTCTCGTGGGGATGCCGGAGATTCTTTCAGTATAAATAATATCCCCACCTTCTGGAAATTCTGTGCTAGAAATGTCCTCTTTTCTGTCACTCTGTTTCTGCCTTGTTCTTTTGCTTTGTCATTTCTTCTGATCGTTTCCTGCTTTGCTCCCCCGGACGGGACCACCACCTTGCCGTGGTCGGGGGGCTTGAGGTCCCAGTGATCCCTTGAGCTATGCCGACGGGGGCTACTTGCTAGAAAGCTTTGTGTTTTTTGAATGACAGTCCCTCAATCCTTTCCAGTCAGCCTACCGCCAGTGCCATAGCACTGAAACTGCCCTACTACACATTCTCAACAATCTCCTCCTTGCAACTGATACTGGCAAAGTCTCTCTCCTCACACTCCTTGATCTGTCTGCAGCTTTCGATACCATTGACCATGGTATTCTCCTTTCTAGACTTCATCATACTTTTGGCATCTCTGACATTGCTCTCTCCTTTTTCACTTCGTATTTATCAAACAGAAAACAAACTGTTCTCATCAATGGCACTTACTCTCAACCTGCATACCTGACCTGTGGTGTTCCACAAGGATCTGTCCTTGGCCCTGTTCTTTTCACTCTTTATACCTCCCCCCTGTCCACCATCATCAACACCCACTCTATAAAACACCACTTCTATGCTGATGACACCCAACTTCAAGATAGTGACTCACCTGATAATATACAGCGCCTGTTGACTCGCACCACTGAGTGTTACTCGGACATTAAGAACTGGATGACACACAATAGACTTCAGCTTAATGACGACAAGACAGAAGCTATCCTCATTGGCACCCGTCAGAAACTTTCACAGCTGCCTCCTCTTTCTCTCCCATTATGTAACACATCAGTCCCAATTTCTGATTCAGCTAAAAACCTTGGTGTCTGCATTGACTCTACCCTGTCCATGAACAACTTTGTTTCTCAAACTGCCAGATCTTGCTACTATCATCTCCATCGTATAAGCCTGATCAGGAAGTATCTCGCTGTCGAAACAACTGCAAAACTCGTTCTCTCCTTCATAATGTCTCGCATTGACTATTGCAATTCACTCCTGTCTGGTCTTCCTGCCTCCACCATTCACATCCTACAGCGCATTCAAAACAATGCTGTACGCCTTGTACTCAAAAAGAAAAAAGCTGACCACATATCTCCTCTCCTGGCACAACTTCACTGGCTCCCTGTATCAAAGCGCATACAGTACAAACTAGACACCATGTGCTACAAAAGCCTAAATAACGCAGCCCCCGATTACCTGTCAAGCCTACTTGAGATCTATGTTCCCTCACGTACCCTCCGCTCTGCCTCCGATCCTCTGACTTTTCGCTTTCCACGCACTAAGCTCAATACCTATGGTCCACGAGCCTTCTCTGTTTCTGGTCCACTCTGCTGGAACAAACTTCCTCTCTCAGTCCGTCAGCAACCTACTTTTGCCTCCTTCAAGTCCGCTCTCAAAACTCACCTTTTTCCTCTGCATAAAATCCTAACCTCACTCAACCCCCCTCTGCAGCCTGTCTCCGCTCGGAGGGGAATCACTTTGTTTTAATATATAATTGTATATGATGTGCTCTCTGTGGTTTTCCATTGGTTTTATTCTTGCTTTTATTGCTTTTATTCTTTTCTCCCCATTTGTGGCCATGCATGCATGTGTGTGTGTGTGTGTGTGTGTGTGTGTGTGGCGCGTGCGTGCGTGCGTGCGTGCGTGCGTGCGTGCGTGCGTGCGTGCGTGTGTGTCTTTTCGGCGCTTGGATTTGATTTTGTCGAGATTTGCGCTGTATAGATATTGTAGTTGTTATGTATGCATGTGCGTACGTATGTATGTATGTATGTATACGCTTAGATTTATGTATGTATGTATGTATGCATGTATACGCTCAGCTTAGATTTATGTATGTAAGTATGTAAGCATGTATGTATCCATGTATACGCTCATATGTATGTAGGTATGTGTGCATGTATACGCTCAGCGCTTAGATTTGATTTTGTCAAGATTTTGCGCTATATAAATAAAATATATTATTATTATTATTATTATTATAACCAAGGCTGTTGACGTGGACTGGACTCTAAACAGCATAATATAATAATGCCCCTGGTAGGGTTACCCATGTCGGACAGGTCAAGGGGGAGGGATGAGACGAAGCGTGGTCCCACCCTCATTTCCATTTTCTTTATGCCCATCGTCATGTTCACGAGTGGTTGCCGTAAGCGAGGGGATGAGTGACTGTACGATAGTCAGTCGTTAAAGTACACTGTCTGGTTTCATGCGGGACGATTCCAGGCAGACGGACGCCAAGAGATTGGCCATCCACTGTCCCTTCCCCAACACGATAACTCTCCTGGGGTGACCGAGTCATTTCTGCCATCGTTGAGCCTACGCTCATGTCAAAACATATGAAACAAAAACGAAAACGAGACAATGAAATCGACTCGGATTCCGAGGACGAAACAAGACAGGCAACCGGTTTTTGGGCGGCGTGGCTAGTGGTGACGGGCATTGAGGACGAAAAACCTATCTGGAAATTGAGTCCCTTTGCCATACAAAAGGGATTTCAAGCCCTAATAGGAAACCCTAAAACCATTAAAAAGCTGCGAAACGGAGACTACCTTGTGGAGTGCAGGGACAACAAGCAGTCAGATCGCTTGCTGAAAGCATCAGTATTAGTTGATCGTGGAATAAAAGTCACTCCACACAAAGGACTGAACAGCAGCAAAGGAGTCGTAAGGTGCCCTGAGCTGAGAGGAGTGTCGGAGGAGGAGATCCGAACGGAACTGAAAAGCCAGGGCGTTGTAGAGGTACGCCGGGCCATGTTCCGGAAAGGGTCGACAAAATCCCAACAAACACCTCTTTCTTACATTTTGCTCTACTATACCCCAAGTTGGATACTTGAAGGTAAAAGTGTCGTTGTATGTGCCATCACCAATGCGCTGCTTCCGTTGTCATAAGTTCGGCCACATCAAGGACAGATGCATAGAAACTGAAAAGTGTGCCATGTGCGCCAAGGAGGCACATGAGGGGAGATGCGACGATCCACTAAAGTGCATAAATTGTGGAGGTAACCATCCATCATCCTCGAAAGATTGCCCTGTATGGCAAAAGGAACAAGCCATTCAACGACTGAAAACTGAAAAAAAACTACCTGTCCACGAAGCCAAAAGGTTGGTAGAGGGCAGCAGTTTCTCTACCAAAAGTTACGCGTCGGTAGTCAAAACAGTTCATCAAGTATCCATAACCTGTCAAAGATATAACCTGGACAATGACGAATTTTGAAACATTGGAAGACACAAAGGCCCTCAGCGGGAGCGTTAAAACCACTGCCACTCAGGCTGTTCAACAGCCAAAAGCAGTCAATGCTGGCAACCCAGGGAAACCCAGTCTCCCTGGTAAACCCGCCCTCCCGCCCCGGCCGTCCGGGAGCAGCTCCACAGGAAATGGAGGGGGGCCCAAAGTAATGCTGGTAGAAATGAAGAACCCTCCTCCAGCACTTAAAGGGCCTAAGCCCGGGCTTTCTGCAGGCAGGTCAGCCGTCAGGTCTGACCGCCTGAAGAAAGCTGAAAAAAAACCCCTAGAAAATAAGTCCATTGGAACATACGAGATGTCTACGCTAATCTAGAGGAGCTCCAGCTACTTTGCCGTGACCTGCAGCCTGCTGTAGTGGCTTTGCAAGAAACATTAATACGCGAAGGAAAAGTTTTTTCATTAATGAATTTCAACATTGTTTCCAAACCAGCACAACCTAAAGATGGAGGAGTAACGGGTGGAGTATGTTTGCTGCTACATAGGTCTGTTTTGTTTAGTCCTATTAATCTGAACACCAGTTTGCAAGCAGTGCGGCAAGGGTATCTCTAAATAAAACAGTAACCATTTGCTCTGTGTACCTCCTCCATCTGTTGCTGTTACAAAAGAAGAACTGGTTGATTTGATTGAGGAACTTCCAAAAACTTTCTTGTTGCTTGGCGATTTGAATGGCCATTCCCCGCTTTGGGGTAGTGAAGATACTTCAGCGCGAGGTCTCTTGCTGGAAGATGTCTTCTCCGATTTAAACTTATGCTGTTAAACGATGGTTCTCCGACATATATCCATCCTGCAAAAGGTACACATTCTTGTTTGGATTTATCAGTGTGTGATGCTTCGCTGGTTTTGGACTATGAGTGGAAAGTTCTGGATGATCTCCATGGAAGTGATCATCTTCCAGTTGTCTTAACAAATCCAAGCGTTAGACTCGAGTCTCTACCGGAGCGCTTTGTTTTTCGTAGGGCTGACTGGGATTTGTTCGAGAGGGCTGTCCGGAGTGATTTGGAGGAAGGAAAGGGTCCTGCAGAGTGATGATCCAGTAAACACTCTGACGCAGATCATCCTGAGCTGTGCCAAACGAGCAATTCCCACATCATCAAAGAATGCGCACATGCCTAAAATTCAACGGTTTACTTTAGAATGTAAACGGATAAAACAAGAACGCAAGAAAGCTCAACGTCGCGTGTTTCAAAGTCCATCGGCGGACAATGTTCGGGCTCATCAAAAACTACGAGCAAAGTCAAGATACATCTTTAAAAGAAACAAACAACAGTCCTGGAGAAACTTCTGCTCGAAACTGACATCCCGAACTCTTAAAAAGAAAGTCTGGAAAATTATCAAACAAATTAAAGGCAAAACACCTGTCCTTCTGTTCACCATCTGAAAGTGTCAGATTGTTTGATTACTGACAAAAAAGCCATCTCTAACATGTTGGCGTCTACCATTAAAAAAACTTCCGCAGCAAATAAATCGGTGGTCTTCCGCAAACACACATCGGTGAAAGAAAAGAGAGCTTGTAACTTCGTCTCTGATAACACAGGAGAGTACAATCATCCACTGACATTGGGAGAATTAAAAAACGCTCTTGTGACTTGCTCTGACTCTTCTCCTGGCTTGGATGAAGTTCATTATCAACTGGTGAAGCATCTCCCGGAAAAGGGTTTGGACATTCTGTTGAAAGTGTATAATTACATATGGACGACAGGATTCTTTCCTCCCTCATGGCGGAAAGCCCTGATCGTCCCTATACCTAAACCGGAAAGGATGTATCTAATCCATCCAATTACCGGCCAATAGCCCTAACCAGTTGTCTGTGCAAAGTGATGGAGAAAATGGTCAATAAGAGACTGATGTGGAAACTGGAGAATGACGGCATCTTGGCCTAAGAAAATGCGGTTTTTGCAAGCACCATTCCACAGTAGATCATTTAATTCGTCTTGAAACAACCATCCGTCATGCATTTCTGCAAAAAAAACAGCATGTAATGGCTATCTTCTTTGATTTAGAGAAAGCCTATGATACCAGCCTATGAAATCAGGAATTAATTACAATTAATAATTACAATATTTATATAGCGCAAAATCTTGATAAAATCAAATCTAAGCGCTGAAACGCACACGCACACGCACGCACACACACACACACACACACACACACACACCCCACACACACACACACATACACATACACATACACACACACACACACACACACACATACACACACATACACACACACACATACACACACACACACACGCGCACACACACACACACACACACACACACACACACACACACACACACACACACACACACGGCTATAAATGGGGAGAAAGAAAAAGCAATGGAAAGTTATAGAGAGCATATTATATACAATTACATATTACAATGTGATTCCCCTCCGAGTGGAGACAGGCTGCAGAGGGGATTGAGTGAGGTCAGGATTTTATGCAGAGGAGAAAAGGTGAGTTTTGAGAGCGGACTTGAAGGAGACAAAAGTAGGTTGCTGACGGACTGAGAGAGGAAGTTTGTTCCAGGAGAGTTGACCAGAAACAGAGAAGGCTCGTGGACCATAGGTATTGAGCTTAGTGCGTGGAAGGCAAAAAGTCAGAGGATCGGAGGCAGAGCGGAGGGTACGTGAGGGAACATAGATTCAAGTAGGCTTGACAGGTAATCGGGGGCTGCGTTATTGAGGCTTTTGTAGCACATGGTGTCTAGTTTGTACTGCATGCGCTTTGATACAGGGAGCCAGTGAAGTTGTGCCAGGAGAGGAGATATGTGGTCAGCTTTTTTCTTTTTGAGTACAAGTCGTGCAGCATTGTTTTGAATGCGCTGTAGGATGTGAATGGTGGAGGCAGGAAGACCAGACAGGAGTGAATTGCAATAGTCAATGCGAGACATTATGAAGGAGAGAACGAGTTTTGCAGTTGTTTCGACAGAGAGATACTTCCTGATCAGGCTTATACGATGGAGGTGATAGTAGCAAGATCTGGCAGTTTGAGAAACAAAGTTGTTCATGGAGAGGGTAGAGTCAAGGCAGACAGCAAGGTTTTTAGCTGAATCAGAAACTGGGACTGATGTGTTACATAATGGGAGAGAAAGAGGAGGCAGCTGTGAAAGTTTCTGACGGGTGCCAATGAGGATAGCTTCTGTCTTGTCGTCGTTAAGCTCAAGTTTATTGTATGTCATCCAGTTCTTAATGTCCGAGTAACACTCAGTGGTGCGAGTCAAGAGGCGCTGTATATTATCAGGTGAGTCACTGTCTTGAAGTTGGGTGTCATCAGCATAGAAGTGGTGTTTTATAGAGTGGGAGTTGATGATGGTGGACAGGGGGGAGGTGTAAAGAGTGAAAAGAACAGGGCCAAGGACAGATCCTTGTGGAACACCACAGGTCAGGTAGCAGGTTGAAGTAGTGCCATTGATGAGAACAGTTTGTTTCCTGTTGATAGATATGAAGTGAACCAGGAGAGAGCAATGTCAGAGATGCCAAAAGTATGATGAAGTCTAGAAAGGAGAATACCATGATCAATGGTATCAAAGGCTGCAGACAGATCAAGGAGTGTGAGGAGAGAGACTTTGCCAGTATCAGTTGCAAGGAGGAGATTGTTGAGAATGTGTACAGGGCAGTTTCAGTGCTATGGCACTGGCGGTAGGCTGACTGGAAAGAATTGAGGAAATTGTTGGCAGACAGGTGAGAGTTCATCTGGTTGAGGACAACTTATTCAAGGAGTTTTGACAAGAAAGAGAGATTAGAGATAGGCCGGTAATTTTTCAGTTCGTTTGGGTCTAAATTGTATTTCTTGAGGAGAGGGTGAACAATGGCAGACTTGAAAAAATCTGGGACAGTTCCAGTTTGAAGAGAAGTGTTGATAATGTCAGTGATGAATAGGAGGAGAGTAGGGAGACAGTCGGAGTAGAGAGAACCTGGAAGAGGATCCAGTTCGCAGGTTTTGAACTACATGGATCTGATTGTGTTGAGAATTTCTTCTTGTGAGACTGGGGTAAAAGTAGTAAGAGGTGTGCCAGAGAAGGAAGGGTCAGGTGGGCATGGTTGACAGGGTGTCCTGTCAAGCCTGTCACGAAGAGTTTGTATTTTGGTGGTGAAATACTTGGAGAATACAGATGGGAGTTCTTCATTTGTGTGTTTTGTTGGGAGAGGTAAATCTTTTCGTGTGCCAAGGAGATGATTCATGGTTGTAAAGAGTTCTATTGAAGAAGAGGCATTCAGTATTTTGGTTTGGAAATAGCTTGTTTTTGCAGATGCAATGAGGGTGGATACTTTTGTTTTAGAGGCTTGGAAAAGTTGCCTATGTACAGTGAGTTTGGATTTGCGCCAGCGGCGCTCTGCTCTGCGGCGGGCACGTTTTGCACAGGCAATCTCATGAGTGAGCCAGGGGGTAGGGGGTGGTCAGGTAAAAGACGGGTTGTGGCTGGAGCATGAGTGTCCAGAAGGTGGTGGAGAGTAGTATAGAATTCATCGGCAAGGTTATGTGACTTTTCAGAAAGGAGATGGGAGGCATCAGATGAAAATGTAGAGAGGTCGATAGATTTGAGATTGCGTCGAGTCACTGTGCGCGTGGTACGGGAAGGAGGAGAAATGTCAAGAGAACAGAGAATTGCAGAGTGGTCAGATGGAAGGGCTGAAGTTAGACGGGTAGAAAGAACTAAGCAGTTGTCAGTAGCTGAATTGTGGTGATCACGAGAAATGATCCAGTCAAGAATGTGACCTTTTTGATGGGTTGGTTCAGAAATGTGTTGAGTCATATTGTGATTGGACAGAGAGTTATGTCTTGTGTCATAACGGTGAGTGTTGTCATAGTGGACATTGATGTCACTTAGAATTCTTATGGATCTACACGAATTGGGTTTTAGGGGTCACCTACTTACGTTTATCTAAAAGTTTTTGGCCGATAGGCAGTTTCAAGTGCGGGTTGGTACTACTCTGTCGGACATCCATGGGCAAGAGCTGGGTGTACCACAAGGGAGCATTCTCTCTCCTGCGCTGTTCAGTATCAAGATCAACAACATAGTCAAATCAGTACAGCAGGGTTCGGACTGCTCCTTGTTTGTGGACGATTTTGCAGTTTACGCAAGTGGAAGCTTTGTGCAGGCGTTCAGCGACGGCTGCAGTTGTGTGTAGATAAGATCCAGCAGTGGGCAGAGACAAATGGCTTTACCTTTTCCGCAACCAAAACACAGTGTATTCACTTTCATAACCTGCGAGAATTCTTTGCTGCTCCAGAAATTCGTCTGGGAAAGTGCATCATTCCAGCTGTAAAAGAAGCGAAATTTTTGGGTTGATTTTTGATGAAAAGTTGAACTTTCTCAGTCATATCCAACATCTAAAAACATCTTGCCAGAAAGCTCTGAATATTCTTCAGTTGTAGCTCATACAGACTGGGGTGCGACAAGAAAACGCTACTACACCTGTACAGAGCTTTAATTCGCTCTAAACTGGACTATGGCTGCGAAGTATATGGGTCTGCGAGAGCGTCATACCTAAAGGCACGTGATTCCATTCACCATCAAGGGCTGCGCCTATGTCTTGATTTCTGTTTGAAACTGTTCTCTGAACCGAAAACCCACCTACGACTGTCTTCAACCCCAGATTTGAAAGTGACTTTGAAAAACATCCAAAAGTGACTCCTCCTTTGGGGCTGCGTGTCCGTCCCCATTTGGAAAAGGCAAATATAAATTTAGCAGTTTAACGACTTCTCCAAGTTTCCAGATAGTCCACCATGGATGTTGAAAACACCGAAGGTTTGTTTTGATCTTGCTTCCTTCCGTAGAGACAATACCAGAGCACTGGCGTACAAATTGTTTAATGCGGAATTGTGTGAAAAATCTCCATCATCCCCAGAATCTTCATGATGGATCCAAGTGTGATGAAGGTGTGGCTGCCGCTGCCTTCTGCTCCGAGATTCCCAATGGAGCATTTTCAAAACGTATTCCATCTGAAAGTTCGGTTTACACTGCTGAACTGACTGCTCTGGTTTTAGCACTAAAAATGGTGTCCCAATCCAAACACAGAGCTTCTAATTTTTTCTGACTCCCTTTCTGCTTTGCAGGCAGTCGTTTGCCAAAACATTAGTCACCCTGAACTTGTGAAGTTCTTTGAACTGTATTCTACTCTAGTAAATGACGGTTACGATATTGTTTTTGC
The DNA here is from genome assembly GCA_030674185.1 of Monoplex corrugatus. Lineage (NCBI taxonomy): Eukaryota > Metazoa > Mollusca > Gastropoda > Littorinimorpha > Ranellidae > Monoplex > Monoplex corrugatus. The sequence continues at coordinate 31,031,414 of JAPXFY010000018.1, read as the reverse complement.
CTGGATTCCTGGCCATATTGGTTGGAGCAATGAAAAGGCTGATTACCTGGCCAAGAAGGCTACAATGGCAAAGATGTCTAAGTCCGTGATCCCTTACACAGATGTCAAATCGAAAGTACACAGTTACGTAAGAAATCTGTGGCAGGAGAATTGGAATAAACAGACAGAAACACAAACTTGGTTTTTATGGTTTTTTTTTATCTTAACGGGTTGTTCTTTACTTTTTGACGTGGCGTTAGCCCTGATATGGCTCTAGTGGTCGGCTGGGCTATAAGCAATATGAATTGAATTCCTGCCTTGCTGGTCCATCCACCTGTATGTGTTTGATACAGTCTTATGTACATGTATCTCTTAGGATTGATAATTGGGTGCATGCATTAAGTGTATTTTTGGCTCTAGGAAAATGACATATGCGGAAGTAATTTAAGTTAATTTAAGCCTGTTTTTATGTATGTTTTAGTGTCCTTAGTTATGTTTAAGTTTGTATTCATGTATGATTTTTAAACCCATTGTGCGATAAATTGGACGGAGTGATCAATACCATGGGCATCTTCTTAGATTATGTGCGCGAATGCGTTATGTATATTTTTCTTCTCTTTTTTTTCTTGTTGAAGTATTGTATAATGTTTTGAAACGGTTATAGCCCTGATATGGCTGTAAGCAGCCGGCTGGGCTTTAAATTAAATAAAATGATAACAATAACAATAAATCTGATCAACCTAGGATACAAGAAACCCAGATTCCATTACTGATCGTATTTGTCTGCCCTCCCCTTTCCATTAGACCTTGAGTGGTGGTCTGATTGCTAGTCTTTAGATGAGATAATAGACTTAAGTATACATCTAGCCCACGTTGAAGATCATACGGTAATGAAAGAATTGCATCTGTAAAAATTCTGTAGAAAAACAAAATCTTTGACATTGCTCTCTCCTGGTTCACTTCATATCTATCAAACAGAAAACAAACTGTTCTCATCAATGGCACTTACTCTCAACCTGCATACCTGACCTGTGGTGTTCCACAAGGATCTGTCCTTGGCCCTGTTCTTTTCACTCTTTACACCTCCCCCCTGTCCACCATCATCAACTCCCACTCTATAAAACACCACTTCTATGCTGATGACACCCAACTTCAAGACAGTGACTCACCTGATAATATACAGCGCCTGTTGACTCGCACCACTGAGTGTTACTCGGACATTAAGAACTGGATGACACACAATAGACTTCAGCTTAATGACGACAAGACAGAAGCTATCCTCATTGGCACCCTCAGAAACTTTCTCAGCTGCCTCCTCTTTCTCTCCCATTATGTAACATCAGTCCCAATTTCTGATTCAGCTAAAAACCTTGGTGTCTGCATTGACTCTATCCTCTCCATGAACAACTTTGTTTCTCAAACTGCCAGATCTTGCTACTATCATCTCCATCGTATAAACCTGATCAGGAAGTATCTCTCTGTCGAAACAACTGCAAAACTCGTTCTCTCCTTCATAATGTCTCGCATTGACTATTGCAATTCACTCCTGTCTGGTCTTCCTGCCTCCACCATTCACATCCTACAGCGCATTTAAAACAATGCTGTACGCCTTGTATTCAAAAAGAAAAAAGCTGACCACATATCTCTTCTCCTGGCACAACTTCACTGGCTCCCTGTATTAAAGCGCATACTGTACAAACTAGACACCATGTGCTACAAAAGCCTCAATAACGCAGCCCCCGATTACCTGTCAAGCCTACTTGAGATCTATGTTCCCTCACGTACCCTCCGCTCTGCCTCCGAGGGGCTGACTGACTATTCCTTTTATAGCAGGGGGATTCAGATCAGGACGCTTTCTTTCCCTGACCATCAATGTGTCAGTTGTCATAGCTGTCCGCGTCCCTAAAGCCTGACTTGAAAAATAGAGTGACTCGACACTTTGTTTTTAGAAGGTGGAATCAGGTAAGGACGCTTTCCCTTCCTGACCATCACTGTGTCAGCTGTCATTAGCTGTCCACATCCATAAAGCCTGACTTGAAAAATGGAGTGACTGGACTTGTAATCGTGGCATGGTGGCTATAGCTAATGTTACCCTCGGTCATTTAATATGCCGTTATCAGAAGTCAAATTTGGACGGTGATTTTTACTGCCACGCGTCACCCCTTAGAACCTGTCCAACTTCCCCAAAGTGGAGAATAATGGACAACTGGCAGTTGGCGTTTATTTCCTTTGCCACTGGCTTCTGGTCAGTGGTGTGGTCACTTCACAGGTCTATGGTACTGATCCATAAATTCTGTCTCATTGCATCTGTCGCCCTAAGGAATTCCTGTGATACATGCATGATTGTTACCGTTTTCATCCAGAACGGTGTGCCTTTTCAATTCCAGGTACAAGCACAAGACCAAAATATTGTGAACCATATTTTTGTAAGATCCAAAACAAGAGTGACTGCCCGCGCCCAAGCAAACACAAACCAGAAGAACAAGAAAACCAATGTAAGCGCGTCTCCAACAAGACAAAACAAAACAAGCGCAAATTTTCGGCCAACTAGCCTTTGTCAAGCGCGAACGCACGGTCACAGACAAATCACAGACACCAAACAATGGATAATAAAAACGGGACTAAAAACTTCCCTGCCGCCTCGTCCAGTGGGTAAGAGATGGAATGCCCATGTCATCATGAGCAGTAGTAAGAAAAGGGGAGAGGGGAGGCAACTGTGATGTCAAAAGGGAAGTGAGATGAGTTCTGCAATTTTGAGAAGTGGCCATGCTATATCGGTATAGCCCTGTTCTGAAGAAGGCACAGGGCAAGAGCCAAGAGATAAGGGAGTAGATTGTGCCCGGTGCCAAGAATCTGGTAGGCGTGGGAACAGGAAGAGACATGAAACGGCATGTCTGAATTTTGTTACTCATGGTTTGTCGTTAAGACCATGTGGTTTGCGTGTTCCAAGTTTAGTTATGAGGTGGGATTCTCTGTCTTTCCTGTCTATGGTGCTGTTATTGTGTAGAAGCCACAGACCTTTCACTCGGATGTCATTGATTGAGTGGTCTGATTGGTTGAAGTGATTGGGGATAGTTTTATCCCTTTGGTGGTGGATATCAGCCAAGTGTTCTTTGAAACGTGTCAAGGGTGCGTCCAGTTTCACCAATATACAATTGGGAACATTTAGAGCAGCTGATCAAGTAGACAATGTTATAAGTTTGACAGTTGAAATGTTTTGTAATTCTCATATGAGATTTGGGGCCTTTGACTGTGGTGGCTGAGCACAAGAAAGGACAAGTCTTGCATTTAGGTTTGTTGCATGGAGAGGTTCCTGGAGGTTGGCTGACTGGTTTGCTGAGATTCGAATGCACCAGCAAGTCGCGGAGATTGGTGTCTCTCTTGTAGACGATCAAAGGGCGCTTGTCAAAGGTTTCACCTGTAGTGGGACTGGATCGCAAAATGTTCCAGTTGGACAAGATGATCCTTTTTATGAGGTGCACGGACGGGTGGTAAACTAGACTGAGGACTGGCCGATCCTCTGTGACAGCTTTGGGCTTTGAATGGAGGGCATTTGGCCGAGAGACAGAGCTGACTTTTTTCCGGGCTTCATTGATGACCTCGGGTGGGTAATGTCTGCGCAGGAAAAATCTAGTCATTTCAACTGCTTTGTCCTGAAAATTGTCTTCGTCTGAGCAGAGGCGTCGTAGTCTCAAGAACTGCGAGTAGGGAATGCTGTTTCTGGTGTTGGAAGTGTGAGATGATTGGTAGTCCAGGTAGGAATGTGAGTCTGTAGGTTTGTAGTGGACTGTAGTGACTAGTTGTTCAGATTGAAGGGAAACTTCGATATCCAGGAAGCTTATGGATGTGTTTGAAATTTCATATGTGAACTTGATGGATGGGTGAAACGTTTGGACGTAGTGGATGAATTGTAAAAGTTGGTCATGATCGAGGGATGTCATGCCAATGCAATCGTCTATGTATCTTTTGTATAATTCAGGTTTGGGTTTCTTGTATTGTTGTAGGATATGTTCCTCCAAATATCCCATGAATAAGCAGGCATAGCTGGGGCCCATCTTAGTACCCATGGCGACTCCGCTAACTTGCCAGAACGTCTCATCTCCGAACGAAAATGTGTTCATGGTAAGAACCAGTTCGGCAAGTCGGACAAGGGTTGAAGTGGACAATGTTTGGTCACGTCGTTTGTCCAGAAAATGTTGGAGAGCTTTTAACCCGTCGGAGTGGGGTATGCTGGTGTACAGAGAGGTCACATCCAAAGTGAACAGGTATTGGGGTTTGAAGGTGTGGTCTTCATTTAATGAGTAACCATGAGTAACAAAATTCAGACATGCCGTTTCATGTCTCTTCCTGTTCCCACGCCTACCAGATTCTTGGCACTGGGCACAATCTACTCCCTTATCTCTTGGCTCTTGCCCTGTGCCTTCTTCAGAACAGGGCTAAACCGATATAGCATGGCCACTTCTCAAAATTGCAGAACTCATCTCACTTCCCTTTTGACATCACAGTTGCCTCCCCTCTCCCCTTTTCTTACTACTGCTCATGATGACATGGGCATTCCATCTCTTACCCACTGGACGAGGCGGCAGGGAAGTTTTTAGTCCCGTTTTTATTATCCATTGTTTGGTGTCTGTGATTTGTCTGTGACCGTGCGTTCGCGCTTGACAAAGGCTAGTTGGCCGAAAATTTGCGCTTGTTTTGTTTTGTCTTGTTGGAGACGCGCTTACATTGGTTTTCTTGTTCTTCTGGTTCATATTTTTTTAATTTTTATCCAGAACAATGCGCCTTTTAAATCCCAGGCACGACAAATATATGATCAGAATATTGTGAATCATAATTATTGTTATACATTCTAATAAAAGTTCCTGTGTCCACAGAAAGATGACAGACTGTGATCCTCCTTCACTGTGCCTTCAGTGGACAAAAAAACCCACACATCCAGGACCCGTGTCAACACCCCAAGACACCACAAAGCGTCACACCTTTCCCCGTTGTCTGGTCCATCTCCTCCGATCTTCATGACCACCTGGTAAGTAACTAGACCAAAACTGAAAAATGGGGGTGGATGAGATGGGATGGACAGATGAAGGGGAAGGGGTTGTGAGAGGGATAGTGAGGTGGTGAGGATTTCAACTTTTCTAGGGACCAGCATTGTGATGGCTGTGCCAATCTAGGAACCAGAAAAACAAGAAAACCGAAACAGAACGCGTATTCAACACAAGACAAGACAAGACAGGCGCAAATTTTTGGCCAACCGGCCTTTGTCAAGCGCGAATGCACGATCACAGACAGACAGTACACCTTTTCCCGTTGTCTGGTCCATCTCGTCCGATCTTCATGAACACCCTGTAAGTAACTAGACCAAAACTGAAAAATAGGGATGTCAGTACATAGCCTCTCCATCAGCAAGCCCTACGTTTTGCCTCCTCGTGGCGACGTGTAACTATGCACCTCACGGACTCAGGCTAAATCTCGAGGGACTCGGAGGAGTTCTGGCCCCCAGACGCAGGCCCACCAGCGTGTGGATATGCCCTGGTGCCCACGAACCAGACCGCCAAGCTATGGGTAAATAGCTCCACTGCCTTGTGGACAATTCGGGAGAGAATAAGGCTAAGGGAGTTTACCCTGAAAAAAATCACCCCTACTGCTTTGTAGGATGTCGTGGGAACAACAAAGGCTAGCGGAGAGACCGTAAACAAACCGATGGAAGGCAACGGGAAACCACTATCGTATTTTTCCCAGCACAATCATGGCCAGACAAAAGAAAAATGAAGATAACGACGTAAATAGGTGCTCCAATGGAGCACCTTCGTCCAGTAGGGACCGTCACGCTGCGCAGGTGACACCAGACTGTCAGCAAGCTACTGCGACCAACCTCAACCTCAGAAAAAATACCAAAATCACAACATGGAACATTAGAACATTGTTGCAAAAAGGTAAATTAGACAATATGAAAATGGAAAGGCTTAACATTAGTATTTTAAGACTAGGGGAAGTGAGATGGAAGGGGGCAGGCATGATAACATCAGGAGAGTACACAGTAATATACTTTGGTGGAAACTCACATAAAAGAGGAGTAGGCATCGTAATGGACAGGGACAAATCAAAAGCGGTTAAGGGATACTGGGCTGTGTCCGACGGTTTTGCTGGTTAAATTGGGAGGCAGGCCATCTGATATCAACATCATTCAGGTGTAAGCACCAACATCCGCAAGTACTCAAGAAGACATCGACAACTTCTACGAAGTATTAGAGATGGCCAAGGCCCAATGTAAATCACAAGAAGTTAAAGCAGTAATGGGAGATTTTAATGCTAAAGTGGTACAGGATATGGTGGAGGATATAGATGGACCTCATGGCCTTGGTACACAAAGTGAAAGGAGAGGGAAACTTGTAGAATGGGCACAGATGAATGAGTTCATAGTAGGAAACACCTGGTTTGAGCAGCCTAATAGAAGAAAATGGACTTGAATGAGTCCAGGAGATAATACCAAAAATCAGATTGACTAAATCCTGATTAATAAAAGATTTAAAAATTCTTTACTGTCAGCAAAAACATTATCAGGCGCAGACTGCAACTGTGATCACAATCCTGTAGTGGGAAGATTTAGACTGAAGTTAAGGAAAAGGAAACGGATCAAAAGCAACATCAAACTAAATCTTGGACTCTTAAAGACAGATGAAGTGATACGTAAAAAATTTAACATACATGTTCAAAACAAATTCAATACTCTGGATGACGTTAGTGACAGTGAGGAAAAATGGACAAAGTTGAGAAATTCGATAAATGAAGCTGGTGAAGAAATCACTGAAGTAGATAGAAAAGCAAAAAAGAACTGGATGACAAGAAATTTTTAGGCTTGATGGAGGAATGGAGGAAGGCAAAGAGAAACGAGGAGATATACAGGAAGATAAACAAAGAAATCAGGAAAAGGTGCAATGAAGCTAAGGAAGCTTGGCTGAAAACAAAATGCAAAGAAATAGAAGACCAACACAAAACGGATCCTCAGGGTATGTACAGATGAATTGAAGAAATTGTCCACAGGAAAAATACATGCACATCAACTGGTTGCTTAAAATCAAAAGATGGTACGTTTATCACGGAAAAAGACAAAATATTAGACAGATGGGGAGAGTACATTAAAGACCTTTTTGAAGATGACAGAAACGAAGAACACATAAGAAAGAACTTTAAAGGACCACCCATAATGAAAGATAAAGTTAGAGCAGCACCGAAAAAGATGAAACCAGGAAAAGCCCCAGGACCAGACAACATTACTACAGCCCTGGAGGAATTTGGTATTGAAAAAAATACCAGTCCTCCTAAATGAAATTTATGACATTGAAAAAATCCCCAAAGATATGTCAAAATCAATTTTCATTGCACTTCCAAAAGACAACAGGGGCTATAGAATGCGAACTCCATCCCACAATCAGTTTGAGTCATGTAACAAAAATCCTATTAAAAATAATTATGATGAGGACAAGGACTAGAATCAAAAGAGAAATGGCAGATGAACAGTGTGGATTTGTAGGAGGGAAAGGAACTATTAATGCCATATACATCCTAAGAACTATCACAGAGAGGTCAATCGAGATGAATAAGGATTTATATTTTTTATATTTATGCTTTGTTGATTATACAAAGGCTTTCGATCGGGTAAGACATGATGAATTGATCAACCAACTAGAAAGACTCAGTATTGATGGAAGAGACCTACGAATAATCAGAAATGTATTGGGAACAAACAGCTGCAATGAGAATAGAAAACGATATAAGCTCTATCCAAAACATCAAAGAGGACTCAGACAAGGTTGTGTTTTGTCACCAGATCTTTTTTCACTTTACGGCGAAAACATGAGAAACCTAGAGGAAGACCCTGGATTAAAGGTTGGAAGAAAAATGATAAACAACATTCGATACGCAGATGACACCGTGCTAATTGCAGAAAATGAAAGGGACCTACAAAACCTTGTGAATATACTAGAAATAGAAAGCAAAGATTAGGGGTTGGAACTAAACAGCAGGAAGATTGAAGTCATGGTGATCAGTAAAAAACATGAAATCCCGTCATGCAAAATAACAGCAAACGGTACAACCTTGAGACCGGTTGGTAAGTTTAAATACCTGGGAACGATCATTTCACCAGACGGCAGATGCACATCAGAAATAGCCAGCAGAATCGGCCAAGCCAAAACAGCATTCAAGAAAATCAAAAGCATTCGTACCAACAAATGCCTATAAATTAACATCAGGAAGAGAGTTCTTGAACCAATACTGTTATACGGTTGTGAGGCGTGGACAGTCAACAAGCAAAGCCAGAACAAGATTGAGGCAGCCGAGATATGGTTTCTAAGAAGAATGTAGAGAGTTCCATGGACAGCAAAGAAAACAAACAAGTCTTGATAGAGGCAAACACAATAAGATCATTCATAAGGAAGATAAGGAAAAGACAGGCAACATTTATAGGCCATTTTATGAGGAAAGGGGAATTGGAACACCTGGTCACAAAGGGAAATCTGGAGGGAAAGAGAGCACCAGGTAGACCCAGGGTGAAGATATTGGACGAACTCGCAGACTGGCTGAAGACAAAGAGGGCAGAAGAGATGCTTGAGGCAACAAGCGATAGAAACAGATGGAAGGCCATGATCGCCAACGTCATGGGCAAGGCACCTGATGATGATGATTTTGAGTCACAACATGAAAGGAAGAGACAAAAAGAGCACAAAGTGGACCTTGGAAGAAAACACTGGGCAGACTTGTGGAGTGGATGAAGAAAGAGGATGGGAGATGAACTTGCTGCGACAAAAGATAATTCGTATGGAGGGCCGTGATCGCCAACGCCATGCAGCAGGGCACATGATGATTTGGGGGAACCTCCACACGTTGTTCAGCATTCTAAGCATGTTGATGGTCTTGCTGAGACGATGCTGGATGGTGTTGTCTGCTCATCCATCGTGTCCCCCTCAGATGAAGACACTGTATGTCCTCTTTCAACTTCATCTTTGGCAGGAGTCCTGATTCACACTTCTAGCAAATAAACGTACACAACAAAATACATTAGTGTGTCTGTACAGACCTTGTACATATACAAAAGCATAACGGACAAAACATTCTCTTACATAAAATTTTCTCTATTCATGAATGTAAATACGAAATCAACGTTCGAGGAAACCACCATCATCACCATCTACCAAACACCAACCACCACCACCACCAACCACCCCACCACCACCATCACCCACCACCACCAACCACCACCACAATCACCACCACCATTACCAACTACCAACCACCACCACACGCAAAGACAAAAGGAATACATTTGATACCTTCTCCTTATTGACAGATGACTGAAAAAACTTCATGAACAACGTCTAAGCTGGACACCATTCCAGACATCCCCAGAACGGACGGTACTGATGAGTTCCAGGACTTTTCTGCTTTACAGCAAAGGACGAAAACTGACGTCTGCCTTTGTCAACTGTGGCTGACAAACCACACAGCCGCACATCTAAAGGCCCTCATGTATTCGACGAAGGTAACTGAACAGAACGTTGGTGTGTGTGTGTGTGTGTGTGTGTGTGTGTGTGTGTGTGTGTGTGTGTGTGTGTGTGTGTGTGTGTGTGTGTGTGTGTGTGTGTGTGTGTGTGCGCGTGCATGCGCGCGTGTGTGTGTACGCGTGTGTGTGTATGTATGTGCGCGCGCGCGTGTGTGTGTGTGTGTGTGTGTGTGTGTGTGCCTGTTCTTAAAAGCGCGCGTGCGTTAAGTTGCTGTCTATGTATGTGTGGAGCGACAAATTACCAAACGCCCAGGTCCTGGCATGCGCTGGTCTCCCCACCATGCACACACTGTTCAGACAACGCAGGCTGCTCTGGCTTGGCCATGTGCGCCGGAAGGAAGATGGACGTATCCCACGGGATGACCTTTACGGTGGGTGAACTAGCCTCCGACAGGAGATCTGTTGGCCGCCCCCCCAAATCGTCTGCGAGCGCGATATGAAACCTTTGGACCTCAACACAGAGCTGTGAAGACACAACAGCCGATCGCAACAGATGGCGCAGTGTGCTCCAGAAACAACTCGGGTTGGGGGAAAAGAAGATCCAGACCTTAGCTGAGGTGAGAGCCAGGTGAAAAGCAAGCTCCTGTGAAGGCAATCCCCTGTCAGCATCCATACAATGCATCCAATGTCGCAAAAACTGCCTTTCCCGCATCAGCCTTACCAGCCACAGCGCATGCTGTTCCAGAGGAGTCAACTCGAATCGACACGACACTAGGGCGCATCATCCATAGTCGACGTCGACTGACAGAGGTCTACCACTGGCAAACGCTTTTCATAGGCGAGATCTTGAGGTTTCTACCTAACTTAAGAAAAAATCTCTGGCGATTTGAACCCCAGTCCTCTTGCCTAACAGGCCGTGATATTGACAAGTAAACTACCGAGGATTACAGAGATGGTCATCTGTTGTGAAGTTGATCACAGTTTCAAACGCTGTGTTGATTCTTCTGGTTTCATGTGACAAACTCTACAAAAGCCATTATCCAAAAATCTGTATTTAAAACAGAGTATGGCTGTCATGTGCACAGTGATGTGTGCACATGGTTTGTGTGTGTGTGTGTCAGGTGCATGGAGTAATGTATCGACCAAATACGGAATGTATTAAACACGCGAAGTAAATACGTCATTCAGAGGACGTCAATGTTCCCGTGACGTCAGGGGGAGAGATAGCTACGTTTTTTTTTTAGCAGACCGGGTTGTCTGATACTCGGCGGAAAAAATATAAATATAAATAATTATGTTGAAACTCGGGAAGTTCCATGAGTGACAAGCTAAAAATATTTGGTGGTATTGAACGAAATTTGTGAATCCAGGTTGTGTTGATATTGAATATTTTGTGGTATTGAACGAAATTTGTGAAACCACATTGTGTTGATATTGAATATTTTGCGTACCAGTCATCAGACAAGATATGTTACTACTGAATATTCTATGAACCATAATTGTGAGAAAAAATTGTGTTGATAGTAGATATCCTGTTGTACCTGCGTTTTTTTCTTCCCATTGGATGTTTGATTTCTGTTTCTGAGGAGAAATGTTCCCTACACTTTGTGGTGTGACGGTTTTACTTGTAATATAAGAGTGGTGTTGAAAGAGGAACTGGAAGAGAGGAAAAAGGAATAGAAAAAGAAGAGAAGAAAAAGGGAAGAAAGAGAAGAAGAGGAACAGAAGGAGGAGAAAACAAAACAAAACAAAAAGACGTTAATGTGACGGTGCGTGGTTATAAATGTTGTATGTGTAATGTGTGAAAGTAAATAGTAATAAATGTAAAAAGAATTTAATATCGTGATCTATTTAGTGACATTGGTTGAAAGGAGTCAGTGCGGTTGCGTGACGGACGAATGCTTTTTGCATGTGTTGAATGCGTGAGCACGTGTACAAAAACATGAAAGCATGACAATGGCCTAGTGGAAAGAGTATGCGCCTAGAAATCCAAGTTATATTCCCATCGGACGGTGATTTTTCTCCTCCCTCCACTAACACCTTGAGCGGTGGTCTGAGTGCTAGTCTTTCAAAGTTTCAGATGATATACTAAACCAAAATGCTTTACCCGAAAAGGGGGGTGGGGTGGGGTGTGGATGCCGGAGGATCTTTAGTACATATGGCATCCCCACCTTCGGAAAATTCGGTGTTAGAAATTTTCTCCTTTTTTTCATTCTCTGTGATTCTTCCTTGTTCCTTTTGTTTCTATCATTTCTTCCTATCATAATCCGCTATGCGGGTCTATTTATCTGTTTGTGTTCTGTGCAGTCTTTCATGCTTTCTATTGATATTGGTTGTTGGTACAGGTATTAACTATATTTTTGGCTCTAAGGAAACACAATAGGCAGAGGCAATTTTCGGTAATTTAGGCCATGTTTAAATATGTTTTAGTGTCGTTAGTGATCTTTATGTTTGTATTCAGGTTTTGTTTTTAAATTTAGGGGAATGATCAATGCTGGGAGCATATATTTAGATTAGTATGCGAATGCATTATCTGTACTTAATTTCCTTTCCATTTTTTTAGTCAGGGTCATCGAGATGTGTACATTTTGCTATGGTTGTAGCCATGACATAGCTCTGTTCAGGCAGCTGGGCTTTAAACAGTAATAATGATTGTAATAAACGGAGATGCTGTAAGCAGCAATTATTTTGGGCATGTTGAACATCTGCAGCAGCAAAGTTTTCCTTGGCAAAAGAAAATACCCTGAGGTGAACAGAAATACATGCATGTAGATAAAACAGAGGGATGTGGCGCCGTACGATGGTCATGTACTTTGTGTTGAAAAACCTGCGGCAGCAAAGTAGTTTTCTTTGGCAAAAGAAAACACCCTTCGGTAAACAAAAATACATACATATAGATATAACAAAGGGAGCTGGCGCCATACGATGGCGATGTGCTTTCTCCATGAAGGTCAACCCCCCATTTCACGTGGTAAAACTGCGCTACGTCCAAAAAACAATGAACCCAATGCAATCCAATCCAGTCTAGTTTGTTCGATCACCGCGACGAGAAAATTGTCCAACTGCGATTTTCTTTCTTGTTGTGAAATGTTGCTTTACAGCGCAAAATGGTACATCCTTCAAACCAAGAGGAGTTCATTTTTAAACATGAACGGAAATCCCTAATTTGAGTGCAGTGACCTGAAATGCTTAAGTTTCCAAAACACTGTATCTATTTCCTTTCGAATCTGTTCCAGATTCATGCGACTGTGCAACCGTTCAGAGACTAATAGGCTTGTTTGTATGTTAAGTGCGTATGACTAATTGATTGTCGGTTTTTCCTATGTGTGCATGTGTTCTTGTTTTCCTATGAAAGCGAGTTTTCTACACAATTTTGCCAGAGGCAGTTCTTTTGTCGTGGAATCTTGTACTTCCATCCATCTGTCCGCCCCTGTCTATCGACATGTCTAAGCATGCATCCACCGTCTACCTTATATGTCTGTATCCATTTACGTTAAATCATTTTGGACTTTTTAATTTTTCTATTTGTTATTCACGTATTTTGCGTGCGTGCGTGTGTGCGTGTGTGCGTGCGTGTCTGTGTGCGTGTGTGCATTGTGATATGTTAATTTTGTGTGAATTAAGGTTAGGTCTTGCATACACATGGAACGTGAAATCATTGACAGTCATTAAGTGTTGCGTCAACTACAAAATTCACTATGTGCCTCAATTGGTCCAATGTTGGCTTTTCACGACAACTAAAATGAGTTTTCTTCCGTTCTCATCTCTTCTTCGCATGGAGTTGTATACTCAGACTGTGTCTGGAGTAGATCTAGAGAGAGAGAGACAGAAGTAGAGAGAAGAGAGAAGAGAGGAGGAGAGAGAGAGAAGAGGAAAGAGAGAGAGAGAGAGAGAGAGAGAGAGAGAGAGAGAGAGAGAGAGAGAGAGAGAGAGAGAGAGAGAGAGAGAGAGAGAGAGAGAGAGAGAGGAGAGAGAGAGAGAGAGAGAGAGAGAGAGAGAGAGAGAGAATACGAATACGAAATGTTTTAATGTGTTAGGCCTCTACGCCCATTCACATAGGACACATGGGGAGTGGGGGTTTAACATGAAACAACCAATGCAAAATAACATTAACAACAAATCACTCAATAATTTACTTCGTAACATGGAAATCCTGATCACAGTACCGAACAGTTCAATGTTATGTACAGGATAATATTGATTTTACTCTATAATCACCAACCGATCAACGACATCGTTGTCACAGTCATTCACAATATCGCTATACACTGTCTTTAAGGTGGATCCCGATGATGATTTTCACTATGGCCATCACTGGTGCTGGAGGTGCCATCGGTACTCTGACGGACAGAGGCAAGGAGTGTGTCCATGCTTTTAGCTGTTTCCATCACACAGATCATCAGTTCACCGTATTTATCTCCATACTTAAGACACGGCTGTTGTGACTCGTGTGTCTGACACGGAATGTTTTCAACACTGTGCTTGTTTTCTTCAGCTTGTTCAGAAGCAGAATCAATGACTGTTTCACTTTCCTGTTCTGCCACAGACTGTGTCGTAGTTTCTACAGCAGCATCATTAACTTCACAACTTCTTCACCACTGTTTTCATCGCCATTATCATCAGAGGATGCGCATGACCCTTTCTCTAACATCACGCTGTTTTCATGCATGATCGTCACTTTCTGCGGGTCAGTGTCGCTGTGACATTGTGTGTCGTCCCTCTGTTCAATTGGTCGTGCACTGCGTGCTGGCTGACTTACACAGCAATAGGAATGGTCGTCGTCGGCCTCTTTACATCTCAGGAGATGATAGTCTGCACCAGGAGGCGTTGTGGTCATGACGTGCACTTTCTGCTGTGGCTGTGCAGGCCGATTCTTGAGTGGCAATCTCTGTCACATCTGCCACATACAAATTGAGTCGCTATTGTCTGGTTTCTGGAACGTTGCTTGCGAAGAGCCCTTTTCTCATCTGCGCTTTGCGCTCTCCTCCTCTCCGCATTCACAACGCCTTGCTGAACGGCTGTCCGCCACGCTGCCCTGTCTTCCGCCAGTCTCCCAAGAGCCTGGGTCAATCCCTGAGCTTCTAAGGTCCCTTTTGCATGCGTCTACAAAGCGTAGCTGTGGGCGTCCTGGAGTTCGCTTCCGATTTGCCAGTTCGCCGTAGAGAACGTCTTTAGGTATGCGTCCATCCTCCATTCGACGCACATGGCCAAGCCAGCGTAGTCGGCGTTGGCTTAGAAGGGCAAAGATGGCCTGTAGGCCCGCACGACGGAGGACCTCTGTGTTGGTCACCTTGTCTTGCCATTGGATGCCGAGGATGCGTCGCAAGCAGCGGAGATGGAAAATGTTGAGCCTCTTTTCTTGGCTGGCGTATGTGGTCCAGGCTTCACTTGAGTAGAGTGGTCAGGTTGAAAAGTGTCAACATGGAAACAGTTGCTGTTGTCAGTGTCATAAAACAAGCTTGGTGGCGTTGGGAAAAATAAACCTGAGGGAGAGGAAGAATTTCTACTCGCCTTCTGCTGTTCTTGATGTAACCTGTGTGCCTCCGCCCTCCTCCTATCTCTGTTTACCTGAGCAGGACACTTACGGCGATAGCTAGCACTGTGACCTTGTGTGACATGATGGGGCTGACTGGTGGCTGCTGTCAGTCGTAACACAACAACGGTCTGATGGCCACGGCTTTCTGTCTTGAATGAAGAAACGCACATTTCCTTCATCACAGCATTTAGCATGCCTTCCAGAGTGGATGGGAGTCCTTCAACAGGCATGGTTACTTTGATATTTTGTAAAATTAACAATATTATTGACCCACTGTTGAAAGCGCGTCTTGCTGGGACCCAGACGAGGGAGAGCAACCCGAGAGAGAGAGAGAGAGAGAGAGAGAGAGAGAGAGAGAGAGAGAGAGAGAGAGAGAGGACAGAGAGAAGAGACAGACAGAGAGAGAGAACGAGAGAGACAGAGACAGAGACAGAGAGAGAGACAGACAGAGGAGATAGATAGATAGAGAGACAGACAGACAGACTGGCAGAGAGAGAGACAGAGACAGAGCAGGACAGACAGACAGAGAGGGAGAGAGACAGACAGAGACAGACAGGCAGACAGACAGACAGAGAGAGAGGGAGAGAGACAGAGAGAGAGACAGAACAGACAGAGAAGGAGAGATAGATAGACAGACAGACAGACTGGCAGAGAAAAGAGAGAGAGAGAGAGTCAGACAGATAGGCAGAGAGAGAGAGACAGAGACAGAGACGAGAGCAGAGAGAGAGGGAGAGACGAGACAGACAGACAGACAGAAACGGAAGAGGGTAAAAGACAAGACAGTCAACTTACGGCAGTGACACTTGCTATCTGATAAACTCATTTGTAAGATATACAACGTCCTGCTTCAATTAGTTTCTATTTAAAAAATAAAAGATAAAAAAAAAAAAACGATGAAAGCTAGCACCTGCAGTTGAATGTAGGCAGCTGGTGTTGCTGCATTCCACACATCTTACTGAATGCGGTACTAAGACATAGCCCCTGTTAATCTACGTGCGCGCGCGCGCGCGCACACACACATACACACACACACACACATGAACATACACAAACTCACTCACATGCATACATACACAAACTCGCACGACATGCATACATACACACATACATGCACTCACACACACACACACACACCACACCACACGCACACGCACACGCACAGCACAGGCACAGGCACAGGCACAGACAATTACACACACATACACGCACACATTTCATTTCATCAGACGGCAGATGCACATCAGAAATAGCCGGCAGAATCGACCAAGCCAAAACGGCATTCAAGAAGATGACAAGCATTCTTACCAACAAATGCCTATCAATTAACACCAGGAAGAGAGTTCTTGAATGTTATATAGAACCCATACTGTTGTACGGATGTGAGGCGTGGACAGTCAACGAGCAAAGCCAAAACAAGATTGAGGCAGCCGAGATGTGGTTTCTAAGAAGAATGTTGAGAGTTGCATGGACAGCAAAGAAAACAAACGAGACAGTCTTGATGGAGGCAGACACAAGTACATCTAGATCACTCATAAGGAAGAATAGGAAAAGACAGGCAATATTTATAGGCCATTTTATGAGGAAAGGGGAATTAGAGCACCTGGTCACAACAGGAAAGCTGGAGGGAAAGAGCACAAGGTAGACCCAGGGAAAAAATATTGGACGTACTTGCAGAGTGGCTGAAGACAGAGAGGGTGGAAGATGTGCTTGAGGCAACAAGGGATAGAAACATATGGAGGGCCATGATCACCAACGCCATGCGGCAGGGCACTTGATGATGATGAGTTTTGTTCTATGTATCCTGTCTCTCTATTGACTATCTCTGTCCGTCTGTCTGTCTTTCCCCATTCTGTTTCTTGGTCTTGTTCCACTTTGTTTTTCCTGATATCTTTCTACCTCCTGCCACCTCTTCCCTTCTCGATTACCACAACTTTTTCTTCTTCTTCTTGTCTTTTCTTCGTCTTTTGCTTTTATTTTGCCTTTTTTCCTTCCCCTTTTAAAAGTACTTTCTTATGAAACCGATACTGTTTTTAGAATTCTCAGCCCAGTATCATTCCTTACCAGTTCGTCTATTATTTCCCTTCCACGTCCGTTTTCGTCAGAGTTCTTCCCCTTTTCGCTCTCTCTGGCAATTAAGCGCCATTAGACTGCTGAGGTGAAGGTATCCAGTCCCGAGCAAACCAACAGGATTACGAGACAAAATAACACTCGGGACAGCTGTTGTTTGCTTTCAGGGACTTGATTAACCCTGCTTTCTTCTTCTCTCTTTCATTCGTCTGGGGAATTCTCAATTGTGCCGGCTTACTCTGTGGAATTGGGTTGGACGTTCATGTATTCTTTTCTCGTTTTGTTTTTTATGTTGTGTGTTCTGTTTGTTTCTTTTGGCTTGTTCATTTGCTTGCTTTTTGTTCATTAACTTTTTATATGTCGACCAAGATAAGGGTTAATCAAAATTCACTTTTACTGAGATAATAAAACTGTCCTTATCTTTAAAGAATGAAACCTATAAAGTTAATATAAATTCACTTGAAC
The DNA here is from genome assembly GCA_030674185.1 of Monoplex corrugatus. Lineage (NCBI taxonomy): Eukaryota > Metazoa > Mollusca > Gastropoda > Littorinimorpha > Ranellidae > Monoplex > Monoplex corrugatus. The sequence continues at coordinate 31,013,868 of JAPXFY010000018.1, read as the reverse complement.
TGAAATAATAACATCGTCCTCGTCCTTAAAGAATAAATCATATACTACAAATAAAAGCTAGATATATTTGAGCTCATTGTAAGACTCTGTGGAGGTGTGTAGCAATATACATGTATGTGTACAAAAGGCTTTGTTTTAACCAAGGTGTTGAGAGAACCATATATATTCAAGTCTGGTGCTTCTGTTTTTCTCTCCTCTTATCGCTTACCTTCCTGCACTTACCTTCTTCAAATGGGGTGATGGTTTGTTCTGAATGATTTCTGTTTTCTGTATCCTATCTCTTTGTCAACTTATAATGACAAAGTATGTCTGAAATTGCCTGTTATCAGACATAGATGTTACAACGATTATAATAGTGAGTTATAATTTATCTACTGTGCAAAAATGCGAAAGATGAAATGCGTTTTGTTTTACGTTGGTCTATACATAGCGCTTTAAGAGTGCAATACACATCGTTAATTGTTTATTAAAACAAATTCTCAAACCACTTTCAAATTAGTGTGTTAACGGTTTCTAAAATGAAACACAATTAGACTGTGTTACTTTGTATGTACAAAGCATTTAAGATTAGATGTATTGCTGTGTTAAGTACAGCGTGTGTGATGTGATGGTGGACCTATCTGTCTGTCTGTCTGTCGATCTGTCTGTCGATCTGTCTGTCGATCTGTCTGTCTGTCGATCTGTCGATCTATCTGTCTGTCTTATCTGTCTATCTGTCGATCTGTCTATCTGTCTATCGGTCTGTCTATCTGTCTGTCTATATATCTATGTGTCTGTCTATCTATGTGTCTATCTATCGATCTGTCTGTCTATCTAGCTATCTCTGTATATGTGTACACACACGCACACACACGCACACACACCACACACACCACACACACACACACACACACACACACACACACACACACACACATATATATACATGTCATACACACACACACACAAACACGCACACACATGCACACACACATGCACACACATACATGCACAAGCACACACACATACATACACACATGCACACACACACACACACACACAATGTGCACACACACACACACGATGCTCATGCTAGATATGTATTTGTAAATTTGCTAGAGGGGCAATGGTCTGTTACATGAAAAAATCATATCATCTGATGTTTCCTCTGTCTCCTCTTTTTGTCTTATGTATTCATGGTTAATGGGGATGAAATGCATTTCTTACTTTGTTGTTCTGTGACCAGAAAAAAACACGAAAAAAAAAAAGTCAGAACGCATATTATTACAACCAGACAGACAAATACGCCTGATTCTTTTATCGTGTTTTTTTTTCTGGTTCCTGTTTGTTTGAACGTGGGCAGTCACACTTTTTTTTGATTCGTTGTTCTGTTCTGATATGAAATGATATCACAAAAGTATTATCGTGATCCATGGTAATTTAGATTTAGTTTACTACTGTCTGCGGGAAATGAAATAATATGGAGAGAGAGAGAGAGACAGAGACAGACAGAGAGGCAGGCAGGCAGGCAGGCATGCAGGCAGGCATGCAGGCAGGCAGGCAGGCAGGCAGGCAGGCAGGCAGGCAGGCAGGCAGGTTATTTCTTATTGGCAAACCATGTTTGATTTTCTGAAATTCTTCTGAAATTTTTCGATCTTTTCGCTCATCATCAGAGTTCTGGAAAAGGAGAAAATAACACAAATGATTTATCAAACCAAGAGTATATATAAAATGTGCGTGTGTGCATGTGTGCGTGTGTGCGTGCGCGTGCACGCGCGCGCGCGTGTGTGTATGTGTGTGTGAGTGTGTGTGTGTGTGTGTGTGTTGTGAGGGTGTGAATAGGGGCGACTATATGTTTGTGTGTACATTCATGCCCCACGTGATTTTATGCCATATTTTAAAGGAAGTGAGATGAATTCTCTAATGTAGATGAGATCATACGATTTTATTGTCATTTTACTCTGAGGAAGGCCAAGGGCCGAAATATAGGAGAAAATACTCAATGCCCTTGTTGATTGTCTTGGAAAATTGAAGTGTATATTATTGAATTACTTTGCGAAGAGACAAGAATCAATTTGATCCAAGGGCATCCTCATCTCTGTTTTTACTAAAAAGCCTCACAGTGTTCACCATTTTTAAACCAAACTGATCTCCATGGCATCCAGCGCGGGATCCTCTGTGGTGGCGTCGGATCTCACTGATCTTCGACTGGAAATCATGAGAACAACAGAAAAATTGACAAGGTATGAATCTCATTTCTACTTCCTAGAAAATTGCATACAAAAGAATATCACACCAAATGGCATGAAAGTGAGGTTTGGCAAGGACGCTTTACCAAAGTCTACCTATTGAAGGTGGTGAAAGACACGACAGACAAGGCTAGTCAACAAATTGTTACAACCTGCAGGGATACCTACCGCATCCTGGTTGATGAACAGAAGGCACTTATCCATAGACTTATGTATGCTGCATATCAAACAGCTACGTTTGATGACTTTGAAGCTCTCTATAGAAGACAAAGGAGCAAGTACTCAAAGTGCAAGCAACTCCTATCTACGAAAAAGAAAAAGAAACTGCGAAACCTATGTAGAGATATTGGCAGTTCTGAACTTCTCCCCACACAGAAGAAAAGAAATAGAAATAGAAGATTTAAACGCGCGGCGCCTGCTGCACTGCTACCCACCAAAACTAATCCTACGTCAACCAAGGACACTAGAACAGTGGTTAACCTCTCACAGGTTATACTCACAGAAGACCATTTACGGGTTTTGTCATACGGCCCCAAATTCTGTCCGACCCCCAAGTCAGTCAACATAACCAACTGTGCAGAGACGTGGCAGAAGGCTGCAGAAAGCTACGTCTAAAAGAATTACACTTTAAACCTGATCAAGAGAAACAGGCAGCACCAAAATTCTACAAAACCACTGGATACCAGCCACCCAAGGATAGAGACAAGGGATTGGACATATACTGTAATATTCTTCAAAATCTGACAGAAAATTACACTTGTCACAAGAAACCAAAATACAACATGAAACCATCGGAAAGGAAGGCCCTAAAAGAACTTTGTGACTTAGTCCTATCTAGAACTGTAAGAATCTGCACTGCTGATAAAGGTGGGGCAATTGTAGTGCAAGATATGACTGACCATATCAAAGAAGCTGAACGTCAACTGAACAACACAGCACACTACAAGAAGTTACAGAAAGACCCTACCACTAGTATCGCCTAAACATCTAATAAGCTGGTGGAAAAACTACACAGGCAGGACAATATTGATGAAAACACTTGCAACTGGGCTCTTACAGATCTAACAGAATTGAGAACCCCCATCTTTTACCATCTCCCGAAAATACACAAACAGTTGGTTGACAGCTGGCTCCAACACCTGATACCACAACTCCCCAGTCACGTGAAGGATACAACACACATGCTCCAAATCCTGCAAGACTGGAACATCAAATATGGGCCCATGAATGACGTCACACTGGTCACCATTGACGTGACCAGTCTCTACACGAATATACCACAAAGAGAAATAACACAAGCCATCCAACATTTCATGAAAAAACATACAATCAACAGTGCACCTCCTGTAGAATCGGAAATCGAAGCAACTCAACATGTGCTATCCAACAACATATTACTGTTTGAAGAACAATACTACAAACAAGTACAGGGCACAGCCATGGGAACGCCCATGGCACCAGTTGTTGCCAACCTGTTTATGGGTTGGTTAGAGGAGAAAATCCTTGCCAATAGCCCCATCAACATTCCTGACGATTTGTGGAGGCGATTCTTGGATGGTGTCTTTCTCTTGTGGAGAGGTTCAGAGGAGGAACTGGACAGATTCCTGATATACCTCAACTCGGTCCATCACACAATCAAGTTCACAATGTGTTCTTGCAAAGATGAGCTCCCATTTCTAGACATCCTAATCAAACTTAGGGATGGAATACTACAGACAGACCTATATACCAAACCCACAGATGCACACAACTATTTACACTTCAAGTCAGCCCACCCAACACATTGCAAAACAAATATTCCTTTCAGTCAGTTTTTGAGACTAAAACGACTCTGCTCCAATGAACAGAATTTCACAGACCGTTCCAAAGAGATAATGCTACACCTTCAACAAAGGGGTTATCCCCAAAGCATTATCCAAAAGTCCATTGAAAGAGCAAGGCAGATCCCCCGCAGCCAAGCACTGCAGTACAAACAGAAAGCCAGCACCCACCGCGTTCCGTTCATAATCACACATAACCCCAACAATCCTCCATTTCAACACTGGTTCAGACAATACCTACCTCACTTACACACAAACAACAGATTACAGCAGGCCATTCCGGATCCACCTATCCTTGGACAAAGGAACAGCTGTTCCTTAAGGAAGCTATTGATGCCATCTGCCCTTCCCTCTCCCACAACTGATGGACAGCCAGGTTTTTTTAAATGCGACAGGGACCACTGCATAATTTGTGACAATCACCTTGTACAAACCACAACTTTCACAAGCTCAGTCACCTTGGAAACTTTTACCATCCGATCCAACATGTGCTGTGAAACTACCAACCTAGTATATCTCCTATTTTGTGTCAAGTGCGCCAAATCTCAATACATTGGTGAAACAAAAAACTCCCTCAAACAAAGGTTCTACCTCCACCGTTCTAATATCAACCGCAACACTGGTTCCCTGGTGACCCAACACTCTAATTTACCTGACCACTCCGTCTCTGATCTCCGATGTATCGCCATAGAAAAACAATATTCCAGTTCCCGCACTCAACGTCTAAACAGAGAACATTTTTGGATAACGAAGTTGAAAACAGTCTCTCCAAATGGCTTTAATACCATCCATCCTAAATTCTAATGTGGTCGATGTGATTTTTGCGGCGTGGTTGACCTCTTTGTTGTCAGTTTGCCTGTACTTTGAAGCCTACTGTTTGTTGCCTTGTGTACATATATATGATCATGTAAAGATGTGGGGTAGGGGGTGGGGTGAGAAGTAGTATATATCTTTTTCTGATTGTATAGATGCCTACACAGGTATACAGAGAGTGTAAATTACTGTACGGAATGAATGTATGGCACAGACTATTAATCTTAATTCTTACGTTTTTTTAAACTGATAATTTTGGGTCTTAATTCAATTGTTCTTACTATATCGTATTATTTTATTTGATTCATTTGGAGTTTTTTTTATTACCCGGGCAGGTATACGTGCATTGATGTCATTGTTCAGGGGCCTGTGTGTGAGAATGTGTGTGTAATGGTATGAACGTGCGCGTGGGTGTGTGCGTACGGGTATGCGTGTGTGGGTGTGTGTGCGAGTGTGTGTGTGTGTGTGTGTGTGTGTGTGTGTGTGTGTGTGAGGGTGTGAACAGGGGCGACTATATGTTTGTGTGTACATTCATGCCCCACGTGATTTTATGCCATATTTTAAAGGAAGTGAGATGAATTCTCTAATGTAGATGAGATCATACGATTTTATTGTCATTTTACCCTGAGGAAGGCCAAGGGCCGAAATATAGGAGAAAATACTCAATGCCCTTGTTGATCGTCTTGGAAAATTGAAGTGTGTATATGTATATGTATATGTATATGTATATGTAGATATATGAAGTTTTGAAAATACTAGGCAGTCATAGGACATGAATTTCAGTGTACTTGATAAGAAATAATTTTATTTAATCTGTTAGATATTGTATTAAACTATTTCATGTAGACTTACGTAATACTGGGCACTGTTAGGACTTTCAATAAACTGGAATGTGTGTGTGTGTGTGTGTGCGTGTGTGTGTGTGTGTGTCATGTGTGTGTGTGTGTCATGTGTGTGTGTGTGTCAGTGTGTGTGTTTCAGTGTCAGTCAGTGTCAGTGTGTGTGTGTGTGTGTGTGTGTGTGTGTGTGTGTGTGTGTGTGTGTGTGTGCGTGCGTGCGTGCGTGCGTGTGTGTGTGTGTGTGCATACGTACGTGTGTGTATGAGAGTGTGTGCGTATGAGAATGTCTGTATGAGAATTTGTGCGTGTTTGTATGTGTGTATGTATGTATACATGTGTGTGTGTGCGTGCACAGGCACGCTCGCTAGGACTCACACACGCACCAACGTTCGCACACGCACACACACAAACACACACTCAAACCCACACACATACACACAGAAACACACACACCCACACTCACACGAAAACACACAAACACACGCAGATACACAGATACACATACACACACAAATACACAGACCCTCCCCCCCCCACAAGCACACGCACATATATACACACACATATACACAGACACACACACAGATACACATATATACTCATACGCTTACACACACACACACACACAGGCACGCAGACACAGAGACAAACACCACACACACACACACACACACACACACACACACAGACCCCCCCACACACGTATTCCTAATCGCTTGGACAAAATCTACAACCTGCCTCAAGTCACACATACAGTAACGGATCTCGTTTTATAAATGGCCATAATTGTCAGCTGGAATCCAAGTAATTATTGTGAGTCGGCTTCCATGCAGCGGAGCAATGATGCTGGAGAACTGTAAGCTGTTGCCATCAGGTCTTGGTGAAGTCACTTCCTGGCTCCTGATACGGTTCCAGATTACAGTGATCTACAACGAGCTTTAAATGGATCGATGTTCCACTTCCGTTGAAATTGTTCGTGTTTGGTAATGTTGTAATCGTCCTTTTTGACTCCTGCACTCTATCCACCAATGCAAAAATTTAACCCTTTGACTCCCGCACCCTATCTACCAACTGCAAAAACTTAACCCTTTGAAGCCAGTTAGTCCACCCCAAAGACAAAACAGACAAATTGGACACATCAGGGGTGATATACAAGATAGACTGCCAGGACTGTGACCATAGTTATATTGGCGAAACTGAGCGCAACTTGCACAAAAGATTAAAAACACAAACGTGAGTCCTCTCCAGTGGGAGAACATCTGACCCACACCCAACACCACTTTGAAAAGGACAGTGTGCAAGTTCTCGACAAAGAAGCAAGATGGTTCCAGAGGGGAGTAAAGGAGGCAGTTTACATCGCCGCAAGGAACCCCACCCTCAACCGTGACCGGGGCCGACACAACCTGCCATCGGTGTACTCCTCACGTATTCAGTCGCACTGTCGTGAGTTCGCTCACGGCGGTGCGCACTGAAGCCAGTTCTCAACCCAGCAGTTGCGCTGAAGAAGTCGGCCGGATCGCCGATTAAAGCTACGCAGTAAGTAGCTTTTTTGTCACTGAGAGATATGTTCAGCCAGGTAGCCATTAACCCTTTGACTCCCGCACCCTATCTACCAACTGCAAAAACTTAACTCTTTCACTCCCACACCCTATCAACCAACTGCAAAAAAACTCAACTCTTTGACTCCCGCACCCTATCCAGCAACTGCAAATACTTAACCCTTTGACTCCCGCACCCTATCTACCAACTGCAAAAACAACCCTTTGACTACCTCATCCTATCCAGCAACTGCAAAAACTTAACCCTTTCATTCCCGCACCTTGTCCACCAGCTCCTGCAGGAAGCTGGTGGATAGGGTAAGAGAGTCAAAGGTTTACGTTTTTGCTTTGCTAGCATGGTTGACAATGCGAGATGCTGGTGGACAGGGTGCGGGAGTGAAAAGGTTAAGTGGAGAGGGTTCAGTTCAGTTCATATTGCTTATAGCCCAGCCGACTACTAGAGCCATATCAGGGTTATGTGGAGAGGGTAAGAGGGAGAATGTAATCTCAGTCTAACAGGGTGCAGAGAGAGTTAAAAAATCGTGTTCAGTAGTTTCCGGGTTTGTAGACTTTTTGATACGCACTCAGAAGACACACATATATATCTGCATACAGGCCGAGTGCAACAGTCAAGTAGGTTAAGAATCTTACCAGTCGCCATGGCGTAGTGGTTAACGCAACGGACTACCGACTGGGAGGTTGTGGGTTCGAATCTCTATCAGTCCCTTCAAAACTACAATATTGTGGGATTTTTCGGCTCTAACCGACTCCTACCCAGAGTTGGGCGTGATACGGGCTCATTGGGAAGACTGGGACCACACAGTCAAGTCTCATCCACTTCACGGATGCGTCATTGGGGGGGGGGGGGGTGTTCAAATCTTCTGACCAGCACCGCAGGTGTTTATCTCTCGGGCCTGGTTGACGCCAGGATATATTATGATAGCAAGCGTAGAGTACATCCCCGTCACGCAGTCTCAATCCAAGATGGAACTCCATAGCATCATGGTTATCATCCTCATCATCATAGCATTGTAAAAAAAAAACAAACGAAAACAACAAACAGAAAATCAACCAAACAACAAAAAAAACAAACTGCTGGCTTCTGTGGCCATTAAGATGTAGAAAATGGGACGAAAAAAAAAGGTGAGCACAAATGTAACCTCCCTGAGTGCGATGATCCTAAAACAACAACAAAAACAAACAAAAACAAAAAAAAGTAGGTTGAGCATCAGACATCCAGTCTGCAGGTCCTTGGTTTGATCCGCCTTGACACCTCAACCTGGTGGGTAATGATTTGTCCTGATCTCCCAGGGCAACATAATTGCAGACCTGACTGTGCCTAAACCTTTTTCGTGTGCATACGCATCCAGAATATGGAATACACACGTTAAAGATCCTGTAAAGTCATGTCAGTGGTTGGCTTAGACCAGCCTGAAAACACCCAACAAACATGTCCACGGAAGAGGGAGTATGCCGAACTGTGCAGCAACAGACCGCTTGTGGGGGAAAAAAGCTAAGCAAATAAACCAGGCCAAGCAAGCAAGCAAGCAACCAATCAACCAACCAACCAACCAACCACAAAAGACCAACTCGCATACACACATCTGACGAAAAACAAAAAACAACAACAACAACAACGAGGACGGGACGGGGACGGGGACGGGGACAGGGACAGGGACAAAAGAATCTGAATACTAAAACATTTTTAGAATAATTACACTTAGGACATTACCTTTCTGTTCACATTTTTTGTTGTCCCATTGTTTACGCCACTTTGACAGCCACAGAAACTGGCACAGTTTTTTCAATACAATGATGATGATGATGATGATGATGACAAAGATGATAATCATGATACTGTGGAGTTCCATCTAGGACAGACTGCATGACAGGGCTGTATTCTGCGCTTACTATCGTAATATATCTGTCGTCAACCAAGCCCGTGAGACACAGAATCCGGAGAACTGGTCAGAAAATTTGAGCAACGCTCTCAATGACTCATCCTTGAGGTCGATGAGATTCGACTGTGTGGTCCCAGTCTTTCCAATGAGCCCATAGCACGCTCAACTGTGGGTAGGAGCCGGTTTGAGCCCAAAAAAATCCCACAACGATTTTTGAAAGGACTGATGGGTATTCGAACCAACAACCTTCCAATGGGTAGTCTGTTGCGCTAACCACTACACCACGGTGACCGGTACAAGAGCATTTTTCTTGCGCTCTCCCGTCAGTCGTATGGACGAGTGGCATACAGGTGTTCACTGCCTGCTGCAGGTCTTCATGTGGGAAAGAAAATCAATCCTGGGGCCACATTTACACAGTTTAGCCGCCCATCTTTTATGCTAAACGCCAGAACATCAGTCATCAGATCACTTGATACAGCTACACCGGTTCCAATTCCAGCATAGAATTCAGTACATATCTGCTTACCTCCGTCTGTCAAGCTCGCTAAGGCTTGAACTGGAGGGGAAAGACAGAAAAACAGACCTATCAGCTCTAATACCCCCCGTTTTTTTTTTTTTTTTTTTTTTTTTTTTTTTTACTAAAGAAAATACTTGAACAAAGTCACACAAATTTTTATTACAAACTAGACAACGTGACGCATCATTCACTCAAATCACATATATAAATACAACACAATAAGGGTGGCATCACACACAAAACATTTACGTCCTTTTCACATCTTCAAACAATGGAATTCACTTAGAAACATTTTTCTGCCAAACGTGGCACCTCAAAACCAAGACATTTGAAATCTTCAACCAACAGAATTCACCATAAAAGTGTTTTGCCATACGTGGCACTTCAAATCAACACATTTGAAATTTTTAACGACATAATTTGCATAGAAACATAGCCAACTCGCACACAGCAACGTTTTAGTCCACACAAAATTTTGGGTCCGAAGGATGTTCTGGTACTAGGGTTACCAGTCACAAGAGAGTCACGGAGGCATACGTAGAATCCTGCGAAGGGCGGCGCCGACGAACGAACCGAGTAGAACGGCTGGGCCGTAGGCTCGTGGCGTGGAAGTACGTCGATCTCGCTGGAAGACGCAGCCGTAGATGCCCCTCTGGTCGCACCTGCCTCGGACGCTCGTAACGTTTCCGGCGCAAGGACTAGTGCTCCTCGTCGTAGGACCAGGCCCACAATGGACAGCAACGACGACTGGCTCAGGACACGGTGATCTTCCCCCTTCACGCTGGTGAAACTCCGACTACGACCTCCCTTTCTGACCCGTATATGGACAAGACATCAACAGCAGCAGAGAGCAAATGGCTATTCACTGCTGGATACGTTTTGACAACAACAGCTATACCCGACCTTCTCTCACAACAACGTTGACAAAATGGAAGCGTCTGACAAAACCTCCCGCCGCACATCGATCATAGCAGAAAACAGGCGTCACACATAGACCCCCACACTTATACAACTACACAGACCAACAACGGAATGACTGACCCTTAAACTCTCCACATACCGACTGTAGCGGAAGAAATTACAGGCGTCGAGTCGCTCCCGGTTTCACGCTGAGGATACACAGACCTCCACAAAACTCCACACCACTACACGACCAACAAAACACCGATATCTCTACCCACTTCTGAGACATGAAATCCAACTACAAGTGGGAACTAACCTAATACACACCCCCTAAGCTGCAACCGTCTGTGCAGAAGGAAGGCCTGCCACCAACTGTATTCCTTACAACATGAAACTACATCTTCCCAAACCTAAACTATTACATCTTAAAAAAAACACAAACATCTGACCAGAAACTGGCCTGACCCCCACCTCCCTATCTGCAAACGTCTGTGCAGAAAGGAGGCCCCACACCAACTCACTACTCCTTTGCTCTACAGCCGACACAACAAGTTCCCAGAACTTGTTCACAAAACCAGCACCGAGAAACACACAAAATTCCATATACACGGGTACCATGCAATCCATGATTTAGCCTGCCAACAAGTCTACAGAAAAAACTGCTCGCACAAACAGCACCAAAACCCCACAAAATCCACACGCACCAGACCCACGTAAAACATCGTAGGCCACACCCACAAGTTAACAAGCTATTCACAAAATACACGCACACAGACACAGGTAAACTACAGACAGGTGAGTTTTGACCCAGTTGGCCAAGACTCCACACCAACAACCACACACACACACACACAACACACACACACACACTGACCCAACCAAAACTCCTGTCTCCAAACGAGAAAAAAAGGGAAAAATAAATAAATGACCAAAACTGCCGTGACACTGTCATAGAATTATCACACGTGAAACGCATGTCTTTCTGAACTCTTTGAAATGTACACTCCTGTCCGATTCATTCCTTCTTCATCTGACGACCGGATATTTCGAATATCCCGAAGTTAACAAGAAACACCACGAGGGTGCGGATGGGACCCAGATCACCAATGCCTCGCCACTCTCCGGACAATCACCTCCCAAGCTTCTGACGCCACTCGATAGTCACTTCATCAAGCAAAGGGGGGCTGTCCTTGCGCTGCATGACCCATTCGGACCAAGTCATCAGTTACCTTGTTTATAAACCGAATGGCAAGGTGGGGAGATGACAAAACCCGGGACACAGCCACACAACCGAATTCCCTGTTTTAAATAACCGTCAGAAACACGGCTCCGGGGCATTCTGTCCTTCTGTACCGACATGGAACTTGCTCCCCTTTGATCTACATCATGTATGTATGTATAATATATATATATATATATATATATATATATATATATATATATATATATATTATATATATATATATGTGTGTGTGTGTGTGTTGTGTGTGTGTGTGTTGCGTGTGTGTGTGTTTTTGTGCGTGTGTACGTGGTGTTTTTTGTGTGTGTGTACGTGTGTTTCTGTGTGTGTCTGTGTGCGTGTGTGGTGTGTTTGTGTGTTGTGTGTGTGTGTGTGTGTGTGTGGTGTGTGTGTGTGGTGTGTGTGTGTGTGTTACGTGTGTTTGTGTGTGTTCAACCTTAATGTGCTGGTCTGTAAAGCGTCAAGTAACCCAGGTAATTAGCATGGACGATATAGAGATTGTCCTGTCAATCATCATCATCACTATCATCATCACCACCACCACCATCTGATATCATCATCATCATCATCAATCATCATCAATCATCATCATCATCATCCATCATCATCCATCATCATCCATCATCATCCATCATCATCCATCATCATCATCATCCATCATCATCCATCATCATCATCAATCATCATTTCTGCCACAGATACCGCATGGTAAGGAGTCCTGCAGACCTGGGTTATGTTTCCGCCAGTTCTTCTGTAGTTGAAGCCCAGCTGTTGTGTGCTGTTCCATAGAGGGGATGGGCACCGCCCTCGTGGCGCTGGCCCCGGGGAAAAGTTGAGGTCTTTGCCACCTCACTCACCTACGACCCCAGGGCTATGGAACTATCTAGGTAGGTCAGGACCTGACCAGCTCATGGGTTTATGCGCAGGCTTTTAAGGCTTGTGCCGTGACCATTCTGGACTTTCTCCATCACATGGCACCTGTGACGATAGTGCATATGGAATTCATTCCGAGCGCGGAGACGTCATCTTGAGAAACTGAAACTGAAAGCTGTTGACATGTGACTGTGGCCTGTGTGCACTGCTGTCAGCACCATGCGCTGTGACGGGTAACGTCTTCTACGTTGGTGATGCTAGTGGCACAGCTGGTGAGACTGGCTGTCACAGTATCTGTGTACGGCTTTGCTGATCGTGACTGGTCACCGTGTCCTTCACAAACCACACTCCTAAACTGTGAAGTTCAGACGGTCAATGTTGACACCTGATGTTGCGAATCTTGCACAGACGTTTTTGCTGGAACCGTTCCAGTTGTTGAAAACGTAACCCTTTGACTCCTGCATCCTGCCCACCAGCATCCTGCATAGTCAACCATCAAAGTCAAAACTTAACCCTTTGACTCCCGCATCCTGCCCACCAGCATCCTGCATTGTCAACCATCAAAGTCAAAACTTAACCCTTTGACTCCCGCATCCTGCCCACCAGCATCCTGCATTGTCACCACGAAAGCAAAAATTTAACCCTTTGATTCCATCACCCTATCCACCAGCTTCCAGTCAAAGGGTTAAGTTTTTGCAGTTGGTGGATAGGCTGAGGGAGTCAAAGGGTTACGTTTTTACTTTGCTAGCATGGTTGACTATTTTGATGCTCGTGAACAAGGTGCAGAAATCAAACGGTTAAAGATTGTTCCTTTCGAGCAGAACTGAACACATTATTTCACCCTCACTCTCCGCCTTGTGTCTGTTCAGTCACTGACTCCATCCCTCAGCAGTACAGCAAAGAGGACCGAGAAGATCGTGGGTGTTAGGACACATCCCTGCTGTACTCCAGTCTGCATTGGCAAAAAGTTAGGATGCCTTTCCATTCATACACAATTGTGCGCCGCGAAATGCACACACACACACACACACACACACACACACACACACACACACACACACACACACACACACACACACACACACACACACACACACACACACACACACTGTAAAAAAGTTTTATGTATTTGCGGTGAACAATTCACATTGTATCACTGTTTGTTTTACTGCAGAAAGCTTCGTTCCATTTTACCAAAGATGTTTACACAAGGAAACTATCCTGAAACGCATTTTAAAGAAGTAATATCAGATCAAGTTTTGTTGGTTAAAATTTCAGAATCATTGGTTCACAGTCCTGTTAATGCGTTACTTTAAGGTTATTATTATAATTATGATTATTTTTTGTTTTGTTTTTATGACGATTTTTATTTTACATTGTTGATGTTAGCGTTGTTCTAGTTTCATTTCTCTGTTCATCCATATCCTTTTTTTTAAGACCTTGCCGCTTCCTTTTAATTTTTTTCCGTCTCTTACTCTGTTCCCCTCTGTCCCCTCCCCTTCCCCCCCTAATTTCATCCTCCGTGCCATTTTTTCCCGTCTAATGTCACTCATAGTGAAATGACTTTAAATCAAGGAACGAACACACGCGCACACACACGCACACACACACGCACACACACACACACACGCACACACACACACACACACACACACAACACACACACACACACACTAACACACACAAACGCACACACGCACAAACATACGGAAAAATTTGAGATGAACCTGTACATCTACGCACGCATGTACACAAACACACACACACACACACACACACACACACACACACACACACACACACACACACACACACACACACACACAACACACACACACATCACACACAAACACACACACACACACACACACACACACACACACACACACATACACATACACATTTCTTCCGGATATTTACTAATTTTGTTTGTTTGTTTGTTTAAATCGATAATTATGGGTAACATTATTTGTTAGTTTTACCTTCCCCTCTTCAAAACAGTTGTTTTCTGGATCATCTTTTCTCAAATTCAAAATTGACAATTTTCGAATATCCCCTTCACTCCTCCTCTATCACTCCCCTCCCCCTTTTTTGTTGTTGTTGTTTTTTTGTTTTTGGTCTAAAATCACTTTAGTGAATAGACATTAAATCAAAGACCACCACCACACACACATACACACACACATATCACAATCACACACACTCACACGTACACGGACGCCCGCATATACACGCAAACACATGCGCACGTACATACAAAGAACAGAAAAAAACTATTGCTCTAAACTACTTTATCTTTGTGGAGGGAACCAAATGCCAGAGCAAGG
>JAPXFY010000018.1:30983869-30993869 GCA_030674185.1 Monoplex corrugatus | reverse complement strand
TGTATGTGTGTGCGTGTGTGCGCGCACCCGCGTGTGTGTGTGTGTATGTGTATAAAAAGAGAGATTTGGGTTTGGGTTTGCATTCTGTGCAACATTTTGTCGCAAAGGAGTTTTTCGGCAGGAGATGGGGGTTGCTGTGCATGGGGAAATCAGATCGGAAGACTACTACTCTATCTTTTTTCCCCACAAGTATGTCTGTATTTTTGTGTAGTTATAACTATGGTTGTTTCTACACAGTTTTATTTTTGCTATGAATAACTGTTTTGTTGCCGTGGGATCTTTTACATGCGCTAAGTGCATGTTGCATGCAGCACCTCGTTTATTGTGTCATCCGATAGACTACCCTCAAGATCTTCCTGTGCAACCGAGAATGGAACCCAGGTCTTGTCGCTTCTCAGTCAGGTGGTTTGACCAAATGGTTAACTTGGCGATGGGAAGAGAGAGAGAGAGAGAGAGAGAGAGAGAGAGAGAGAGAGAGAGAGGAGGTGGGCTGGAGAAAGATAGACATATAGATATATATATATATATATACATGGTAGAAAGAAACTCTAGGGAGAGCTAGACAACAGAAGGTCTTCAGAGAAGTAACCCCCTTTAGACAAGTGTTTCGGCCCTGAACTCCTTACACTCTCGGGGGGCCGGGCCACATCCAGGTCATGATTCCTGGATGCCCTTCTGCTGTTTTCTATTTTTTTTTTTTTTTTTTTTCCCCCATGCCGGGGAGCGAACCTGGGCGAATCTGCGCTTCAGAACTGCGGTACGCGGTTTTACCAATGTGCTAACGGGGCACACATCATCTGTAGGGAATTTAATCCTTATGAAGTTCACTTTTGGTTCCTCCTTGCCCAGATCCAGCTTGAGCTCCTTTCTGCTGCCTCTGCCATCGCTTTAAGGGCTCTAGTCCTCTTCTTCCCAGAAATGGCGAGTTGTTTCATGAGATCATAAGCGGAGGTGCCCACAAACCCTCTTGCCCCGACCTCTATGGCGAAGATTTTGACCCGCAGACCTGCTTTCTTCAGGGTGCTGGCAAGACCGGCGTATTTTTCGGTCTTGTAGATATGTGCTTCTTCCATTCTGCTTTCGTATGGCACAGTGAGTTCTATCAGAATCACTTGTTTCGAGGAGTCAGAGTGGAGAGCGATGTCTGGTCTCATGCCTGTCTTGCTGATGACATCTGGGTAATTTCTCCACTCTGGGAGGTCTGCTGTACACTCCCAGTCGACTGCTCCATCCAGAAGACCTTTTGGCAATGTGCTGGTTGTCATAGCAATTTCGGGCCAGACCTGTTTCCCTCCTGCTTTGTAGAACGTTGTCATAGCAATTGGTGCATTTGGGGTCATGGTTTTTTCGCTAACCACGTCTGTGATCACTTTCAGAACTTGGTTGTGCCTCCATGTATACCTTCCTTGGGCTAGCGCTACTTTGCAAGAGCTTAGGACATGTTCCACCGTTTGTTTCTTCTGACAGAGCGGACATGCTGGGTCATCTGATTTCCCCCATTTCACTAAGTTTGCATTCGAGGGGAGCAGGTCATATACAGATCTGAGGAGGAAGCTTATCCTTAGAGGAGCCATGTGCCACATATCGCGCTGAGACTTCTTTGGAGTGCACTGTCCCATGTTGTCCATAGCCCCTGTTGACCTTGCTGGACTGCCTTCTGCACTCTTTTGACATCTTCTTCTTTCTTCAACTCCTGTATGATCATGTCTCTTTTTTCCTTCCCTTTGGCTTTGGACCACCACTGCATTTTTGTTGCTCCCAGTCCCTGTCTGTTGGTTTGCGTGTGTCCAATTATTTCTTTGATGCTGAGGTTTCTCTTGGCATTGTTTACAGCCTCTTGGACTTTCCATTTTCTGCCAGTTCTCAGCTTTGGCTGAACTGATCTCACGATATTGTCTTCCGATTCCTCCAGCATGCTCAACAGTCTTGCTTTTCCAACTTTGTATTCCTCCACTATGGATTTGAGAGGTAGCTTCAGCATTGCTTGACGACAGTAGAATGCAACATCAGTGAGACCAGGTGGGACACCGAGCCATTTTCTTGTGTATTTGTTGATTTTGGCTTCCATTGCTTCCACTGTGCTGGTGCAAATGTCATAGATTAGCAGTGGCCACAGCAGCTTTGGTATCAGCATGAACTGTAGACACGAGACTTTGTATGGCAGTCCGCAGTTATCTATTTTCTTCAGGCCTTCTTCTGCTGTTTGCTTGGTTTCACATCCCCTTTGTGTGTCTTTCAGGGAGTCATCATACCATCTTCCGAGACTTTTTACTGGCTCTTCTGTGACAGTGGGGATGGCTTGGTTGGCTACCATGAATTTGACTGAATCTGCCACTTTTCCTTTTCGCAGTGAGAGACTTCGGGATTTTTTTGGTTTGAACCTCATTCTTGAAGAGGCCACCAGCTCATCCAGCTGCTTTAAGATTTGGTGTGTCTCTTCCTCATCCGTGGACAAGACTGTTGTGTCATCCATGAAAGCTTTCAGAGGAGGCATCTGGTATCCATCTCCCAGATTCACTGGACCTGAACTCTTCATTGCAGCTTTCAAGATGACTTCCATTGCCAACACGAACAGTATGGGAGAGATTGCACAGCCCATTGCAATGCCCACCTCTAGGTCTATCCAGTCCGTGGTGTATTCTTTGGTAGAGAACCGCATTGAGAACCCTTGGAAATACTTCCTCAGCATTGTTCGGATGTTTTCTGGGATGTGATACATTTCAAGAGCCAGCTGGATCATATTGTGTGGAACTGATCCATATGCATTCGCCAGATCAAGCCAAACTACGTCAATGTTTCTCTTGTCTGTTCTTGCTTTTTGGATGGCATCCCAAATCAACGTGGCATGTTCCAAGCATCCAGGCATTCCTGATATGCCTCCCTTTTGGACTGACATATCCAGATACTTGTTTTCAGTCAGGTATTTTGTCAATCTTGCTGCCATAACAGAGAAGAAGATTTTCCCCTCGACGTTCAGAAGTGATATTGGCCTGAACTGGTTGATGCTGCTGGAGTTCTGCTCCTTCGGAATGTACACTCCTTCAGCTCTCATCCATTGGTCGCTGATCTTCTGGTTCCTCCATGCTGATCGAATCATCTTATGGAGCCACTCGAGCACTTTTGGGCATTTCTTGTAGAGCAGATATGGTATTCCGTTTGGTCCAGGTGCTGACTTGGCTCTGGCTTTCTTTACTACGTTCTTCACTTCATCCAGTGTTGGTGGTTTGTTATTGAATTTTCCTTCTGGCGCTGCAGGCCAAACCAGATTCTGGATTTCAAGTGGTGCCTCGCGCTGAGAATCGGAATATGTTTCCCTGAGATGCTGCTCTAGGGTTTCCTTGCCCACTGTGAGAGTCCCTGATTTGGGTTGTTCAAACAGCTTTCTTGCAAAGTCAAAGGGATTTTTGAAGAAACGATCTTGAGTCTTCTTCTTTTTGCTCTTTCTTCGCCTTGCTGATTCCACTTTGCTGAGAGCATTGTGTTTGGCTTTCAGATCTTTCCAGAGTTCCAGGAGCCCTTGCTTCTCGAATTCTGAGGCAGTTTTCATTGCTTTTTAAGCTTCCTTTTCTCCTCCCGGATGCTCTCCATATGTTGCTGTCTTCTGGATTTCTGGGGAGGCGTTTTTGTCTTTGGCTGCTTCACTCCATAAGTGTCCCTGCAGATAGAGTATATGATGTCTCCGTATGTGTCAAGTTTGTGTTCCAGCGTACTGTTCCCTATTAGCGCATTCAGCTTAAGGACAAGTTGCTCATCTAATTTCTCCCATTGTTCTTTTGCACCGGCAGGCGGCAAATTGAGTTTTTCACGTTTGGCGTTAAGAGCTTGTGCAAAATCCGCACCAGAACCATCAGCGTGGATGTCCTTGGCACTATGGTTTAAATCCTGGCCTTGGTCATCCAACGTCTCACCTGCTATCGCAGTGCGCTGCTGCTGGTTCGTATGAGTCTTCAAACAGCCCATTTTTGTCCTGTGGATCTTCATGCCGCGTTTGGTGGTGAATCTCCTTCCACACGCACACGGAAATTCCATCTGGTCATTAATCATGATCCGTTGTGCATTTCCAGTCGTGATGGAGTCAGTGCCGATGGATTCATCATTCTCTCCCCCTTTCGGTGAATCCTGGGAGCATCTTTAAGATAATATATATATATATATATATATATATATATATATATATATATAGAGAGAGACAGAGAGAGAGAGAGCGAGACGTATATACATACATACATACAGAGAGACAGACAGACAGAGAGACAGACAAAGACATACAGACAGACAGATAGATAGAGAGAGAGACAGAAAAGACAGACAGACAGACAGACAGACAGACAGACTGACCAACAGACAGACATATAGATAGATGTACATGTACTGAAACGAAGCGAAATATATTTTCCAACAGTACAGATAGATATTAGCACAGAGACTAACTTGCATTTGTGAAAAATATTCTTTTCATTCATTTGAACAAGATACAAAGAGAGACACTATAAACAAAGCAGGATGATTTTTTTTTATCAAAGACTAAGGTTTAAAAAACACGTACAAGACTTTCACACCGTCAACAGGGGTCTGTATGCATGAAGTGCAGCACTGTGAGCATTGTGTAACATGAATAATATATGTCAAAATGCACAGGTAGGCTATAAAGAAAACGCACATACACACACGCACACGCACACACTCACACACGCATACACACGCACACACACACACACACACAAACACACACACACACAAAACATGCAAACACACACACACACACACACGCACACACGCACACACACACACACACACACTCACAACAAACACACACACACACACACACACACACACACACACACACACACACACACACACACACACACACAAAACACACACACATACAAACACACTAACACACATATATACATATGTACATATACGCCAGGGAAAAGAGTGACAGAATGGTTCAGACGTTCGCTTGCTAATAACTTAACTCCAGATTCCAGGGTTCGTTTCCCATTCAGGCCTTGACTTTTGTCTTTCAGTTTTACAGGAAAATCGAACTGAACGTCTAGTCTTTAGGAAGGGGACGAAAAAGAGTAGGACTCGTATGCCTTCTGGCCTGTGCACACTAAAGATCCCTCGGCAGTTGAAAATCGTGAAGATCAGGGCATTAGCCCGGCTGCCTTAGTATGAAATATTGGAGAGATAGGTTCACTTCCCAGGTCCCTCTAGTTCAAGACCAATTAGCCCTGTTGCCTTTCTGAAGTCTTAGTTAATCCTTTGACTTCCTCAGTCTGTCTCTTAACGTCATGCTTTGTCAACCGACAGCAAAGCAAAAATTTAACCCTTTGATTCCCTCACCCTATCCACCAGCTTTCTTCAGGAAGCTGGTTGATAGGGTCAGGAGTCAAAGAGTTAAAGTTTTGCTGGTGGTAGATGGGGTGCGGGAGTCAGAGGGTTACACAAAAAATGGGTGGCTCCGCACTGCGGCGATGTGCTCTCAACGGGAAGAACAGCCTGTTTTCATATGATAAATCCTCTGAGACAAAAAGAAATGAATATGAATATGAATAGATAAACAAGGAGTCTTCTGAATTTCAAATGAAACTAGGTGTAGATATGGCAGCCCCTTTTCACGAAAAGTGTACAATTCCACCTCTATTTGCATTATATTCTTTTATGTGATATTTTGTGGTAAGATATCTTGTGAAAGAAACGATGTTTGGTAGAATGTTTTTTCGAGTTTGCTGTTACAAATGCACATTTTTCCCAGAAGGAAAATAAAATGAGATATTGATTCAGTGTCTTTATATTTTCATCAACATCAAATAAGATTCATCATCATCATGTAGCCTGCCGCATGGCGTTGGTGATCATGGCCCTCCGCACGAATCTATCCCTGTCTCTGCAAGTACATCTCCCACCCTGCAAGTCCGTCCAACATTTTTTCTCTGGGGTCTACCTGGTGTTCTCTTTCCCTCCAGCTTTCCTGTTGTGACCAGGTGTTCCTCACAAAATGTTCTAATAAATGTTGCTTGTCTTTTCCTAATCTTCTTGATTAATTATCTTCTTCTGTCTGCCTCCTTCAAGACTGTCTCGTTTGTTTTCTTTTTTGTCCATGGAACTGTTGACATTCTTCTTAGAAACAATATTTCAGCTGCTTCAATCTTGTTCTGACTTTGCGTATTGACTGTTCGCGCCTCACAATCGTACATTATCGGTTCTATATAACATTCAAGAATCTCTTCCTGATGTTGATTGATAGGTATTTGTTGGTAAGAATGCTTTTCATCTTCTTGAATGCTGTTTTCAAATAATCTACTGTTTGCACAAGTGACGCATTTTGACTTCCTATAATCCTTTCACATGTAAACTAAGAGAAGGGTAGATGGGAGAGATCGACAGAGAGACAGAGAGGGAGACAGACGGGGGTTAGAAAGAGAAAGAGGAGAGAGAGAGAGAGAGAGAGAGAGAGAGAGAGAGAGAGAGAGAGAAAGAAAGAGAGGAGGGAGGGATAGAAGAATAGAGAGAGAGAAAGAAAAAGGGAGAGATAAAGAGAGAGAGGGAGACAGACAGACAGACAGACAGACAGACAGATAGATAGATAGATAGAGTTAGAGAGAGAGAGGAGATAGACATATAGATAGATAGATAGAGATAGAGGGGGGGGGAACAGATAGATAGGTATATAGATAGATAGAGATAGATAGATAGAGAGAGAGAGAGAGAGAGAAGAGAAGAGAGTGAGAGAGAGAGAGAGTGAGAGAGAGAGAGAGAGAAAGGGAGAGAGACAGACAGACAGACAGACAGACAGACAGACAGAGCGGTTGGACAGAAAAAGCAGCGATCGGTGGGTCCACCAAGGGCAACAGACACAAGCAGCCATGTTCAGACTTTTGCTTTGTTTGGAATGAAGCCAGCCAGTTGTCAAGTCCATATTAAAGGCAAATGCATATTAAAGTACATAATGCAATAGATAAAAGTAACTCTCTCAAAAGATTTTTTCTTTCGCCTCTGTTTGAGTGTCCGCTTGTACCGTCCCAGGTGTCTTGTGGAGGAAGACTTGACAGTCAACAGCAAGCTGAAATATCTAAGTGAAGAAATGACTGTGTAACGTCAGGGTCTTTTTCACGCTATCGATCCAGGTCTTCCTTGGTCTGCCTCTCGCTTTAAATCCGTATATAGTTTTGTTATAAGTTTGTTTGCTTTAAATCCAGGTATCGGTTTGTTGTATGCGTGTTGAGGCAGCCGATGGGGTTGCGTTCGTATTATTTATTTTTGTCACATTCATTTTGTCACGATATATCTTACCATGTGAATCTCGAGATGCTCTCCCCATTAAGAGCGCGTCGCCACGGTGCAGAGCCATTCATTTCTATTAATTACTATGGCTTCAGAAAGGCGAAGAAGCTAATTGGCCTTCAAGAGAAGGGACCCGGAAAATTAACCTATCTCTGCAACATTTTATTCCAAGGCAGCCGGGCGAATGTACTGCTCTTCAAGCTCTTCAACTGCCGTGGGATATTTTCGCGTGTGCAGACAGAAGGCATGCAGGTCCAACTCGCTTTTCGTCCCCTTCCGGTAGACTTGACATTCAGTTCAATCGATTTTCCGGTCAAACTGAGGAGAAAAAGTCAAGGCCTCCACGGGGAGCAAACCCTGGAACCTCGAGTTTAGTTAATAGCAGGCGAATGTCTGAACCATCTCTCCACCTTTCTCCCCTTCTTTCTGATGAGATGACCAAACCAATGAATTTTCTGTTGATGTATATGATGGAGACTGGTGTTGTTCCCGCCATTTCTGTTATCTTGGCGTTTCTGATCATGTCATGTCTGGTCCTGTTGACACTCTTCTCAAACAACACATCTCACAAGTGGTGATTTTGTGTTCTGTGGGCGTAGTCATGGTCCAGGTGTGGCACTGGTATGTCATTGTGGGGATGAACATGAAAGCATCTCGCTTTTCCTTTGTTAGAGGTGCTGGGGATGTTTCAGGAGCTGAGAAGTTGATAGGCAAAGAAGGCATCGTCTTATTAACGCTCACACTGAGAGCGGCTGCATGGCTGCCAGTTGTCTGGTTATGTTCTGCTCTTTCAAAGTCATTATCAGGCATTTGGTATTTAAGAAAGACGAGGGAAGTCACTCTCTGAACTGCGAGGGAAATAACTGACTTATCAATCATGATAGCTAACTGTTTTAGCATTCATGATAGCTAACTGTTTTAGCATTGTTTGTCCTTACCTGTGGACACTGGGATGAACTCGGCCAAGTGGCCAGGTGGCCATCACATGTAAAACACAAGGGTTGTCACTGTCTTAACAGCAACAAGGGTTGTAATATAATCGCCTCAACAGTGTGAGAATCTGCGTGTCACGTTGATGCCTGTCCCCTGCTTGTGTTTTTATATCTACAGCATATAAACCGAATGAAATGGACCATTTTTAAACTATTTTAACGTTGTGTGTGAATGTAACCTTCACCCTTTGACTCCCTCACCCTGTCCACTGGCTTCCTGCATTGTCACCCATGACAGCAAAGCAAAACCTTATCCCGTTTACTGTCCCACCTTACCAGGAAGATGGCGGATAATATGAGAGTCAAAGGGTTAAGATCATGTTCAAGCAAAGCGTATGTAAGGACAAAGGGACATAACTCTTTAACTGTCAGGGACAAATAGTCAACAGTCACAGAAACGGCAACGACAGCTGTCTTCTGGAAATACCAGGCCTGTAGGCGCCTTCTAACAAACCATGGTGCCATGCATTATGATGCAAATGTCTACAGAATCCAAAACAAGTGTGACTGCCCGCGTTCAAGCAAACAGGAACCAGAAAAAACACGAAAGAAGAATACGAACGCGTATTTAATACAACAAGACAAAACACGCGCAAATTTTCGGCCAACTTTCCTTTTCTCACATTGGACACAGCAGCAGGGAAGTTTCAGTCTTTTTCTCATAATTTTTGTATCTGGTGTTTGTTTGTTTGTAATCTTACGCTTGACAAAGGTCAGTTGGGCCGAAAATTTGTGCCTGTCTTGTCTTGTTGTATTAAATACGCGTTCGTATTCTTCTTTCGTGTTTCTTCTGGTTCTTCAAATGTCTACAGAGTCATCTACCTCAGACGAGAATGGTTGACATACACTGTGATCCTTTCAGAGTGGAACAGCGTTGGACCCTTTGCTTCAACAGAATCCACAGTCAGCAATTGCAGGCCCCTCCAGTCTATTTTGTAGCACCACTGGACGTGAGAGGAAAGCCACAAGACAGTTCCTGACCACTAAGTTTCATGGCAGCCACCTGTCGCCGTGGTGTAGTGGTTAACGCAACGGACTACTGACTGAAAGGTTGTGGTTTCGAATCCCCATCAATACCTTCAAAAATCATTGTGGGATTTTTCGGCTCTAACCGGCTCCTACCCAGAGTTGGGCATGCTATGGGCTCATTGGGAAGACTGGGACCACACAGTCGAGTCTCATCCACTTCACGGATGCGTCATTGAGGGTGTTGCTCACATCGTCTGACCAGCACCGCAGGTGTCTCTATCTCTCGGGCCTGGTTGACGCCAGGACATATTATGATAGTAAGCGTAGAGCACAGCCCTGTCACACAGTGGCAATCCTAGATGGAACTCCATAGCATCATGATTATCATCCTCATCGACATCATCATCATCGCATTATAAAAACTGTGCCAGCTTCTATGGCCATTAAGGTGCCACAGAAAATGGGACGGAAAAAAAGTTGAGCGCAAAGGTAACCTCCCTGGGTGCAATGATCCTTTAAAAAAAAGTTTCACGGCAGCCGGCAGAAAGAGAGCGCAGAGGAAAGCCACAAGACAGTTCCTGACCACTAAGTTTCTTGGCAGGAACAGAGCACAGACGGCCACATTCATCGTCTGACCACGGTGACTGCAAACGAAAGGAGACTTTCCCCCCAAAAAAATTCATTTTAAAAACAAGTAATGTAGACAGATACAAAACAAAATATCAAAGCGTAATTGCAATCACATCGAA
>JAPXFY010000018.1:30971369-30978869 GCA_030674185.1 Monoplex corrugatus | reverse complement strand
GTTGCAATGACCCATTCGGACCCTAGCATCAGTTACCTTGTTTACAAACCAAATGGCAAGGTGGCAAAATGGCAAATCCCGGGACATAGCCACACAACGCGCACCAACCAGGTCCAGCCCAGTCTCCGGACCAAGAGAAAATGGAAGACCCCTCTCTCGCCCCAATCTGGCCTTCATCTCTCTTTTGGGCAGCCTGCAGCCTGCCCTGCCACCAGCTGGCATCACTGCCAGCCCCTTTCTCCCCACAAAAGTCTCTACAGTTAGCAGTCGCAAACTCCCAACGCTGGAATTTCATCATGTAACATGGATTTGACAAAATGTAGAAAATAGTTGAATGAAAGATGTCCTCCATCGTCTAACATGAACTCAATAAAAACATGATTATATTTGGAGCAGACGTTGGATTCAAGACAGACACAGTTCTTAAGTTTATAATAGCGTTTCCGAAAATATATCTTTTTAAATGTTAGTTAGATAACACTTTACCAAACATTTCTGTTTAAAAAAAAGAATTGAAATACAGGTAGAGAACTGAAGAGTATAATGTAAAAATCAAGGATAACTATATCAAATTTCAGGCAGATTTGTCGTTTTATTCGGCAGTTATTGCTCCCTCCCTTGCAAATTTCTTTGTATGTTATGTCGAATTGTTTGGTTACAATGATGGTGTAAGGTTTATCATTGTATTGTGTGCCTAACTCTGACAACTTAAGCCTACTTGTATTATGTTGTTGACTTTACAAATACAATAACTGATCTGTTGCTCAATACTTTCCCCTTCATCTGTTTCATTTTGTATTTTTCTATACCTTCCTTTGCAGATATCAATTCTTTGCTTGAACTGAACTGTGTTCGATGTTGTATTGTAAATGACATTATTCATTCTAAAGAAAAAAAGATGAAAAAAACTGAAGAAAAAGAATCAGGAAATTCTCTCGTTATTTTCTGTATAAAATAGAAAAATATATTAAATCCAAAACAAGTGTGACTGCCCACGTTCAAGCAAACAGGAACCAGAACAAAAAACCCCCCCAAAACCCCCCAAAAAACCCAACGACAAAAAACAAAACAAAACAAAAAAACAACAACAAAAAACAAAAAAAGAAAAACAAAAACAAAAACAAAAAAAAACAAACAAACAAAAAACCACGAAAGAAGAATACGAACGCGTATTTAATACAATAAGACAAGACAGGCGCAAAATTTTGTTAAAATGGCTTGACCATCTGATTTTATTTATTTATTCATTTTTAATCACGTCTATATCTAGACTAGCAGATAAGCACATTGAACTTTATCACCTTGTGGCCGGC
Source organism: Monoplex corrugatus (assembly GCA_030674185.1). Classification (NCBI taxonomy): domain Eukaryota; kingdom Metazoa; phylum Mollusca; class Gastropoda; order Littorinimorpha; family Ranellidae; genus Monoplex; species Monoplex corrugatus. Next base: position 30,977,556 of record JAPXFY010000018.1, on the reverse strand, counting down.
CCGTTGCTTAAAGAACAGCATTACAGGGACAGAGAGAGAAGAGGATTAGCGGTAAGAGAGGAGTTTACCCCTGACATCAAAGGACCGACCGCCTTGTCATTGTGGCATTTATCCTCTTCACATGGCGGGCCTGTTTCATTGACAACAAACCCTAACATGCCCATTATGGAGGTGACGACAATGCACTTGCACCGTAACCCTTTCCGCACGCACGCATGCACGTAGGCACTCATACACACGTGTGTTGCTCGTACACACAGACACACAGACAGACACAGACAGGCAGACAGACAGACAGACAGACAGACAGACAGACAGACAACACACACACACACACACACACACACACACACACAAACACACAAACACACACACATCCTCCACACTCGTGAAACACACACACACACACACACACACGCACACACACACACACACACACACACACACACACACACACACACACACACACACACACAAACACACACATACACAGACATACAAACACACACACATCCTCCGCACTCAAGAAAAAAACACACACACACAAACAAACACACACACAAACAAACACACACACAAATGAACACACACAAACAAACAAACACACACACACACACACACACACACACACACACACACACACACACACACACACACACACACACACACACACACACACACACACACGCACCAAACCGCTGACCTTCCACCCCTCTCCTTCCAAACATAATATCAGAATTCCATCAGCTCCATGGCGGGTCTATTGTGGCCGGGAGGAGAGAGGTGTGTGATAAATGGCGACCTTATAGCGGGGATCATGGTCTGGGATTATCACTGTCTGTAGGCATTGGGTAACGATGGTGGAATTTAACCGGAGCTGGGGTTGATGACAATTAAGCTGGGAGGGTCCCCTCTGTCCTTCAGTGTGAGTAATCACCGTGTGAAGTTTTCTGGCTGGAAAAACTTGTGGACACATTTTCTTGCGCCGTAGTATTCTTATTACTTTGGGGAATCCTGTGAAGATTTGGTTTTAAATCCATCCCCCAACTACACTTGTGAAGAAAAGTCTCGCATCGTATTATTAAATCTTTGGGGAATCCTGCGAAGATTTGACTTTAATGCCTACCAACCCCACTCCTACGCTATATTGTGCTATATTATTATAACTTTGGAGGAATCCTGTGAAGATGTGACTTATGTTCTTCATCCCTTTCTTCATTAAGTTTCTGTTCTTTACAGACATCCGCACGTCTTCCTTCACAGCTGTTTGCACACGATTAATAAGATTACACCACGCGAAAGAAATAGACTGCATATCTCAATCCAATTTTAACACATCTGACAAACTCATGTGGCATTACATGATAACGAAGAGAAGATAACCATGTATGAAAGTCTGATTTATGGAATGGTGTTTCTATCATGAAGTCGTTATCCTTTGGCGTCGTTAAGTTGGGTAGTCCTCCAATAAGTCCTCCAGTGGATCCCCGCTCACTGTGCGATACCAGAAAACAAGACGGCAGATGTGTTCAGCAGAAACAGGAACCCAGGAAGACCAAGCAGACAACAGCGTCAGCTACAATAAGAAGCATCATCAGATCACTGCAAAAGCCACAGACAGAAAGGAACAGCAACCATCTTCTGTCCTGAGTGCAGCAAAGGATCCTGATGAGACTCCACATCGGCCACAACCGGCTCAACACCCAAATTAACTGCAAGTTCTAACTGACGCCTTCACCATCAATCCCCTGTGGTCAAGAGGACCAGGCAGCTGACCCTGTGATGTAGCAATGGTGATATGTCATTTACATGTACCCAAGATTATTCCAGTGGTATGCTAATAAAATACCAGTATGAAATATAGACTATGTAAAACATAGTCTAGGTAGGGCCAGCTCATGGGTTTATGTGTAGGCTTAAGGCTTGTGCCATGATCACCATACACGTGACACCTGTGACGTAAGTGCATATGGAATTCGTTCCGAGCGCGGAGACGTCATCTTGAGAAACTGAAACTGAAACTGGTGACTGTATCAGGTAGAGCGACAGAAGACATGGCCAAGGACAAGCCCTCAGACCACCAAGCTCCATGACAGCAGGCAAAATGTGGACAGAAACGGCCACAGTTCATCGCCACATGTGGCCTGACCATGTAGACGGAAGAAGCTGTGTGGCGTGTCCGAACCAAGAAATACTATCCACAGTAAATGTCACTGTTCATTTTGATGAACACCTCGTAAGGGGAGTGTTCAGGTTGTGCAAGACACATCAAGTCTTTTATCAATTCACAAAAAGAACAGATAAGTGGAGTGCAGACTTTGATAAACAGCTGTCTGAGAAGGATCTTCCAGCTTCACTGGCTAGACAAGGTCAGCATCATCAATCTGTGGAAGCAGATACATCAACTGCCAACAGAAAGCGACATTGGAAGAAGTTGGTGGGGATGAATCGAAAACCAGCGTCATGTATCACCCAACAGGCCGTGACATGGAACCCCCAAGGGAAGAGAAAGAGAAACACCTGGCAAAGAGACCTGGGTCTACCTGGTGCTCTTTTTCCCTCCAACTTTCCTTTTTCTCTGAGGACTTTCTGCTATCCGGCTCTCTCCAAAGTTTCTTGCTGCTGCTGTCTACCAGGCCCGACAGATACAGACACTTCTAGTGCTGGTAGGGAGATTAGAACAACGCCTTCCATGACACATCAGTGACGTGAATGAGACTCGACTGTGTGGTTCTAGTCTTCCTAATGAGTTCATAGCACGCTCAGCTCTGGGTAGGAGATGGTTGGGGCCGAAAAATCTTACAACGATTTTGAAAGGACTGATGGGGATTCGAACCTACAACCTTCCAGTCAGTGATCCGTTGCATTAACTACTACACCACGGCGACTTGTGACTAGACTACTTAGTAACTACTGTCAAGGTTTACGGGGTGGGGTTTGGAACTGTCGTTAATCGGACTTTCTTAGGGAAAAATGTTACATGTAAAAATAATCCTCCCCCCCCCCCCCGGGAAAAAACCCACCCACCCAACCAACCAACCAAACAAACCCCCCAAAACAAACAAACAAACAAACAAAAAACAAAACAAACAACAACAGCAACAAAACCAGCCAACCAACACCAACCAACCAACCAACCAACCAACCAACCAACCAACCAACCAACCAACCAACCAACCAACCAACCAACCAACCAACCAAACAAACAAACAAACAAACAAACAAACAAACGAGCAGTACAATCCATCGTTTGGGAAGAACTTAAAGATATCGCTAGCGCAAAGAATTCATGCGCAGGCTTGTGGCATATATATCTTGATGATGTATGTGTTTTTTTTAAAATTGTTGATGTTGTTGATCAACTCGACAATGATTCAAATGATTCTGATTATCCTGATCAGGACTACACTCTACCAAGTACATCGACAGGTAGCGGTCGTGATCATTTCTTAAAATGTTGGGTTATCTTTCCATGATTGTGAGTTATCTCATCTCATCTTGTCAACATTGAAAATACTATAAATACCGTAACTTAAATCTCCTTTCATTTTCCTTTAATAAAACACACACTCTAATACTTTACATAATTAAAAGAATTTTTGTGATTTTTCTATGAGGCTGGTGATTCTGTTTTTTTTTATTTTTTGAAAAAGAACTCAAACATTTCTGAGATTGAAAGGGTTAAAAACATGCATAGAATTGAACTGAAATAGTGGTGTGGAATCATTCGAAGGCTGAAGCGTTGTCTTCAGTCAAATGGTTTGGACTGAAATAATAAATATAATGGAGCGCACTGGGAAAAGACTGCAGTGAGTCCTTCTTGACCCTTTCATTCCCACAGCCTGTCCATAAGCTGCAAAAACTTAACCCTTTGACTCCCTTACCCTATCCACCAGATTCCTGGAGGAAACTGGTAGATAGGGTGAGGGAATCAAAGGGTTAAATATTTGCTTTTCTATCATGGCTGACAATACACGATGCTGGGGAATAAGGTGAGGGAGTCAAAGGGTTAAATGTTTGCATTACCATCATGGCTGACAATACAGGATGCTGGGAGTCAAAGTGAGGGAGTCAAAGGGTTAAATAATAGTCTCACTTGTGAAAAAACAATGTATACAAACTTTAATGCAGCGAACACTTAAAAAAACAAATTCCAAATTCCAAACACCCCAACACATCTGGTACGTCCTGACGGAGTCAATGTGCACGTCTCTGAGTGCGGTGACTCAAACCCGCCCCTGAACAAACCACAAGTGGCCATTCCTGACATCAGTTTGGGTGGATGGGTACATATTGACATGCCTGTGCCAACAGTGACCACACCTCCCCCACCCCATGTAGTGAGTTCTTGCACTGGGGATCGGGGTTTGAACAAAGCAATTGTTTGACTTCTTTTTTTCATGTCAACAGGTGATTAGTTCACCTCCCACAAAGCCTCATACCTGACTGTTCAAATTAGTATCCGTACGGCCCCTACATAGACATATGGAGACAGACAAGCGCGCGGGCAAAGAGGCAAACATGCGCGCATGCATATACACAAACTCACACAAGCGCACACACACACACACACACACACGCATACACGCACACACATACAACCTCACACACACACACATACACACACACACACACACAGCGCGCGCGCGCGCGCGCACACACATACACACACACACGAACATACGCGCACACACACATACACAGACACCGTCTAAGAGCACGTATGTGAATAGACGTTAAAAGAAGTAACGAACGAAAACTTACACACACACACACACACACACACACACACACACACACACACACACACACACACACACACGCATACACGCACACACACACAACCTCACACACACACACACACACACACACAACACACACACACACACACACACACACACACGAACAACACACACACACGAACATACACACACACACACACATACACACACACACACACACACACACACACACACTCTCTCTCTCTCTCTCTCTCTCTGTCTCTCTCTCTCCGTCTCTTTCTCTCTCACACACATGTACGCACGCACATGCGCACGGACACACACACACACGCTCACGCACGCACACACACTCGCACGCACGCACACACACACACACACACACACACACACTCACTCACTCACTCACACACTCACTTAAGATTTTGCTTTGCTAGCATGGTTGACAATGCAGGATGCTGGTAGATATGGTGCGGGAGTCAAAGGGATAAAACAATTAGCCCTGTGTTTGATCCATTTGGCTGTCTCTGTCATCATCATCATCAGGTGCCTTGCCGCATGGCGTTGGCAATCATAGACTTCCATATCTCTTGTTGCCTCAAGCATCTCCACCCTCCTCGTCTTCAGCCACTCTGCAAGTCCGTCTAGTATTTTCTCCCTGGGTCTACCTGGTGCTCTCTTTCCCTCCAGCTTTCCCGTTGTGACCAGGTGCTTCAAATCCCCCTTCCTCATAAAATGGCCTATACATGTTGCCTGTTTTTTCCTAATCTTCCTTATGAATGATCTTCTTGTGTCTGCCTCCATCAAGACTGTCTCGTTTGTTTTCTTTGCTGTCCATCTCTCACTGTACGGAAAGATATAAACAGATTTGACACTGTTCTCGAGAAAAGTGGCAGAATGGTTCAGACGTTTGTCTGCCAGTAACCAAACTCGAGGTTCCAGAGTTCGTTTTCCCATTCAAGCCTTGACTTTTCTCCTCAGTTTGACCGGAAAAAAACAACAACCCGAAATGGACGTCTGTCCTTCCGAAGGGGACGAAAAACGAGTCAGACCCGTGTGCTTTCTGGCCTGCGCACGCTAAAGATTCCACGGCAGTTGAAAATCGTGAAGAACAGGGCATTTGCCCGGTTGCACGGGTAAATGACATTGGAGAGATATATTGATTACCCAGGTCCCTCCCTTGATAGCCAACAAGTCCTCTTGCCTTTCTGAAGATTTGATGAAAAAAAAAAGAAAAAAAAAGAGGTAGCGCTACATTGCAGCGACGCATGCTCCAAGGGGAAAGCAGTAGTTTCACAGAGTAAAATCCATTGTGATAAAAGAAATGACTATTAATATGAATGACACAGATTGGTTGGAACCGGAAAAAATACGAAAAAAAAAAAAAAGAAAGAACCAGAACGCGTATTTAATACAACCAGACAAGGCTTGTGTTGGATTTGGTTCCT
>JAPXFY010000018.1:30961369-30966369 GCA_030674185.1 Monoplex corrugatus | reverse complement strand
CAATAAATGTAATGTTTTTGCAAGATTTATAAAATCTTCCGTGTAGGTGATTCATATCGACAGGAGGAAAGCTGTGTGTGTGTGTGTGTGTGTGTGTGTGTGTGTGTGTGTGTGTGTGTGTGTGTGTGTGTGTGTGTGTGTGTGTGTGTGTGTGTGTGTGTGTGTGTGTGTGTGTGTGTGTGTGTGTGTGTGTGTGTTTGATTGTGTATGTATGTATGTGTACGTGTAAGTCTGTGTGTGCTTTTGCCTGCGACATGCGTGAATGAGTGTGCTTTGTATGTGTGTGCGTGTGTGCGCACGCGTGTGTGTGTGTGTGTGATGTATGAGTGTGTGTGTGTGCGCACGCGTGTGTATGTGTGTATGTATGAGTATGGTGTGTGTGTGTGTGTGGTGTGTGTTGTGTGTGTGTGTGTGTGTGTGTGTGGTGTGCGCGCTCGTATGTGTGTTCACAGTGACCTTGAAAAGGATAAGATGTGGATTTTCAGTGGTAATTCTGAATGAAAAGGGCGATTGTTAGAATGACATGACCATGTTGTTTTCAATTGACTGTTGAAGTATTACTCAGTCAAAGGAAGCAGGGAGGAAGGTACACGTATCAGTATGGCATGATCATCTGAAGAGTTTCTTGCAGACGACTTCTGTTTAACGGACCATAGTGTGTCGTCACGTGGGTCGTCCGGATGTTACTGAAGGTGGGTAATGCTGTGTTTGCATTTTCTGAACTGTTGTGGTTTGTTTTGTTTTTGTTTCTGTTTATTTCCGTTTGTTTTCCTTGTGTAAAATTGGGGCTACTCTCCGTGAGGACAAGCGTATCCCCATACTGCAAAGCAACCTTATTTTTCATTTTCTTTGTCTTTATCCCTGCACTTGCGTATCTTTGTTTATCATTGCCGGTGGATTTTTTTTTATTGACTATTGTCAGGGACACACGAAGATCATTAATAAAGAAAGCAAAAGACAAGCAGCATTTACATGACATTTTATGACGAAAGATAAATTAGAGCACCTAGTCATAACAGGAAAGCGGGAGGAAAAGAACACCAGGTAGACCCAGGAGAAACAATTGGACGGACTTGCAGGGTGGCTGAGGACAGAGAGGGTGGGAGATGTACTTGCAGCGACAAGGGATAGATTTTGTGTGGAGGGCCATGATCGCCAACGCCGTGTGGCAGGGTACATGATAATGATGATGGTGATGATGATGATGATGATGATGATGATGATGATGATAGTCAGGGATTCTTTACTATTGCTATGGGATATATGATGTGCTCTAAATCCATGTTGCACAAGGGGCCAGGTTTTATCATTTCATTCGAAAGACTAGCACCCAGATCTTACCAATAAAGGTCTGTGGACAGGAGAGGGAGGGAGAACAAAATCCCTGTCCGTGGATAGAAGAGGGAGGGGAACAAAATCCCTATGGATAGGGGAGAGAGGGACAACAAAATCCCTGTTTATGGATTGGAGAGGGAAGGGGAACAAAAATCCTGTTTATGGATAGGAAAGGGAGGGGGAACAAAATCCCTGTTTATGGATAGGAAGGGAGGGGGAACAAAATCCCTGTTTATGGATAGGAGAGGGAGGGGGAACAAAATCCTGTTTATGGATAGGAAAGGGAGGGGAACAAAATCCCTGTTTATGGATAGGAAAGGGAGGGGAACAAAATCCCTGTTATGGATAGGAGAGGGAGGGGAACAAAATCCCTATGGATAGGAGAGAGAGGGACAAAAAATCCCTGTTTATGGATAGGAGAGAGAGGGACAACAAAATTCCTGTTTATGGATAGGAAAGGGAGGGGAAAAAATCCCCGTCTATGATAGGAGAGGGAGGGAACAAAATCCCTGTCTATGGATAGGAGAGGGAGGGGAAACAAAATCCCTGTCTATAGACTAGAGAGGAGGGAGACACAAAATCCTGTCTATAGATAGAGAGGGAGGGGAACAAATCCTGTCCTTATAGTAGGAAGGGAGTGAACCAAAATCCCTGTCTATAGATAGGAAAGGGGGGAACAAAATCCCGTGTATAGATAGGAGGAGGGGAACAAAATCCCTGTCTATAGATAGGAGAGGAGAGGAAACAAATCCCTGTCTATAGATAGAGAGGAGGGGAACAAAATCCCTGTCTATAGATAGGAGAGGGAGAGGAACAAAATCCCTGTCAAAAGATAGGAAAGGGAGGGGAACAAAATCCCTGTCTATAGATAGGAGAGGGAGAGGAACAAAATCCCTGTCTATAGATAGGAGAGGGAGGGGAACAAAATCCCTGTGTATAGATAGGAGAGGGAGGGGAACAAAATCCCTGCCTATAGATAGGAAAGGGAGGGGAACAAAATCCCTGTCTATAGATAGGAGAGGGAGGGGAACAAAATCCCTGTCTATAGATAGGAGAGGGAGGGGAACAAAATCCCTGTGTATATATAGGAGAGGGAGAGGAACAAAATCCCTGTCTATAGATAGGAGAGGGAGAGGAACAAAATCCCTGTCTATAGATAGGAGAGGGAGGGGAACAAAATCCCTGTCTATAGATAGGAGAGGGAGAGGAACAAAATCCCTGTGTGCATGTGTGTTTGAGAGAGAGCGAGAGGGAGGGAGAGAGGGAGAGAGAGAGGGAGAGAGAGAGAGAGACAGAGAGAGTATACACATGTGTGAGAGAGAGAGAGAGAGAGAGAGAGAGAGAGAGAGAGAGAAGAGAACAGACAGACAGACAGACAGACAGACAGACAGACCGACCGACCTAGAGACACAGAGACAGAGACAGAGACGCAGAGAAAGTGTGTGTGTTTACATATGACATCTGTGTGTGTGTGTTTTTCACATTGCTGCACTTAACGCTGTCTTGTAATTCTGGTGTTCTCCAGTCTGATTGCCAGCAAGGATTATGTGCATAGGTGGGAGGGAGTGGGGTTGGAGACAGGAGACCGGAGGGGCGATGATTAAATCGATTGAGGGAATAATTGATCTATTTGTCGATTGATTGACAGACTGATTGATTGACTGATTGAGTGGTTTTACCTCTAAGTGTGACATTGGCACTACAGGACTTGATCAGATCCAAAGGAGTTTATTCAAAGTTGGACAGAAATGCAAAAGCCACACGCTAGATGGGACCTCAAGACTTTGCCAACTCATTGAGCTTATGTGCAGGCTTAAGGCTTATGCCATGATCACTATGGACCTTCTCCATCACGTGGGATCAGTGACCTCAGGGCATGTGGAATTCATTACGAGCGCGGAGACGTTATCTTGAGAAATTGAAACGGAAACAGCGAAGCTGCAGAGTATCGAAACAGTTTTGAGTTCCATTTTTTCAAGATGACGTCTCCGCGCTAGGAATGATTCTAAAAGCACTGATGCCACTGGTGTCATGTGATGGAGAAGGTCCCAAATGAGGATGGACACATCCCGCTCTTATTTGTGAAGTTAGTGACAACTTTACAGCGAAAATATCATGAGAAACCTAGAGGAAGAAGACCCTGGATTAAAAGTTGGAGGAAAAATGATAAACAACATTCGATACACAGATGACGCCGTGCTAAGTGCAGAAAGTGAAAGGGACCTACAAAACATTGTGAATATGATAAAAATAGAAAGCAAAGGTAAAGGGTTGGAACTAAACAGCAGGAAGACTGAAGTCATGGTGATCAGTAAAATCATGAAATCCCGTCATGCAAAATAACAGCAAACGGCACAACCTTGAGACAGGTTGATAAGTTTAAATACCTGGGAACGATCATTTCACCAGACGGCAGATGCACATCAGAAATAGCCAGCAGAATCGGCCAAACCAAAAGAGCATTCAAGAAAATGAAAAGCATTTTTACCAACAAATGCCTATCAATTAACATCAGAAAGAGAGTTCTTGAACGTTATATAGAACCAATACTGCTATACGGTTGCGAGGCGTGGACAGTCAACAAGCAATGCCAGAATAAGATTGAGGCAGCCGAGATGTGATTTCTAAGAAGAATGTTGAGCGTTCCATGGACAGCAAAGAAAATAAACGACACAGTCTTGATGGAGGTAGACACAAGTAAGATCACTCATAAGGAAGATTAGGAAAAGACAGGCAACATTTATAGGCCATTTTATGAGGAAAGGGGAATTGGATCACCTGGTCACAACGGGAAAGCTGGAGGGAAAGAGAGCACCAGGTAGACCCAGGGAGAAGATGTTGGACGGACTTGCAGTGTGGCTAAAGACAAGGGGGGTTGAAGAGATGCTTGAGGCAATAAGAGATAGAAACAGATGGAAGTCCATGATCGCCGACGCCATGTGGCAAGGCACTTGATGATGATGATGAGTGACAACCGGGACAAGGTGAGAGGCCAATTCAATTGAACGGCCATTTATCTATCGTCAGCTTGACGCATGTTGTAGTGAAGGGACTGAGGGTTCTGGCACCCTCATAACACCCAAGTGACCTCAGCGCACTGACCGCTCAGACAACAGACATGTTGACTCAGGGTCCACAGCCTGGCCTTCATAACCAGGATGAGCCACTTAATTGGACAGATGGTGACAACATGGGTCAAAGGTCACACGCTTAACAGCTTGAGTGTATTCTAGCTTAGCGTCACCTGTGTGTGTGTGTGTGTGTGTGTGTGTGTGTGTGTGTGTGTGTGTGTGTGTGTTGTTGTGTGTGTGTGTGTGTGTTTGTATGTGTGGTGGTGTGTGTGTGTTTGTATGTGTGTGTGTGTGTGTGTGGCGTGTGTGGTGTTGTGTGTGTGTGTGTGTTTGTATGTGTGGTGTGGCGGGGTGTGTTTGTTTTGTAGTGTGTTGTGTGTGTTTTGTGTGTGTGTGTGTGTGTGTGTGGTGTTTTGTGTGTGTTTGTGGTGTGTTGTGTGTGTGTGTTGTGTGTGTGAGTGTGTGTGCATAATTAGACAGAGACAGATAACAATTGGGTTAAAGGTCACACACTTAACTGGCTGAGTGCGTTCTACCTCAGCATTGTATGGTGGTCTTTGATTTAATGTCTATTCACTAAAGTGATTCTACATG
>JAPXFY010000018.1:30951369-30958869 GCA_030674185.1 Monoplex corrugatus | reverse complement strand
TAATGAAAATTTTTCCTCATGAAACAGGAGCTACTCTCTTTGGGGACAGCAAGTAACCATAATTCGGCACTACCTGTTTCATCTTTTGACTGTATGGCGTGCATTTTATGTTTAACCATCAGACTGAGTTTTCACATCATTTAATCAGGGATAATTTTTCTCTCCTTGTGGATTGCTGCTTACAGGACCTCGGGCTTTATCATCGCATCCTTAAGCCTTGGGCTCCTGCACCCTGTCCACAAGCATCCTGCATTGTCAATCATGCTAGTAAAGCAAAAACGTAACCCTTTGACTCCCTTACCCTATCCACCAGCTTCCTGCAGGAAGCTGGTACGTGGAGTGATGGAGTCAAAGGGTTACGTTTTTGAGCTTGCTGTGGACAGGGTGCGGGAGTCAAAGGTTAGGACTAGTTCCCAGATCATCACTCATAGGCTAGTGGAGGGAGAAACAACTTTCTGTCCCACAGGGATACAAACAAACAAACAAACACAAACAAACAAACAAACAAACAAACAAACAAACAAACAAACAAACAACAAAAAACAAACAAACAAACAAACAAAGATACATACACACAAAAAAACAAAAAAACAAACAAACAAACAAACAAACAAACAAACAAACAAACAACAGGAACCAGATAAAACACGAAAAAAGAATAAGAACACGTATTTAATACAACAAGACAAGGCAGGTGCAAATTTTCGACCAACTGGCATTTGTCAAGCGTAAGATCACAAACAAACAAACACCAGATACAAAAATTAGGAAAAAAAAGACTGAAACTTCCCTGCTGTTCCGTCCAGTGTGAGAAAAGGAATAAACTGACTAAAACGACATCATAATGTGTTTTTGAGTAAATATGATGTCAGAGAGGAAGTAAGATGAATTCTGCAATTCTGAAAAGTAGTCATGCCATATTAATATTGTTCTATCCTGAAGAGGATCCAGGACTGAAATCAAAACCATGATGCACTAGCTAAGAGTAGTGTTTGGAATGCAAAGAATCCATCTCACTGTTAAATAATGCATAAGAGAAAATATATGCATATGATCGACTGAATGGGAAAATATATAATCAAAAGGTATGGCTGATGTAAATGGATCATGCCCTTCTCCTCTCCCTCGTTGCTTCACCTTCCCCAACCCTAAATAGGGTGAGGCATTCATTCACAGCTGAGTGAACTAGAACACCCCACACACAAAGTGTCTTTTTTATCTATCTATCTATCTATCTATCTATCTATCTATCTATCTATCTATCTATCTATCTATTTATCTATCTATATATCTATCTATCAATCTATCAATCTATCTATCTATCTATCTATCTGTCTGTCTGGATTACTCTGTGAACAGTTTTCATTCAAAAATGTTTGATGTATGTGTTCATTCCTGAATAAACAGTCCCCTGAGGAAGGCCACTGGCCGAAGTACTGGGCTCAAAACTCTAGTTTGTTGTCTTGTTTCTTTGGTTTATCTACAATATATATATATATATATATATATATATATATATATATATATATATATATACACATGTATATACATATATATATATATATATAAATGTGTGTGTGTATATGTGCATGCGTGTGCGTGTGTGTATATGTGTGTGCGTGTTATATATACATATATATATTATTTTATACATAGTGCACCGGTGTCGGTAATCTGCAAACCGTGATGATCATTCAGGCACAGAGTGGAGTTGACAATCTTGACAGACGCTGCCATCTCACACTTTTATCACGTGGGCTGACAGAAGGCCGAGATTGCTTTTCAAAAATATTTATTTCTTTATCCCCGACCTCTGACCTGGCTGTCACGTGATGAAGGCTGTGAGAAATGGATATAGTGCGCTGGGGACATCTCTGTTACGTCATGCATGTGTATGGAAACATCATTATGTCATACTCCCGTGTTACTCTGTTGATTTCACCTTGTTTAGACCTTTTCACCAGTTGCTCTGCTGGAATCCACTATGTTCTTTTTACTTGTTGTAATTCCCCCATTCAGACAAACAAACAAACAAACAAACAAACAAACAAACAAACAAACAAAAACAAATTAAGCAATCAAACAAGCAAACAAATTAAACAAACATACAAATTAAACAATTAAACAAACAAAAGAAAGAAAGAAGCAAAGAAACAAACAAACAAAACAAACAAACAAATTAACACAAACAAACAAACAAAATCAAAGATAACTAAACTAAGATAAAGAAAAAACAAACAAACAAATCAACCCTTGTGGTGCTGATTGATAAAATGAACGATCGATCGATAGATAGAATGATTTATGGATTTATCCAGTTTTGTGGTGATGGCTGCAAAGAAGTTCTCGCTGTCAAATTTCCAGGTTATATTTTGGTAGAGGTGACAGGGTAGTGGACAGTAAAGAAAACAAACGAAATAGTCTTGATGATGACTAGGAACAGACAAGCAACATCTGTAGGACATTTTAGGAGACAAGAGAAATTAGAACACCTAGTTACAACAGGAAAGCTGGAGGGAAAAAGATCACCAGGCCAGGTAGACCCAGTGTGAAAATATTGGACGGACTTGCAGAGTGGTTGAAGACAGAGAGGATGGGAGATGTACTTGCAGCGACAAGGGATAGATTCGTGTGGAGGGCCATGATCGCCAACGCCATGCGGCAGGGTACATGATGATGATGAGGTAGATAAAAAAAAAAAAAAAAAGAAAGAAAAAAAGACAACCCCAGAGGAAAGGGAGGCAAGCATGTAAATGTATCCGTCATTAGTCATTATCAGGACAAGGTACCTGCAAAAAAGTATCATTTGTGAACAACATCTGACTGAAAGATCAACTTCCATTAATGTCAACATCGGAGAAAGTTTCAAAATAAGCACAAACTGATCTTCGAATCAACCACTGTAGTCTGTGTATCTCCACTGCGATATCTGCCCCCAATCTCAATACATAGGACAAACAAAAAATTATCTCCAAACAAGATTCTACCAACACCGGTCAAACATCCATAAAAATACTAATAATTACAATATTTATATAGCGCAAAATCTTGATAAAATCAAATCTAAGCGCTGAAGCAGACACACACGTAAGCACGCACGCACGCACACACACGCACGCACACACACACACACACACACACACACACACACACACACACACACACGCATGGCTATAAATGGGGAGAAAGAATAAAAGCAATAAAAGCAAGAATAAAAGCAATGGAAAATTATAGAGAGCATAGCATATACAATTATATATTATAACCATGTGATTCCCTCCGAGCGGAGACAGGCTGCAGAGGGGGGGTTGAGTGAGGTTAGGATTTTATGCGGAGGAGAAAAGGTGAGTTTTGAGAGCGGACTTGAAGGAGACAAAAGTAGGTTGCTGACGGACTGAGAGAGGAAGTCTGTTCCAGGAGAGTGGACCAGAAACAGAGAAGGCTCGTGGACCATAGGTATTGAGCTTAGTGCGTGGAAAGCGAAAAGTCAGAGGATCGGAAGCAGAGCGGAGGGTACGTGAGGGAACATAGATCTCAAGTAGGCTTGACAGGTAATCGGGGGCTGCGTTATTGAGGCTTTTGTAGCACATGGTGTCTAGTTTGTACTGTATGCGCTTTGATACAGGGAGCCAGTGAAGTTGTGCCAGGAGAGGAGATATGTGGTCAGCTTTTTTCTTTTTGAGTACAAGGCGTACAGCATTGTTTTGAATGCGCTGTAGGATGTGAATGGTGGAGGCAGGAAGACCAGACAGGAGTGAATTGCAATAGTCAATGCGAGACATTATGAAGGAGAGAACGAGTTTTGCAGTTGTTTCGACAGAGAGATACTTCCTGATCAGCCTTATACGATGGAGATGATAGTAGCAGGATCTGGCAGTTTGAGAAACAAAGTTGTTCATGGAGAGGGTAGAGTCAATGCAGACACCAAGGTTTTTAGCTGAATCAGAAATTGGGACTGATGTGTTACATAATGGGAGAGAAAGAGGAGGCAGCTGAGAAAGTTTCTGACGGGTGCCAATGAGGATAGCTTCTGTTTTGTCGTCATTAAGCTGAAGTCTATTGTGTGTCATCCAGTTCTTAATGTCCGAGTAACACTCAGTGGTGCGAGTCAACAGGCGCTGTATATTATCAGGTGAGTCACTGTCTTGAAGTTGGGTGTCATCAGCATAGAAGTGGTGTTTTATGGAGTGGGAGTTGATGATGGTGGACAGGGGGGAGGTGTAAAGAGTGAACAGAACAGGGCCAAGGACAGATCCTTGTGGAACACCACAGGTCAGGTATGCAGGTTGAGAGTAAGTGCCATTGATGAGAACGGTTTGTTTTCTGTTGGATAGGTATGAAGTGAACCAAGACAGAGCAATATCAGAGATGCCAAAAGTATGATGAAGTCTAGAAAGGAGAATACCATGATCAATGGTATCAAAGGCTGCAGACAGATCAAGGAGTGTGAGGAGAGAGACTTTGCCAGTATCAGTTGCAAGGAGGAGATTGTTGAGAATGTGTAGAAGGGCAGTTTCAGTGCTATGGCACTGGCGGTAGGCTGACTGGAAAGGATTGAGGAGATTGTTGGCAGACAGGTGAGAGTTCAGCTGGTTGAGGACGACTTTTTCAAGGAGTTTTGACAAGAAAGAGAGATTAGAGATAGGCCGGTAATTTTTCAGTTCATTTGGATCTAAATTGTGTTTCTTGAGGAGAGGGTGAACAATAGCAGACTTGAAAGAATCAGGGACAGTTCCAGTTTGAAGAGAAGTGTTGATGATGTCAGTGATGAATGGGAGGAGAGTAGGGAGACAGTCGGCGTAGAGAGAACCTGGAAGAGGATCCAGTTCGCAGGTTTTGAACGACATGGATCTGATTGTGTTGAGAATTTCTTCTTGTGAGACTGGGTTAAAAGTAGTAAGAGGTGTGCCAGAGAAGGAAGGGTCAGGTGGGCATGGTTGACAGGGTGTCCTGTCAAGCCTGTCACGAAGAGTTTGTATTTTGGTGGTGAAATAGTTGGAGAATACAGATGGGAGTTCTTCATTTGTATGTTTTGTTGGGAGAGGTAAATCTTTTCGTGTGCCAAGGAGATGATTCATGGTTGTAAAGAGTTCTTTTGAAGAAGAGGCATTCAGGATTTTGGTTTGGAAATAGCTTGTTTTTGCTGATGCAATGAGGGTGGATACTTTTGTTTTAGAGGCATGGAAAAGTTGCCTGTGTACAGTGAGTTTGGATTTGCGCCAGCGGCGCTCTGCTCTGCGGCGGGCACGTTTTGCACAGGCGATCTCATGAGTGAGCCAGGGGGTAGGGGGCGGTCAGGTAAAGGACGGGTTGTGGCTGGAGCATGAGTGTCCAGAAGATGGTGGAGAGTAGTATAGAATTCATCGGCAAGGTTATGTGACTTTTCAGAAAGGAGACGGGAGGCATCAGATGAAAATGTGGAGAGGTCGATAGATTTGAGATTGCGTCGAGTCACTGTGCGCATGGTACGGGAAGGAGGAGAAATGTCGAGAGAACAGAGAATTGCAGAGTGGTCAGATGGAAGGGCTGACGTTAGACGGGTAGAAAGAACTAAGCAGTTGTCAGTAGCGGAATTGTGGTGATCACGAGAAATGATCCAGTCAAGAATGTGACCTTTTTGATGGGTTGGTTCAGAAATGTGTTGAGTCATATTGTGATTGGACAGAGAGTTGATGATATGTCTTGTGTCATAACGGTGAGTGTTGTCATAGTGGACATTGATGTCACCTAGAATGATGAGATTTCCAGTAGTAATCAAGAAGTTGATCAAAGTCAGAGAGAAACATGGATGTGGTGAGCTTGTTGGCAGAGCTAGGTGGAGGTCGATAGACACAGGAGAAGGTGATGGGGTGAGGGGTGGATTGGAAGGATACTTCAACGTGCTCGAAAGAAGGATGGGAGAAAGGCAGAGACTGCGAGAAAGACAGGCGGGAATGGAGTGAGTCGTTGTAGAGGATGGCGATACCACCACCTCGGGATGAGCGATGGAAAGAAGCAAGCCTGTAACCACTCGGAGTGAGACTCACGTGTATAGGTTCATGACCAAGGGGGTTAAGCCATGTTTCGGTGATAAAAGCAATGTCAACATGTTCATCTGCGATAAAGTCAGCAATGACATCAGCTTTGCCATCAGTGCATGTTGACTGAGCGTTAAAAAGGCATATTTTCAGTTTATCACAATGCGGCGGCCGAGGTGGAGACGAAGGCAGCACCGACGGGACAGAAGACGAAGGAGACACCAGCGGGGCAGAAGACGAAGGCAGCAACGACGGGACAGAAGACGAAGGAGGCACCAGCGGGACAGAAGACAAAGGCAGCACCAGCGGGACAGAAGACGAGGGCAGCGCCGGCGGGACAGAAGACGAAAGCGGCACCGGCGGGACAGAAGGCGAAGGCGGCACCGGCGGGACAGAAGACGAAGGCGAAGACGGCAGAGGAGGAGACGAAGTTTGCAGCAGCAAGGTCGAGTGCAGGGGCAGTGGAGGAGACGAAGAAGCAGAAGAGTGGTGTCGGACTGGCACAGCAGGAGGCAGATTGTGCCAAAGTCGGTGGAGACGTCCACCACGACAGGATCGCGCAGTGCGGGGCTTAGGACACAGCCCCAGTGTTCGTATGCGCTGGTAGACGCCTCCACCGAGGTAGCACTTGCTGTGTTTAAAAAGTGTCAGTCCAATTTGTTTTATAAAAGAAGGGTCCATAATTGCGAGCCAGTCAGGAGAACAAGATACTTGCAGAGAACACAAAGGTTTGGGAAAGCTGTAGCGTTGGGCGAACACAGTAGGCTAAAATGTAAACACAGTTCACAGATAAAATGTCCGACTTGAGCGGCTGAATTAAAATGATGAAAAGAGGTGTAAAAACTTTGAAATCAGATTATCTGGTAAAATATTCAAAATTTAAAAAAATATTTACATCACCGTGTGTCGGGATTTAAAAGCAACAAACTGATACAAAATTCAATGCATAAAATCAAATAGAACCACGATAAAATCACTGTAAAACACCACACACACTTTTGCTGCCTGCTGGCGCGACATCTACTCACTACTGGCACTCAGGTCACCAAACACATCAACTCAAATGGCCACTCACTCCAAAACCTAAAATTTATTGCAGCGAAGAAGGTACACTCGGACCATCTGGACAACAGACTGAAGAGAGAATCCTTTTGGATAAACAAAATGAAAACATTACTTCCTCTGAGTTTGAACTGTATCAAGTGATCTGATACATATTTGCCGTTTCAATACTCCACTTAACCACTCCTTTGTACATCAGCATAGACGTGCTGGCATAAACGTTCAAGTGTTAGTATGTGTGGGATGTGTGTGTGTATGTGTGTGTGTGTGTGAGTGCGTGTGTGTGTGTGTGCGCGTGTGTGTGAGTTGTCTGTGTGTGTGCTTGTGTATAAGTGAGTGGGTGAGTGTGCGTGCATGAATGAGTGAGTATGTGAGTGAGTGAATGAATATGTGTGTGTGTGTGAGTGTATATGTGTGTGTG
>JAPXFY010000018.1:30921369-30948869 GCA_030674185.1 Monoplex corrugatus | reverse complement strand
ACCCTATCCACCAAATGCTAAAGCTTGACCCTTCGACTCCCTGCCCCCCCCTCCCCCCTGCAGGAAGCCGGTGGATAGGATGAGGGAGTCAAAGGGTTAACTTGTTTTTTGCTTTGCCTACATTAAGGCAGTGAACACATCAAGTTTTTACCTTACGGGCTGGAATTGATACTTGAAACACGACCTTATATACGCAACTGCTATTTCCCTCACGTTTCTTCCGTCTGGTCTCTCTCGCCCTCCCCCCCCTCTCTCCCCTCTCTCCCCCTCTCTCTCCCTCCCTCTCCCCCCCCCCCCACATCCTCCCAATCTCGCTCACTGCAATCTGTGGGCGCAGATTGGCGAAGGGCGTATAACTACGTGAGTGTGATTAGGGAGAGTTACCACGCCTGCATTGGGCACGACCTTTCT
This sequence comes from Monoplex corrugatus, assembly GCA_030674185.1. Taxonomy (NCBI): domain Eukaryota; kingdom Metazoa; phylum Mollusca; class Gastropoda; order Littorinimorpha; family Ranellidae; genus Monoplex; species Monoplex corrugatus. The sequence continues at coordinate 30,948,458 of JAPXFY010000018.1, read as the reverse complement.
GACCCCGTGTCGGCGCTGCCACAGTCCTGCTTCCGTCTTGTCTGTCTCCTTGTCAGTGTACGTCACCCTATCTGTCTGTCTGTACATGTCTGTCTGTCCGCTGTGAGTACATGTCTGCTGTCTGTACATGTCTGTCTGTACATATTTGTACATGTTTGTCTGTCTGATGTGTGTACATGCCTGTCTGTTTGCTGTCTGTACATGTATCTGTCTGTACATGTCTGTACATGTTTGTCTGTCTGTTGTCTGTACATGTCTGTCTGTCTGCTGTGTGTACATGCCTGTCTGTTTGCTGTCTGTACATGTCTCTGTCTGTACATGTCTGTACATGTCTGTCTGTACATGTCTGTCTGTACATGTTTGTCTGTCTGCTGTGTGTACATGCCTGTCTGTTTGCTGTCTGTACATGTCTCTGTCTGTACATGTCTGTACATGTCTGTCTGTACATGTTTGTTTGCTGTGTGTACATGTCTGTCTGTACATGTCTGTACATGTTTGTCTATCTGCTGTCTGTACATGTCTGTCTGTCTGCTGTGTGTACATGCCTGTCTGTACATGTCTGTCTGTACATGTCTGTCTGTACATGTCTGTCTGTACATGTCTGCCTGTGTACACATCTGTCTGTCTGTGTACACATCTGTCTGTCTGTCTGCCTGTGTACACGTCTGTCTGCCTGTGTGCACGTCTGTCTGTCTGTCTACCTGTGTACACGTCTGTCTGTCTGTCTGTCTGTGTACACGTCTGTCTGTCTGTCTGCCTGTGTACACGTCTGTCTGTCTGTCTGTCTGTGTACACGTCTGTCTGTCTGTCTGTCTGTGTACACGTCTGTCTGTCTGTCTGTGTACACGTCTGTCTGTCTCTCTGCCTGTGTACACGTCTGTCTGTCTGTCTGTGTACACATCTATCTGTCTGTGTACACGTCTGTCTGTCTGTCTGTGTACAGTCGTCTGTAATGTCTGTCTGTGTACACGTCTGTCTGTCTGTGTACACGTCTGTATGTCTGTCTGTGTACACGTCTGTCTGTCTGTCTGTCTGTGTACACGTCTGTCTGTCTGTCGTCTGTGTATACGTTTGTCTGTCTGTCTGCTTGTGTACACGTCTGTCTGCCTGTGTACACGTCTGTCTGTCTGTCTGCTTGTGTACACGTCTGTCTGTCTGTGTACACGTCTGTCTGTCTGTCTGTCTGCTTGTGTACACGTCTGTCTGTCTGTGTACACGTCTGTATGTCTGTGTACACGTCTGTCTGTCTGTGTACACGTCTGTCTGTCTGTCTGTGTACACGTCTGTCTTTCTGTGTACACGTCTGTCTGTCTGTCTGTCTGTCTGTCTGTCTGTGTACACGTCTGTCTGTCTGTCTGTCTGTGGACACGTCTGTCTGTCTGTCTGTGTACACGTCTGTCTGTCGTGTACATGTTGTCAGTCGTCTGTCTGTCTGTGTACACGTCTGTCTGTCTGTCTGTGTGCACGTCTGTCTGTCTGTCTGTGTACACGTCTGTCTGTCTGTCTGTGTACACGTCTGCCTGTCTGTGTACACGTCTGTCTGCCTGTGTACATGTCTGTCTGTCTGTGTACAAGTCTGTCTGTCTGTCTGTGTACATGTCTGTCTGTCTGTGTACATGTGTCTGTGTACATGTCTGTCTGTCTGTGTACATGTCTGTCTGTCTGTCTGTGTACATGTCTGTCTGTCTGTGTACACGTCTGTCTGTCTGTGTACACGTCTGTCTGTCTGTGTACATGTCTGTTTGTCTGCCTGTGTACACGTCTGTCTGTCTGTGTACATGTCTGTCTGTCTGTCTGTGTACACGTCTGTCTGTCTGTGTACACGTCTGTCTGTCTGTGTACATGTCTGTCTGCCTGCCTGTGTACACGTCTGTCTGTCTGTGTAATGTCTGTCTGTCTGCCTGTGTACATGTCTGTCTGTCTGTGTACATGTCTGTCTGTCTGCCTGTGTACACGTCTGTCTGTCTGTGTACATGTCTGTCTGTCTGTGTACATGTCTGTCTGTCTGCCTGTGCACACGTCTGTCTGTCTGTCTGTGTACACGTCTGTCTGTCTGCCTGTGTAATGTCTGTCTGTCTGTCTGTCTGTCTGTGCACACGTCTGTCTGTCTGTCTACCTATGTACACGTCTGTCTGTCTGACTGTGTACACGTCTGTCTGTCTACCTATGTACACGTCTGTCTGTCTGACTGTCTGTGTTCACATCTGTCTGTCTGTCTGCCTTTGTACACGTCTGTGTGTCTGCCTGTGCACACGTCTGTCTGTCTGTCTGCCTGTGTACATGTCTGCCTGTCTGGCTGCCTGTGCACACGTCTGTCTGTCTGTCTCTCTGCCTGTGTACATGTCTGCCTGTCTGTCTGCCTGCTGCACATGTCTGTCTGTCTGTCTCTCTGTCTGTGCACACGTCTGTCTGTCTGTCTGACTGTGCACACGTCTGTCTGTCTGTCTGCCTGCCTATGTACACGTCTGTCTGTCTGTCTCTCTGCCTGTGTACATGTCTGTCTGTCTGTCTGCCTGTGCACACGTCTGTCTGTCTGTCTCTCTGCCTGTGTACACGTCTGCCTGTCTGTCTGTGTACACGTCTGTCTGTCTGTCTGTGTACACGTCTGTCTGTCTGTCTGTTTACACATCGGTCTGTCTGTCTGTCTGTCTGTGTACACGTCTGTCTGTCTGCCTGTGTACACGTCTGTCTGCCTGCCTGTGTACACGTCTGTCTGTCTGCCTGTGTACACGTCTGTCTGTCTGTCTGTGTACACATCGGTCTGTCTGTCTGCCTGCCTGTGTACACGTCTGTCTGTCTGTCTGTGTACACGTCTGTCTGTGTACACGTCTGTTTGTCTGTGTACATGTCTGTCTGTCTGTCTGTCTGTATACACGTCTGTCTGTCTGTCTGTCTGTGTACACGTCTGTCTGTCTGTCTGCCTGCCTGTGTACACGTCTGTCTGCCTGCCTGTGTACACGTCTGTCTGTCTGTCTGTGTAGACGTCTGTCTGTCTATGTACACGTCTGTCTGTCTGTGTACACGTCTGTCTGTCTGTCTGTGTACACGTCTGTCTGTCTGTCTGTCTGTGTACACGTTTGTCTGTCTGTCTGTGTACACGTCTGTCTGTCTGTCTGTCCGCCTGTGTACACGTCTGTCTGTCTGCCTGTGTACACGTCTGTCTGTCTGTCTGTCTGTGTACACGTCTGTCTGCCTGTCTGTCTGTCTGTCTGTGTACACGTCTGTCTGTCTGTCTGTCTGTGGACACGTCTGTCTGTCTGCCTGTGTACACGTCTGTCTGTCTGTTTGTCTGTCTGTGTTCACGTCTGTCTGTCTGTCTGTGTTCACGTCTGTCTGTCTGTCTGTGTACACGTCTGTCTGTCTGTCTGCCTGTGTACACTTCTGTCTGTCTGTTTGTCTGTCTGTGTACACGTCTGTCTGTCTGTGTACACGTCTGTCTGTCTGTCTGTCTACCTGTGTAACGTCTGTCTGTCTGTTTGTCTGTCTGTGTACACGTCTGTCTGTCTGTTTGTCTGTCTGTGTACACGTCTGTCTGTCTGTGTTCACGTCTGTCTGTCTGTCTGCCTGTGTACACGTCTGTCTGTCTGTGTACACGTCTGTCTGTCTGTCTGTCTGTGTAACGTCTGTCTGTCTGTTTGTCTGTGTACACGTCTGTCTGTCTGTCTGTCTGTGTACACGTATGTCTGTCTGTCTGTGTACACGTCTGTCTGTCTGTCTGTCTGCCTGTGTACACGTCTGTCTGTTTTCTGTGTACACGTCTGTCTGTCTGTCTGTGTACACGTCTGTCTGTCTGTCTGTCTGTCTGTGTACACGTCTGTCTGTCTGTCTGCGTACACGTCTGTTTGTCTGTCTGTGTTCACGTCTGTCTGTTTGTCTGTGTACACGTCTGATGTCTGTATGTCTGTTTCTCTACATCTGTCTGTCAGTCGGCCTGTTTGTATATGTATTTAAATCTATCTGGATATATCGGTCTCCCTGCCTGCCCGTCTGTCTGTCTAACTGTTGGGTATGTGTCTGCGTGTTTTGTATATATTTGTCTGTCTGTGTATGTCAGTCTGTTTGTATTATATATCTCTGTATATCTGTCTATATAAGTCTCTTTCTAAATAGCTGTCTGAGTGCATATATGCATGAAAACAAACAAACAAACAAACAAACAAACACACACACATATATGTATAATTATATATATATATATATATATATATATATATATATATATATATATATTTCCTCAGGGTTGACTCCCAAAGTCTGTGAAGAACCACCATCTCTACACATTGGAGACTACGACCTCAATACTGTCCACCAAGTTCAGTACTTGGGGTCCACCATAATTGACAACCTCTCTCTGGATGCTGAAATCGGCGCCAGAATTGCGAAGGCCTCATATGTTATGGCTAAACTGAACAAGCGGGTCTGGTCCAACAGCAGTCTCAATGCGAACACCAAAATGCAGGTGTACAGAGCATGTGTGTTGAGCACACTACTCTACTCAAGTGAAGCCTGGACCACATACGCCACCAAGAAAAAAGGCTCAAAAATTTCCATCTCCGCTGCTTGCGACGCATCCTCGGCATCCAATGGCAAGACAAGGTGACCAACACAGAGGTCCTCTGTCGTGCGGGCCTACAGACCATCTTTGCCCTTCTAAGCCAACGCCGACTACGCTGGCTTGGCCATGTGCGTCGAATGGAGGATGGACACATACCTAAAGACGTTCTCTACGGCGAACTGGCAAACCGGAAGCGAACTCCAGGACGCCCACAGCTACGCTTTGTAGACGCATGCAAAAGGGACCTTAGAAGCTCAGGGACTGACCCAGGCTCTTGGGAGACTCTGGCGGAAGACAGGGCAGCGTGGCGGACAGCCGTTCAGCAAGGCGTTGTGAGTGCGGAGAGGAGGAGAGCAGAAAGCGCAGATGAGAAAAGGGCTCTTCGCAAGCAACGTTCCAGAAACCAGATAATAGCGACTCAATTTGTATGTGGCAGATGTGACAGAGATTGCCACTCAAGAATCGGCCTGCACAGCCACAGCAGAAAGTGCACGTCATGACCACAACGCCTCCTGGTGCAGACTATCATCTCCTGAAATGTAAAGAGGCCGACGACGATATATATAATGTATACATATATACATGTGCTTTATATACACTCTAACAGACAGCAATTTGTACACACACACACTCGCACACACACTCGCACACACACACATAAAACACACACACAAACACACACACACACACAGATATATATATATATATACATATATATATATGTGTGTGTGTGTGTGTATTTTTTTTGTATATATGTATATATATATACATGTAGATGTATGTGTATGTTGTGTACGTGTGTGTGTTGTGTATTTGTGTATGTGTATGCATGTGTGTTTGTGTGTGTGTCTATCGTATGTGCATGTGTGTGTGTGTGTGTATGTTGTGTTTTCTGTTGTGTGTCTTTGTGTGTGTGTTGTGTGTACATGTATATGTGTTTGTGTCTGTGTCAATATGTGTGCATGTGTATTTGTATGTTTGTGATTGTGTGTGTGTGTGTGTGTGTGTGTGTGTGTGTGTGTGTGTGTGTGTGTGTACGTGCATGTGTGAGGGTGTGTGTACGTATGTTTGTACGTGTGAGTGTGTGTTTGTGTGTGTTTGTGTAGTTGTGTGTGTTTGTGTAGGTGTGTGTATATTCATGTTTGTACGTGTGTGCGTGTATGTGTGTGTATGCGTTAGTGTTAGTGTGAGTGTGTGTGTTTGTGTATGTGTGTATGTGCGTGTGAATGTGTGTGTGTGTATATGTGTGTATGTGTGTGTGTGTGTGTGTGTGTGTGTGTGTGTGTGTGTTAGTATTAGTGTGTGCGTGTATGTGTGTGTGTGTTTTATGTGTTAGTGTGTGTGTATGCCTGAGTGTGTTTGTGTGTGTGTGTTTATACGTGTGTGTGTGTGTGTCGGTATTTAGGATTAGAGTTAGTATAAGTTTTTGTGTGTACGCGTGTGTGTGTGTGTGCGTGTGTGTTTGTGTCTGTGACCTGTGTGTGTACATGTGTATATGTGTGTGTGTATGAAAGTGCGTGCGTGTGTGGAAAGGGGAGACTAGGAGGGTTGCTTGTGTGATTGTCAGCTTGTATGGGTGTATGTGACATCTACTGGTCTGTCTGTCAGTGTGTTATTGTGTCCGTCAGTCTGTCTCTACGTCAGCTGCTGGTTATTACTGCTCAGATCAGATCTACTGCAGAAGGCTTCGACTGGACGGGGGGCGGGGAGATGGGGTGTGTGGGTTGATTATGCAGTTTGGGGAAGGAGGAGGAAGAATGATGTGGTGTATGTCTGAACGTTTCTTGGTTTAAGATTGTTTTCTTATTTGATTATTAATTGTAGTAGAGGTGCCGATTGTAATGGAAACGAAGCGAAATCTTCTGTCTGCCTGTCTATCTGTCTGTCTGTCTTTGTCTCTCTGTGTCAATTACTCACTTACTCTCTCTCTCTCTTTCCCTATCTCTCTCTTCCTTGTCATACCCTCTGCGCGCATTCGTGTGTATATGCTGTGTGTATTGTGTGTTGTGTGTATGTGTGCGTGTGTGTGCGTGTGTGTGTGTGTTGTGTGTGTTGTGTGTGTGCATGTGTGAGTGTGTGAGTGGTGTGTGTGTATGTGTGAGTGTGTGTGTGTGTATGGTGGTGGTCTTTGATTTAATGTCTATTCACTAAAGTGATTTTAGACCAAAAAAAAAAAAAAAAAAATGTGTGTGTGGGGGGGGGGGGGGGGGGGGGGGGGGGGGGGGGGGGGGGGGGATAGAGGAGAAATGAAGAGGATATTTGAAAAGAGTCATTCTGATCTTGAGAAAAGATGATCCAGAAAACAACTGTTTCGAGGAGGGAAAGGTAAAACTAACAAATAACGTTACCATAATTAACGATTTAAACATCAAACTAACAAAACAAAATTTATAAATGTATACATGTAGACTAAATGAATAGAAATGAAACTTAAAAATTAACTAACCATGTATGTGTGTGAGTGTTGTGTGTGTGTGTGTGTGTGTGTGTGTGTGTGTGTTGTGTGTTGTGTGTGTGTGTGGTGTGTGTGTGTGTGTTGTATGTGTGAGTGTGTGTATGTGTGAGTGTGTGTGTATGTGTGAGTGTGTGAGTGTGTGTGTGTGTGTACGTGTGTGTGCGTGTGTGTGTGTGTATGTGTGTGTGTGTGTGTTTGTCGATGTATTGGATGTGTATGTGTGTGTTTATGTATGTATGTGTACGTGTGTGTGCGCGTGTGTTTGTGTGTGTGTGTGGTGTGCATGCGTGTGTGCGTGCGTGTGTGTGCGTGTGTGTGAATTTATGGGTGTCATTCAATCCCCCCCCCCCCCCCCTATCTCTATCTCCGTATATGTGTGTGTCCGTGCATGTGTGAGATTAATTAACTGTACATGCGAGTGCTATTCTATGTAATTTTTTCCTCATTCTCCGTCATTCGTGTCTATCTTAGTTTCAAATATTTCGTGCTTGTGCAGAAAATAAATAAATAGATAAATTAAAAACAATGAAACAATGAAACAAGAAAAGAAGGAAAGAAAGAAAGAAAGAAAGAAAGAAAGAAAGAAACATCCAACCAACCGACTAAACAAACACACACACACACAAAACAAACATATAGATGTGCCACTGTTGGCTATCTGCTTCTTTCCTCTCTCGCTTTCACTGTGTCACTTTTCGTGTCCTCGCTTAATTTTTTTTATAAAGCATTTTTGTGTAAATGCGAAACGTTTTTTTTTTCTGTTTTCAAAATTGTTATTATCATTATCATGATAGACGGTTTTAGTTTTCGTTTCATTTCAAATCAATATTTTCTCTTTCTTCTACTGTCGAGTTGTGCCTCTAGGATATATTTACGTCTCTTTTTTTCCCATACAAGACAAAAACCCTTTTCTCCAAATCTTATAGACTTGGGATATCAATGATTGTTAGAAAACCTGTGTTTAACATAGGAAGTGGGTGGCGAGCTCGACAGTATTGGAAGGCGCCATAACTCCTGGGCCTTCTTCTTTCTCTGTGCCGGAAGGTCAACACGCGCCATTGGAGCGGTCCCCGCTAGGGCTCTTTCGTCATTTCCTGAGGACAAGAAACACACACACTCACACTGTCGTGCGCTCCTTTATGAATGGGCTTTGTGTGGGTTTTGTGTTGGTTGGGAGCTTTAGAAAGAATTTGTGAATGGCTGTTGATTTGATTAGTTTGGAATTTCTCTCCCTCTCTCTTTCTCTCTGTGTCTTTCTCTCTCTTTCTCTCTCTCCCTCTCTCTTTCGTTCTCTCTCTCCCTCCCTCCCTCCCTCCCTCTCTCTCTCTCGTTCTCTCTGTCCCTCTCTCCCCCTCTCTCTCTCTCTCGTGGTATGTATTCATTCATATGTTTGTGTGTACATGTGTTATACATACATGCATACATACATACGTACATACATACATACATACATACATACATGCATACATATATATACATATATGTATAAATATATATATACACATTCTCAACTCAGTGCAAGTGGATCCTTATATATGTATATGTATATGTATTATATGCATGTGTGTATATATATGTATCATCATCATCAACAGGTGCCCTGCCGCATGGCGTTGGCGATCATGGACTTCCATCTGTATCTATCTGTTGTTCCCCCAAGCATCTCATCCACCCTCCTCGTCCTCAGCCACTCTGTAAGTCCGTCTAGCATTTTCTCCCTCGGTCTACCTGGTGCTCTCTTTCCCTCCAGCTTTCATGTTGTGACCAGGCGCTCCAAATCCCCCTTCCTCATAAGATGGCCTATAAGTGTTGCCTGTCTTTTCCTAATCTTCCTTATGAATGATCTTCTTGCGTCTGCCCCCATCAAGACTGTCTCGTTTGTTTTCTTTACTGTCCATGGAACTTTCAACATTCTTCTTAGAAACCACATCTCGGCTTCCTCAATCTTGTTCTGCCTTTCCTTGTTGACTGTCCACGTCTCACATCCGTACAACAGTATTGGTTCTGTAGAACATTCAAGAACTCTCTTCCTGATGTTAATTGATAGGCATTTGTTGGTAAGAATGCTTGTCATCTTCTTGAATGCTGTTTTGGCTTGGCCGATTCTGCTGGCTATTTCCGATGTGCATCTGCCGTCTGATGAAATGATCGTTCCCAGGTATTTAAACTTATCAACCTGTCTCAAGGTTGTGCCATTTGCTGTTATTTTGCATGACGGGATTTCATGTTTTTTACTGATCACCATGACTTCAGTCTTCCTGCTGTTTAGTTCCAACCCCTTACCTTTGCTTTCTATTTCTAGTATATTCACAAGGTTTTGTAGGTCCCTTTCATTTTCTGCAATTAGCATGGTGTCATCTGCGCATCGAATGTTGTTTATCATTTTCCCTCCAACATTTAGTCCAGGGTCTTCTTTTAGGTTTCTCATGATGTTTTGGCTGTAAAGTTAAAACAGATCTGATGACAAAACACAACCCTGTTTGACTCCTCTTTTGGTGTTTTGGAAAGAGCTTATATTGTTTTCTCTTCTCATTGCAGCTGTTTGTTCCCAGTACATATTTCTGATTATTCATAGATCTTTTCCATCAACACTGAGTCTCTCCAGTTGGCTGATCAATTCTTCATGTCTTACTCGATCGAAATGTATGTATGTGTGCGTCTGTGTGTCTATATATGTGTCTGTGTCTGTGTGTTTTGTTTGCTTGTTTGTTTTGTTTGTTTTTTAACAGTATGTGTGTGTGCACATCTAACCTTCCCCCTACTTTAATTACCTGTATGTATTATCATCTTTCTAAGTCTCTCCTGCTTTTTTGTGTTTAAAGTCTATGTGTTTTTTTCTTCTCTTTTTATGTCTATATGTCCTTGTCTGTATTTTTATTATGCCTCTGTTTGTCTCTCTTTCCTTCTAAAGTACGGATATATGTATGTTTGTGTGTCTTTCTAATGTACCGATGTATGTAAACCTGGAGTATGTTTGTGTGTCTGTCTTTGTCTCTAATGTACTGATGTATGTAAACCTGGGTATGTTTGTGTGTCTTTCTTTCTAAAGTACTGATATATGTATGTTTGTGTGTCTTTCTAAAGTACTGATGTATGTAAACCTGGAGTATGTTTGTGTGTCTGTCTTTGTCTCTAATGTACTGATGTATGTAAATCTGGAGTATGTTTGTGTGTCTTTCTTTCTTTCTACTGTACTGATGTATGTAAACCTGGGGTATGTTTGTATGTCTTTCTTTCTTGTGTATTGATGCATGTAAACCTGGGTATGTTTGTGTGTCTTTCTTTCTTGTGTACTGATGTATGTAAACCTGGAGTATGTTTGTGTGTCTTTCTTTCTTTCTACTGTACTGATGTATGTAAACCTGGAGTATGTTTGTGTGTCTTCTTTCTTTCTACTGTACTGATGTATGTAAACCTGGAGTATGTTTGTGTGTCTTTCTTTCTACTGTACTGATGTATGTAAACCTGGGGTATGTTTGTGTGTCTTTCTTTCTACTGTACTGATGTATGTAAACCTGGGGTATGTTTGTGTGTCTTTCTTTCTACTGTACTGATGTATGTAAACCTGGAGTATGTTTGTGTGTCTGTCTTTCTACTGTACTGATGTATGTAAACCTGGAGTATGTTTGTGTGTCTTTCTTTCTACTGTACTGATGTATGTAAACCTGGAGTATGTTTGTGTGTCTGTCTTTTACTGTACTGATGTATGTAAACCTGGAGTATGTTTGTGTGTCTTTCTTTCTTGTGTACTGATGTATGTAAACCTGGAGTATGTTTGTGTGTCTGTCTTTCTACTGTACTGATGTATGTAAACCTGGAGTATGTTTGTGTGTCTTTCTTTCTACTGTACTGATGTATGTAAACCTGGGGTATGTTTGTGTGTCTTTCTTTCTACTGTTACTGATGTATGTAAACCTGGAGTATGTTTGTGTGTCTTTCTTTCTATGTACTGATGTATGTAAACTGGGTATGTTTGTGTGTCTTTCTTTCTACTGTACTGATGTATGTAAACCTGGGGTATGTTTGTGTGTCTTTCTTTCTACTGTACTGATGTATGTAAACCTGGAGTATGTTTGTGTGTCTTTCTTTCTACTGTACTGATGTATGTAAACCTGGAGTATGTTTGTGTGTCTTTCTTTCTACTGTACTGATGTATGTAAACCTGGAGTATGTTTGTGTGTCTTTCTTTCTACTGTACTGATGTATGTAAACCTGGAGTATGTTTGTGTGTCTTTCTTTCTTGTACTGATGTATGTAAACCTGGAGTATGTTTGTGTGTCTTTCTTTCTGTGTACTGATGTATGTAAACCTGGGGTATGTTTGTGTGTCTTTCTTTCTACTGTACTGATGTATGTAAACCTGGGTATGTTTGTGTGTCTTTCTTTCTACTGTACTGATGTATGTAAACCTGGGGTATGTTTGTGTGTCTTTCTTTCTACTGTACTGATGTATGTAAACCTGGAGTATGTTTGTGTGTCTTTCTTTCTACTGTACTGATGTATGTAAACCTGGGGTATGTTTGTGTGTCTTTCTTTCTTGTGTACTGATGTATGTAAACCTGGGGTATGTTTGTGTGTCTTTCTTTCTACTGTACTGATGCATGTAAACCTGGAGTATGTTTGTGTGTCTTTCTTTCTACTGTACTGATGTATGTAAACCTGGGGTATGTTTGTGTGTCTTTCTTTCTACTGTACTGATGTATGTAAACCTGGAGTATGTTTGTGTGTCTTTCTTTCTTGTGTACTGATGCATGTAAACCTGGAGTATGTTTGTGTGTCTTTCTTTCTTGTGTACTGATGTATGTAAACCTGGAGTATGTTTGTGTGTCTTTCTTTCTACTGTACTGATGTATGTAAACCTGGAGTATGTTTGTGTGTCTTTCTTTCTACTGTACTGATGTATGTAAACCTGGAGTATGTTTGTGTGTCTTTCTTTCTACTGTACTAATGTATGTAAACCTGGGGTATGTTTGTGTGTCTTTCTTTCTACTGTACTGATGCATGTAAACCTGGAGTATGTTTGTGTGTCTTTCTTTCTACTGTACTGATGCATGGAAACCTGGAGTATGTTTGTGTGTCTTTCTTTCTTGTGTACTGATGCATGTAAACCTGGGGTATGTTTGTGTGTCTTTCTTTCTTGTGTACTGATGTATGTAAACCTGGGGTATGTTTGTGTGTCTTTCTTTCTTGTGTACTGATGTATGTAAACCTGGAGTATGTTTGTGTTTCTTTCTTTCTACTGTACTGATGCATGTAAACCTGGAGTATGTTTGTGTGTCTTCCTTTCTACTGTACTGATGTATGTAAACCTGGGGTATGTTTGTGTGTCTTTCTTTCTTTTTAAAGTACTGATGTATGTAAACCTGGAGTATGTTTGTGTGTCTTTCTTTCTTTCTACTGTACTGATGTATGTAAACCTGGGGTATGTTTGTGTGTCTTTCTTTCTTTCTACTGTACTGATGTATGTAAACCTGGAGTATGTTTGTGTGTCTTTCTTTCTTTCTACTGTACTGATGTATGTAAACCTGGGGTATGTTTGTGTGTCTTTCTTTCTTGTGTACTGATGCATGTAAACCTGGGGTATGTTTGTGTGTCTGTCTTTCTCTCTAATGTATTGATGTATGTAATACTGGAGTATGTTTCAAAAGGAAGAGAGTTCCACAACTCTGGGATCTCTCTCACAGCTGAAAGCTGATAAAAAATAATAATAAAAAAAGAAACAAAGACACCAGACTTAGACGTATGTACAAGACAGGCCGGTCGTCTGTACAGGTTGGCTTCTTTGACTCACTGACTGCTGATCTGTTTGTCTGGTTTTGTTGACTTTTACTTTGTTTTGTTTGTTTGTTGGTTAGTTATCAGGAAAAGAGTTCTTGAATATTATACAGAACCAATACTGTTGTACGGTTGTGAGTCGTGGACAGTCAACAAGCAAAGGCAGAACAAGATTGAGGAAGCCGAGATGTGGTTTCTAAGAAGGATGTTGAGAATTCCATGGACAGCAAAGAAAACAAACGAGACAGTCTTGATGGAGGCAGACGCAAGAAGATCATTCATAAGAAAGATTAGGAAAAGACAGGCAATATTTATAGGCCATTTTATGAGGAAAGGGGAATTGGAGCACCTGGTCACAACGCATGCAAAAGGGACCTTAGAAGCTCAGGGACTGACCCAGGCTCTTGGGAGACTCTGGCGGAAGACAGGGCAGCGTGGCGGACAGCCGTTCAGCAAGGCGTTGTGAGTGCGGAGAGGAGGAGAGCAGAAAGCGCAGATGAGAAAAGGGCTCTTCGCAAGCAACGTTCCAGAAACCAGATAATAGCGACTCAATTTGTATGTGGCAGATGTGACAGAGATTGCCACTCAAGAATCGGCCTGCACAGCCACAGCAGAAAGTGCACGTCATGACCACAACGCCTCCTGGTGCAGACTATCATCTCCTGAAATGTAAAGAGGCCGACGACGATATATATATATGTATACATATATACATGTGCTTATATACACTCTAACAGACAGCAATTTGTACACACACACACTCGCACACACACTCGCACACACACACATAAAACACACACACACACACAGATATATATATATATATACATATATATATATGTGTGTGTGTGTGTGTATTTTTTTTGTATATATGTATATATATATACATGTAGATGTATGTGTATGTTGTGTACGTGTGTGTGTTGTGTATTTGTGTATGTGTATGCATGTGTGTTTGTGTGTGTGTCTATCGTATGTGCATGTGTGTGTGTGTGTGTATGTTGTGTTTTCTGTTGTGTGTCTTTGTGTGTGTGTTGTGTGTACATGTATATGTGTTTGTGTCTGTGTCAATATGTGTGCATGTGTATTTGTATGTTTGTGATTGTGTGTGTGTGTGTGTGTGTGTGTGTGTGTGTGTGTGTGTGTACGTGCATGTGTGAGGGTGTGTGTACGTATGTTTGTACGTGTGAGTGTGTGTTTGTGTGTGTTTGTGTATGTTGTGTGTGTTTGTGTAGGTGTGTGTATATTCATGTTTGTACGTGTGTGCGTGTATGTGTGTGTATGCGTTAGTGTTAGTGTGAGTGTGTGTGTTTGTGTATGTGTGTATGTGCGTGTGAATGTGTGTGTGTGTATGTGTGTGTATGTGTGTGTGTGTGTGTGTGTGTGTGTGTGTGTGTGTTAGTATTAGTGTGTGCGTGTATGTGTGTGTGTGTTTTATGTGTTAGTGTGTGTGTATGCCTGAGTGTGTTTGTGTGTGTGTGTTTATACGTGTGTGTGTGTGTGTCGGTATTTAGGATTAGAGTTAGTATAAGTTTTTGTGTGTACGCGTGTGTGTGTGTGTGCGTGTGTGTTTGTGTCTGTGACCTGTGTGTGTACATGTGTATATGTGTGTGTGTATGAAAGTGCGTGCGTGTGTGGAAAGGGGAGACTAGGAGGGTTGCTTGTGTGATTGTCAGCTTGTATGGGTGTATGTGACATCTACTGGTCTGTCTGTCAGTGTGTTATTGTGTCCGTCAGTCTGTCTCTACGTCAGCTGCTGGTTATTACTGCTCAGATCAGATCTACTGCAGAAGGCTTCGACTGGACTGGGGGGCGGGGAGATGGGGTGTGTGGGTTGATTATGACAGTTTGGGGAAGGAGGAGGAAGAATGATGTGGTGTATGTCTGAACGTTTCTTGGTTTAAGATTGTTTTCTTATTTGATTATTAATTGTAGTAGAGGTGCCGATTGTAATGGAAACGAAGCGAAATCTTCTGTCTGCCTGTCTATCTGTCTGTCTGTCTTTGTCTCTCTGTGTCAATTACTCACTTACTCTCTCTCTCTTTCCCTATCTCTCTCTTCCTTGTCATACCCTCTGCGCGCATTCGTGTGTATATGCATGTGTGTATGTGTGTGTGTGTGTGTATGTGTGCGTGTGTGTGCGTGTGTGTGTGTGTGTGTGTGTGTGTGTGTGCATGTGTGAGTGTGTGAGTGTGTGTGTGTGTATGTGTGAGTGTGTGTGTGTGTATGGTGGTGGTCTTTGATTTAATGTCTATTCACTAAAGTGATTTTAGACCAAAAAAAAAAAAAAAAATGTGTGTGTGGGGGGGGGGGGGGGGGGGGAGATAGAGGAGAAATGAAGAGGATATTTGAAAAGAGTCAATTCTGATCTTGAGAAAAGATGATCCAGAAAACAACTGTTTCGAGGAGGGAAAGGTAAAACTAACAAATAACGTTACCATAATTAACGATTTAAACATCAAACTAACAAAACAAAATTTATAAATGTATACATGTAGACTAAATGAATAGAAATGAAACTTAAAAATTAACTAACCATGTATGTGTGTGAGTGTTTGTGTGTGTGTGTGTGTGTGTGTGTGTGTGTGTGTGTGTGTGTGTGTGTGTGTGTGTATGTGTGAGTGTGTGTATGTGTGAGTGTGTGTGTATGTGTGAGTGTTGTGAGTGTGTGTGTGTGTGTACGTGTGTGTGCGTGTGTGTGTGTGTATGTGTGTGTGTGTGTGTGTTTGTCGATGTATTGTGTGTATGTGTGTGTTTATTGTATGTATGTGTACGTGTGTGTGCGCGTGTGTTTGTGTGTGTGTGTGTGTGGCATGCGTGTGCGTGCGTGTGTGTGCGTGTGTGTGAATTTATGGGTGTCATTCAATCCCCCCCCCCCCTATCTCTATCTCCGTATATGTGAGTGTCCGTGCATGTGTGAGATTAATTAACTGTACATGCGAGTGCTATTCTATGTAATTTTTTCCTCATTCTCCGTCATTCGTGTCTATCTTAGTTTCAAATATTTCGTGCTTGTGCAGAAAATAAATAAATAGATAAATTAAAAACAATGAAACAATGAAACAAGAAAAGAAGGAAAGAAAGAAAGAAAGAAAGAAAGAAAGAAAGAAAGAAACATCCAACCAACCGACTAAACAAACACACACACACACAAAACAAACATATAGATGTGCCACTGTTGGCTATCTGCTTCTTTCCTCTCTCGCTTTCACTGTGTCACTTTTCGTGTCCTCGCTTAATTTTTTTTATAAAGCATTTTTGTGTAAATGCGAAACGTTTTTTTTTTCTGTTTTCAAAATTGTTATTATCATTATCATGATAGACGGTTTTAGTTTTCGTTTCATTTCAAATCAATATTTTCTCTTTCTTCTACTGTCGAGTTGTGCCTCTAGGATATATTTACGTCTCTTTTTTTCCCATACAAGACAAAAATCCTTTTCTCCAAATCTTATAGACTTGGGATATCAATGATTGTTAGAAAACCTGTGTTTAACATAGGAAGTGGGTGGCGAGCTCGACAGTATTGGAAGGCGCCATAACTCCTGGGCCTTCTTCTTTCTCTGTGCCGGAAGGTCAACACGCGCCATTGGAGCGGTCCCCGCTAGGGCTCTTTCGTCATTTCCTGAGGACAAGAAACACACACACTCACACTGTCGTGCGCTCCTTTATGAATGGGCTTTGTGTGGGTTTTGTGTTGGTTGGGAGCTTTAGAAAGAATTTGTGAATGGCTGTTGATTTGATTAGTTTGGAATTTCTCTCCTCTCTCTCTCTCTCTGTGTCTTTCTCTCTCTTTCTCTCTCTCCCTCTCTCTTTCGTTCTCTCTCTCCCTCCCTCCCTCCCTCCCTCTCTCTCTCTCGTTCTCTCTGTCCCTCTCTCCCCCTCTCTCTCTCTCTCGTGGTATGTATTCATTCATATGTTTGTGTGTACATGTGTTATACATACATGCATACATACATACGTACATACATACATACATACATACATACATGCATACATATATATACATATATGTTATAATATATATATACACATTCTCAACTCAGTGCAAGTGGATCCTTATATATGTATATGTATATGTATATATGCATGTGTGTATATTATATGTATCATCATCATCAACAGGTGCCCTGCCGCATGGCGTTGGCGATCATGGACTTCCATCTGTATCTATCTGTTGTTCCCCCAAGCATCTCATCCACCCTCCTCGTCCTCAGCCACTCTGTAAGTCCGTCTAGCATTTTCTCCTCGGTCTACCTGGTGCTCTCTTTCCCTCCAGCTTTCATGTTGTGACCAGGCGCTCCAAATCCCCCTTCCTCATAAGATGGCCTATAAGTGTTGCCTGTCTTTTCCTAATCTTCCTTATGAATGATCTTCTTGTGTCTGCCCCCATCAAGACTGTCTCGTTTGTTTTCTTTACTGTCCATGGAACTTTCAACATTCTTCTTAGAAACCACATCTCGGCTTCCTCAATCTTGTTCTGCCTTTCCTTGTTGACTGTCCACGTCTCACATCCGTACAACAGTATTGGTTCTGTAGAACATTCAAGAACTCTCTTCCTGATGTTAATTGATAGGCATTTGTTGGTAAGAATGCTTATCATCTTCTTGAATGCTGTTTTGGCTTGGCCGATTCTGCTGGCTATTTCCGATGTGCATCTGCCGTCTGATGAAATGATCGTTCCCAGGTATTTAAACTTATCAACCTGTCTCAAGGTTGTGCCATTTGCTGTTATTTTGCATGACGGGATTTCATGTTTTTTACTGATCACCATGACTTCAGTCTTCCTGCTGTTTAGTTCCAACCCCTTACCTTTGCTTTCTATTTCTAGTATATTCACAAGGTTTTGTAGGTCCCTTTCATTTTCTGCAATTAGCATGGTGTCATCTGCGCATCGAATGTTGTTTATCATTTTCCCTCCAACATTTAGTCCAGGGTCTTCTTTTAGGTTTCTCATGATGTTTTGGCTGTAAAGTTAAAACAGATCTGATGACAAAACACAACCCTGTTTGACTCCTCTTTTGGTGTTTTGGAAAGAGCTTATATTGTTTTCTCTTCTCATTGCAGCTGTTTGTTCCCAGTACATATTTCTGATTATTCATAGATCTTTTCCATCAACACTGAAACACTGAGTCTCTCCAGTTGGCTGATCAATTCTTCATGTCTTACTCGATCGAAATGTATGTATGTGTGCGTCTGTGTGTCTATATATGTGTCTGTGTCTGTGTGTTTTGTTTGCTTGTTTGTTTTGTTTGTTTTTTAACAGTATGTGTGTGTGCACATCTAACCTTCCCCCTACTTTAATTACCTGTATGTATTATCATCTTTCTAAGTCTCTCCTGCTTTTTTGTGTTTAAAGTCTATGTGTTTTTTTCTTCTCTTTTTATGTCTATATGTCCTTGTCTGTATTTTTATTATGCCTCTGTTTCTTTCTAAAGTACTGATATATGTATGTTTGTGTGTTTTCTAATGTACCGATGTATGTATACCTGGAGTATGTTTGTGTGTCTGTCTTTGTCTCTAATGTACTGATGTATGTAAACCTGGAGTATGTTTGTGTGTCTTTCTTTCTAAAGTACTGATATATGTATGTTTGTGTGTCTTTCTAAAGTACTGATGTATGTAAACCTGGAGTATGTTTGTGTGTCTGTCTTTGTCTCTAATGTACTGATGTATGTAAATCTGGAGTATGTTTGTATGTCTTTCTTTCTTGTGTACTGATGCATGTAAACCTGGAGTATGTTTGTGTGTCTTTCTTTCTTGTGTACTGATGTATGTAAACCTGGGGTATGTTTGTGTGTCTTTCTTTCTACTGTACTGATGCATGTAAACCTGGAGTATGTTTGTGTGTCTTTCTTTCTTGTATACTGATGTATGTAAACCTGGAGTATGTTTGTGTGTCTTTCTTTCTTTCTACTGTACTGATGTATGTAAACCTGGAGTATGTTTGTGTGTCTTTCTTTCTTTCTACTGTACTGATGTATGTAAACCTGGGGTATGTTTGTGTGTCTGTCTTTCTACTGTACTGATGTATGTAAACCTGGAGTATGTTTGTGTGTCTTTCTTTCTACTGTACTGATGTATGTAAACCTGGAGTATGTTTGTGTGTCTTTCTTTCTTGTGTACTGATGTATGTAAACCTGGAGTATGTTTGTGTGTCTTTCTTTCTTGTGTACTGATGTATGTAAACCTGGGGTATGTTTGTGTGTCTTTCTTTCTTGTGTACTGATGTATGTAAACCTGGGGTATGTTTGTGTGTCTTTCTTTCTACTGTACTGATGTATGTAAACTGGAGTATGTTTGTGTGTCTTTCTTTCTTGTGTACTGATGTATGTAAACCTGGGTTATGTTTGTGTGTCTTTCTTTCTACTGTACTGATGTATGTAAACCTGGAGTATGTTTGTGTGTCTTTCTTTCTTGTGTACTGATGTATGTAAACCTGGGGTATGTTTGTGTGTCTGTCTTTGTCTCTAATGTACTGATGTATGTAAATCTGGAGTATGTTTGTGTGTCTTTCTTTCTTTCTACTGTACTGATGTATGTAAACCTGGGGTATGTTTGTATGTCTTTCTTTCTTGTGTACTGATGCATGTAAACCTGGAGTATGTTTGTGTGTCTTTCTTTCTTGTATACTGATGTATGTAAACCTGGAGTATGTTTGTGTGTCTGTCTTTCTACTGTACTGATGTATGTAAACCTGGAGTATGTTTGTGTGTCTTTCTTTCTACTGTACTGATGTATGTAAACCTGGAGTATGTTTGTGTGTCTTTCTTTCTACTGTACTGATGTATGTAAACCTGGAGTATGTTTGTGTGTCTTTCTTTCTACTGTACTGATGTATGTAAACCTGGGGTATGTTTGTGTGTCTTTCTTTCTACTGTACTGATGTATGTAAACCTGGAGTATGTTTGTGTGTCTTTCTTTCTTGTGTACTGATGTATGTAAACCTGGAGTATGTTTGTGTGTCTTTCTTTCTACTGTACTGATGTATGTAAACCTGGGGTATGTTTGCGTGTCTTTCTTTCTACTGTACTGATGTATGTAAACCTGGAGTATGTTTGTGTGTCTTTCTTTCTTGTGTACTGATGTATGTAAACCTGGAGTATGTTTGTGTGTCTTTCTTTCTTGTGTACTGATGTATGTAAACCTGGGGTATGTTTGTGTGTCTTTCTTTCTTGTGTACTGATGTATGTAAACCTGGGGTATGTTTGTGTGTCTTTCTTTCTTGTGTACTGATGTATGTAAACCTGGAGTATGTTTGTGTGTCTTTCTTTCTTGTGTACTGATGTATGTAAACCTGGAGTATGTTTGTGTGTCTTTCTTTCTACTGTACTGATGTATGTAAACCTGGGGTATGTTTGTGTGTCTTTCTTTCTACTGTACTGATGTATGTAAACCTGGAGTATGTTTGTGTGTCTTTCTTTCTTGTGTACTGATGTATGTAAACCTGGAGTATGTTTGTGTGTCTTTCTTTCTTGTGTACTGATGTATGTAAACCTGGAGTATGTTTGTGTGTCTTTCTTTCTTGTGTACTGATGTATGTAAACCTGGGGTATGTTTGTGTGTCTTTCTTTCTTGTGTACTGATGTATGTAAACCTGGAGTATGTTTGTGTGTCTTTCTTTCTTGTGTACTGATGTATGTAAACCTGGAGTATGTTTGTGTGTCTTTCTTTCTACTGTACTGATGCATGTAAACCTGGAGTATGTTTGTGTGTCTTTCTTTCTACTGTACTGATGTATGTAAACCTGGGGTATGTTTGTGTGTCTTTCTTTCTACTGTACTGATGTATGTAAACCTGGAGTATGTTTGTGTGTCTTTCTTTCTACTGTACTGATGCATGTAAACCTGGAGTATGTTTGTGTGTCTTTCTTTCTTGTGTACTGATGCATGTAAACCTGGGGTATGTTTGTGTGTCTTTCTTTCTTGTGTACTGATGTATGTAAACCTGGAGTATGTTTGTGTGTCTTTCTTTCTACTGTACTGATGTATGTAAACCTGGGGTATGTTTGTGTGTCTTTCTTTCTTGTGTACTGATGCATGTAAACCTGGAGTATGTTTGTGTGTCTTTCTTTCTACTGTACTGATGTATGTAAACCTGGAGTATGTTTGTGTGTCTTTCTTTCTACTGTACTGATGCATGTAAACCTGGACTATGTTTGTGTGTCTTTCTTTCTACTGTACTGATGCATGTAAACCTGGACTATGTTTGTGTGTCTTTCTTTCTTGTGTACTGATGTATGTAAACCTGGGGTATGTTTGTGTGTCTTTCTTTCTACTGTACTGATGTATGTAAACCTGGAGTATGTTTGTGTGTCTTTCTTTCTACTGTACTGATGTATGTAAACCTGGAGTATGTTTGTGTGTCTTTCTTTCTTGTGTACTGATGTATGTAAACCTGGGGTATGTTTGTGTGTCTTTCTTTCTTGTATACTGATGTATGTAAACCTGGAGTATGTTTGTGTGTCTGTCTTTCTACTGTACTGATGTATGTAAACCTGGAGTATGTTTGTGTGTCTTTCTTTCTTGTGTACTGATGTATGTAAACCTGGAGTATGTTTGTGTGTCTTTCTTTCTTGTGTACTGATGTATGTAAACCTGGGGTATGTTTGTGTGTCTTTCTTTCTTGTGTACTGATGTATGTAAACCTGGGGTATGTTTGTGTGTCTTTCTTTCTTGTGTACTGATGTATGTAAACCTGGAGTATGTTTGTGTGTCTTTCTTTCTTGTGTACTGATGTATGTAAACCTGGAGTATGTTTGTGTGTCTTTCTTTCTACTGTACTGATGTATGTAAACCTGGGGTATGTTTGTGTGTCTTTCTTTCTACTGTACTGATGTATGTAAACCTGGAGTATGTTTGTGTGTCTTTCTTTCTTGTGTACTGATGTATGTAAACTGGAGTATGTTTGTGTGTCTTTCTTTCTTGTGTACTGATGTATGTAAACCTGGAGTATGTTTGTGTGTCTTTCTTTCTTGTGTACTGATGTATGTAAACCTGGGGTATGTTTGTGTGTCTTTCTTTCTTGTGTACTGATGTATGTAAACCTGGAGTATGTTTGTGTGTCTTTCTTTCTTGTGTACTGATGTATGTAAACCTGGAGTATGTTTGTGTGTCTTTCTTTCTACTGTACTGATGCATGTAAACCTGGAGTATGTTTGTGTGTCTTTCTTTCTACTGTACTGATGTATGTAAACCTGGGGTATGTTTGTGTGTCTTTCTTTCTACTGTACTGATGTATGTAAACCTGGAGTATGTTTGTGTGTCTTTCTTTCTACTGTACTGATGCATGTAAACCTGGAGTATGTTTGTGTGTCTTTCTTTCTTGTGTACTGATGCATGTAAACCTGGGGTATGTTTGTGTGTCTTTCTTTCTTGTGTACTGATGTATGTAAACCTGGAGTATGTTTGTGTGTCTTTCTTTCTACTGTACTGATGTATGTAAACCTGGGGTATGTTTGTGTGTCTTTCTTTCTTGTGTACTGATGCATGTAAACCTGGAGTATGTTTGTGTGTCTTTCTTTCTACTGTACTGATGTATGTAAACCTGGAGTATGTTTGTGTGTCTTTCTTTCTACTGTACTGATGCATGTAAACCTGGACTATGTTTGTGTGTCTTTCTTTCTACTGTACTGATGCATGTAAACCTGGACTATGTTTGTGTGTCTTTCTTTCTTGTGTACTGATGTATGTAAACCTGGGGTATGTTTGTGTGTCTTTCTTTCTACTGTACTGATGTATGTAAACCTGGAGTATGTTTGTGTGTCTTTCTTTCTACTGTACTGATGTATGTAAACCTGGAGTATGTTTGTGTGTCTTTCTTTCTTGTGTACTGATGTATGTAAACCTGGGGTATGTTTGTGTGTCTTTCTTTCTTGTGTACTGATGTATGTAAACCTGGAGTATGTTTGTGTGTCTTTCTTTCTACTGTACTGATGTATGTAAACCTGGGATATGTTTGTGTGTCTTTCTTTCTACTGTACTGATGTATGGAAACCTGGGGTATGTTTGTGTGTCTTTCTTTCTACTGTACTGATGTATGTAAACCTGGGGTATGTTTGTGTGTCTTTCTTTCTACTGTACTGATGTATGTAAACCTGGGGTATGTTTGTGTGTCTTTCTTTCTACTGTACTGATGTATGTAAACCTGGAGTATGTTTGTGTGTCTTTCTTTCTACTGTACTGATGTATGTAAACCTGGAGTATGTTTGTGTGTCTTTCTTTCTACTGTACTGATGCATGTAAATCTGGGGTATGTTTGTGTGTCTTTCTTTCTTGTGTACTGATGTATGTAAACCTGGGGTATGTTTGTGTGTCTTTCTTTCTTTCTACTGTACTGATGTATGTAAACCTGGAGTATGTTTGTGTCTTTCTTTCTTTCTACTGTACTGATGTATGTAAACCTGGAGTATGTTTGTGTCTTTCTTTCTTTCTACTGTACTGATGTATGTAAACCTGGGGTATGTTTGTGTGTCTTTCTTTCTTGTGTACTGATGCATGTAAACCTGGGGTATGTTTGTGTGTCTGTCTTTCTCTCTAATGTATTGATGTATGTAATACTGGAGTATGTTTCAAAAGGAAGAGAGTTCCACAACTCTGGGATCTCTCTCACAGCTGAAAGCTGATAAAAAATAATAATAAAAAAAGAAACAAAGACACCAGACTAAGACGTATGTACAAGACAGGCCGGTCGTCTGTACAGGTTGGCTTCTTTGACTCACTGACTGCTGATCTGTTTGTCTGGTTTTGTTGACTTTTACTTTGTTTTGTTTGTTTGTTGGTTAGTTATCAGGAAAAGAGTTCTTGAATATTATACAGAACCAATACTGTTGTACGGTTGTGAGTCGTGGACAGTCAACAAGCAAAGGCAGAACAAGATTGAGGAAGCCGAGATGTGGTTTCTAAGAAGGATGTTGAGAATTCCATGGACAGCAAAGAAAACAAACGAGACAGTCTTCATGGAGGCAGACGCAAGAAGATCATTGATAAGGAAGATTAGGAAAAGACAGGCAACATTTATACGCCATTTTATGAGGAAAGGGGAATTGGAGCACCTGGTCACAACGGGAAAGCTGGAGGGAAAGAGAGCACCAGGTAGACCCAGGTAGAAGATGCTAGACGGACTTGCAGAGTGGCTGAAGACAAGGAGGGTGGAAGAGATGCTTGGAACAACAACAAATACAGACAGATGGAAGTCCATGATCTCCAACGCCATGTGGCAAGGCACCTGATGATGATGATGATGTTTGGTTGGTTAGCTGACTAGCTGTCTGACTAGTTGGCTGACTGGTTGGTTGTTTGGTTCCTTCATTGGTTGGTTGAATTGTTTATTGGTTGATTGACTGGTTGGTTGGTTGGTGTTAACTGGTTGATTGACTGGTTGTTAGTTTGGTTGGTTGGTCGTTTTATTCAATCATTAGTCGCTTGGCCCTTTAATATCGTCCCTCTTCAATGTCCTTCTGTCACAGTTGCTGTATTTTTATATTGTTGTTGCTGTTGTTGTTATTGCTGTTGATGTTATTGCTAATAGTAGCAGCAGTAATAGTAGTGGTAGTAGCAGTAGTACTAGCAGCAGTAGTAGTAATAATATTAGTAGTAATATCAGCACACACACCACACAACACACACACACACACACACACACACACCACCCACAACACAACCACACCACACTACATGCACACACACACATCATACCCATACGCACACATACACATACACACACATCACCCCAAACGCACATACACCACGCACACACACACAGCACATACACACACACACACACAACAAACACACACATAACACACACACACACACAAACAAACACACACACACACACACACACACACACACACACACACACACACACACGCATTCACACACAGGAGCAGCAGCAGCATTAGTAGTGGTGGCAATGGCTTTTGGTAGTTATATGTAGTAGTGGGGATGGTGGTACTTGTACAACAGCAGCAGTAGCAAATCTAGTAGTACAAGTTCGTTAGTGTTTGTTCTTGCTACCAGTCTTGCTGCTGGCAGGGCATCTGTTGATGATTATTTCATCATTGTGAAATATAGTCATCCTGTCCCAAAACGTACATAATGAAATTAATTCAACAGTTCACTGAAAGCATGTCGGTTACACTCTCACCACAGTGTGGTGTGATCTGATTCTTTGATCTCACTTCTGCAAAACTCAAAGATTTTGTTTTCTATCGACCAGAGACATTGTGTTGTGTGTGTGTGTGTGTGTGTGTGTGTGTGTGTGTGTGTGTGTGTGTGTGTGTGTGTGTGTGTGTGTGTGCGTCTGCATGTGTGTGTGTGTGAGCGCGCGCGCGCGTGCGTGTATAGTGTGTATTTTGCCTAAGTATGTGGATGTGAGAAAGAAAGAGAAAGAGGAAGACAGAGAGAGAGACAGACAGACAGAAAGAGAGAGAAAAAGAGAAAGAGAGAGAGAGAGAGAGAAAGAAAGAAAGAAAGAAAGACAGAGAGATACTGAGAGAGAGAGAGACAGACAGACAGAGAGAGAGACAGTGAGACAGAGAGAGAGACAGTGAGAGAGAGAAAGAGACAGAGAGAGAAAGAAAGAGAGATAGAGAGAGAGACAGACAGACAGAGAAAAAGAAAAAGATACAGAGAGACATGTGTTAACAATATTTTCTCAGCTCAGTACAGGTGGCTCTTTAATCAGAACTATAGTGAAATGTATGGGTTGTGGAAGACTCACAATAATACAAATGGTTGATATTCAAAGTCACCAGAACGTCTGTGATCATTTTTGTATGACCAGGTAGTTTATCAAAAAGGCTTGACTATTTCGGAGCTTTCTTCGTTGCTCTTGCTCTCTTTTTTTCCCCTGTCATTTCTCTTCTTGTTGTTGTTTGTTTATTGTTTTCCTCGATGTTTTTTTTCTCGTCCTCCTCCTCCTGTTCCTCTTTTTCTTGCTTATTCCCCTTTCACCTCATTTCCTTCCTCTTCTTCCCCCCTCTTTCTCTTTCTCGCTTCCTTTTCTCTTTCTTCTCTTTCTGTGAGTTGTTAAGGCCAAGAGAAAGGGATGCATGAAGGTGATGAAGATTGCATAACGGGTTGTCAGGACATACTTGTTCACTCACGCTTAACGTCTGCTCCGTGTGGGTGGTATCGCTTTGCTCTTCTCTGCTCTTTCTGTCTTTGTCTCTCTCTCTGTCACTCTCACTCTCTCTCTCTCTTTTTGATGTCTCTGTTTCTCTCTGTCTCTGTATCTCTCTCTCAGTGTCTTTTTGGCTCTCTCTGTCTCTTTCTCTCTCTCTATCTCTCTCCGTCTCTCTGTAGCTCTTCTGTATAGTTCTCTCTTTCTCTCACTCTCTCTCTGTTTTCTATGTAGCTCTCTCTCTATCTTTTTGTATCTCTCTCTCTGCTCTCTCTATAGCTCTCTCTCTTTCTCTCTCGGCTCTCCCTGTATATCTCTCTCTCCCTTTCTCTCTCTATGTGCTCTCTCTGTATCTCTCTCTGTGTCTGTCTGTCTTTCTTTCTCTCTTGCTCTCTCTTATCTCTTTATCTTTCTCTGTCTGTCTGTCTCTCTTCTCTCTCTCACTCATTCTCATACACACGCACAAACTGTACTTTTTGGATTCACTGAAATGTGTGTGTGTGTGTGTGTGTGTGTGTGTGGTGTGGTGTGTTGTGTGTGTGTTGTGTGCGCTTTTGTGTGTGTGTGTGCGCGTGCTTTTGTATGTGTGTTTTTGTTGTATATGTGTGTTGCTTTTGTGCGTGCTTGTGCGTTTGTGTGTGTGTGTGTGTCTTTGGTGCTTTGTGGGGGTTGTGTGTTGTGTGTGCTTTTGTGCTGTGCACGCCGTGCGTGCGTGGTGCGTGTGTTGTGTGGTTGTGCTTTTGTGCATGTGTACACACTCATGCGTGTGATGTAAATCATGTTGCTTCGTGCTTATACATGTAGGATCTACACCAACGTATATACAATCATTTGCTCAGTGACACTACATTATGCCCTCCTCCAACCCACTTTCATCTCATTCCCCTCTGATCCTAACCCCTCCCCACTGGATTGTACAGTATGATGCTTTGTCTTGAGTTGTTTCTGTTGTGATGGCCAGTGAGTGTGTCGGTGAACGGTGAGTGTGTGCGCCTTTTATTGATTTATACATCAACGTTTAGCGTCTTACAAATGTCATTACTGTCTATCTCCTTCTGTACTGTCTGTCTGTCTGTCTCTGCTGTCTGTATCTTTGTCTCTGTCTGTCTCTTTTTATCTGTCTGTCTGTCTATCTGTCTCTGTCTGTCTTCTCTGTCTGTCTGCTGTCTCGTCTGTCTCTGTC
>JAPXFY010000018.1:30911369-30913869 GCA_030674185.1 Monoplex corrugatus | reverse complement strand
ATTGCTGTTTCACTATTTTTCCCCAGTCCTGGATTCTTGAAAATTTATTGCTAGCCAGATTTTACTTCAGAAGGGGAAACAACCCGATCTCCCACGGGACTGAGGCAGGAATGTATGGAGGTGAGGGATGAATAGACTGCACGTAGACAGGTCACATTGACGCTGGCTTTACAGGCACTTGCATTGTCATGTTGAAGGAATCTTTGAAGGTGCCCACATTCGGATGCTGTTCATGGATGGATGTACAACTTTGGGAACAACAATTTCTGCACAGTTGTCTAGCACTAAAATAAATTGTTCAGTCAAATGTACGGATGTGAGGCGTGGACAGTCAACAAGCAAAGCCAGAACAAGATTGAGGTAGCCGAGATGTGGTTTCTAAGAAGAATGTTGAGAGTTCCATGGACAGCAAAGAAAACAAACGAGACAGTTTCGATGGAGGCAGACACGAGTAGATCACTCATAAGGAAGATTAGGAAAAGACAGGCAACAGTTATAGGCCATTTTATGAGGAAGGGGGATTTGGAGCACCTGGTCACAATGGGAAAGCTGGAGGGAAAGAGAGCACCAGGTAGACCCAGGGAGAAAATGCTGGACGGACTTGCAGAGTGGCTGGGGACGAGGAGGGTGGGGGAGATGCTAGGGGCAACGAGAGCTAGCGACAGATGGAAGTCCATGATCGCCAACGCCATGCGGCAGGGCACCTGATGATGATGATGAGTCAAATATCGACCGCTGCAGAGTCTTGGGAGTTGAGGAAAATGGCGAAAAGTCTCTTCCGGCTTTGAAAACCGGGCCCCAGGACAGCCGGTCTTTCGTCATTAGCGCCCAACCAACGTTTGATTGGACCGTTTGTGCCTTGATGTCACAGAAATGATTCACGTTTCGTCATCTTTGATCACTTCATGTTGCTGTTTGGGGCCCTCTGGCGTTCTGAGCAATAGCATAAAACTATGAACCCTCTATTTCTTCTGCTCGTCTGTCTGAAGATGAGATATCCATCTGGAAGCCACTGTCATGATCTAGGTGAGATTCTTAGGGCATATCAAATCAAGCTAAAGCTAGATGCTAGTGGCTAGCTAATCTAGGGGTGAGCGTGTGTCCGAAACGGGTCGTAGCAAATCTAAGATGGCGGAATGCATGAAAAAAACAAGCGAAGTTGCTTATTTTGAATAAAATTGCTGGCGACCTATTGCCTGAAGTTTTTTCAGTACTGACAAACAACATAATCACTTTTGTGGCAAATGTAATTACGACAGCAACAGAGGACAAAGATGTGAATCCTGACGCACACGCGGTCGCCATCTTGAAATCGTAAGCTAGCACGTCTCGAGACTGCTACGTTTCGTTAACGTAGCCGTTAGCTGTGCTCGAGGAAAGGGACCGTAAGAAACCCGCTCAATCAATTGGCTCGTTTTAGCTATGCCTAAGAAACTCTCCCCCCCCCCCCCCCTGCTCTGTGCTAGGATTCATTTTTTTCCGGACACACAATTAGTTCCATCACACTAGTTTTTCGATGACAATACGATATAAATCTAAACTAGAGAAGGCGTCGAGATAATTTTGTGTTTATTAATAGCGCAGGCTATATCTATCTCAATGCAAATTAAAAGTATTTACTGTAACAGTTCGGAAATATCACTCAAACAGACAAGACTTTTGGATCAGGCTTCGGGGTGTGTGTGTGTGTGTGTGTGTGTGTGTGTGTGTGTGTGTGTGTGTGTGTGTGTGGTGTGTGTGTGTGTGTGTGTGTGTGTGTGTGTGTGTGTTGTGTGTGTGTTTTAACCCTCTGACTCCCGCTCCCTGTCCACCAGCATTCTACATTGCCAACCATGCTTGCAAAGCAAAAACTTAACCCTTCGACTCCCTAACCCTGCAGGAAGCTGGTGGAAAGGGGGAGGGAATCAAAGGGTTACGTTTTTGCAGTTGGTGGATAGGGTGCGGGAGTCAAAGGGTTAAAAGCTGTACGTAGGTATGTGGGCAAGCAACGGAAAATCCGAAAAACTGGCTTTTTTGTGTGTGGAAAATCACCGTCAAACAGTATCATGGCCACAGAAAGTGTCATTGACACGGTAAAGCGTCATTGTTACGGTAATGTGTCATTGACATGGTAAATTGTCACTGTCACGGTAAAGTGTCATTGTCACAGTCAAACATTGTCATGGTCACAGTAAAGTGTCACTGACACAGTAAAATGTCATTGACACGGTAAAGCGTCATTGACACGGTGAAGCGTCATTATCTCGGTAAAGTGTCATTGTCACGGTAAATTGTCACTGTCACGGTAAAGTGTCATTGTCACAGTTAAACAGTGTCATGGTCACGGTAAAGTGTTACTGACACGGTAAAGCGTCATTATCACGGTAAATTGTCACTGTCACAGTAAAGTGTCATTGTACAGTCAACAGTGTCATGGTCACAGTAAGTGTCACTGTCACGGTAAAGTATCATTATCACGGTAAAGTATCATTATCACGGTAAAGTGTCACTGTCACGGTAA
>JAPXFY010000018.1:30898869-30903869 GCA_030674185.1 Monoplex corrugatus | reverse complement strand
CCTTCCAGTCGGTAGTTCGTTGCGTTAACCACTACACCACGGCGACTGGTTATATTCATTTCTTTTGTTACACTGGATTTACCATGTGAAACTCGGGCTGATCTCCCCTTTGAGAACTTTTCGCCGAGGTTCAGCGCCGGCCACCTTTTTATTTATCTATTTTGTTTAATTTTTTAACAAGACATCAGAAAGGCAAGAAGGCTAACTGACCTTCAAAGGGAGGGACCTGGGAAATAAACCTATCTCTCTAATGTTTTATACCAGGGCAGCCGGATGAATGCCTGATTTTCACGATTTTCAACTGCCATGGGATCTTTAGCATGCGCGGATCCGACTCGTTTTTAGTCCCATTGCGAAGAACTAGACGTACAGTATGATTTTCTGGTCAAACTGAGGAGAAAAGTCGAGGCTTCAGCGGGAAACGAACCTGGAACCTCGAGTTTAGTTGCTGGCAGACGAATGTCTGAACCATTCTACCACTTTTCTCTAGATCTGAATAAAGAAATTGTGACTACTGAGTTGGATTCAAACACATTTGCTGCCATATACACACGCACCTCTGCGCTCGGGCACTGTCACACACACACACACACACACACACACACACACACACACACACACACACACACACACACACACACACACACACACACACACACACACACACCACACTCACACACACACACACACCACACACACACACACATCACCACACACACACAATACATCACACACAACATATACACACATACACATACATACACATACACACACAACCTACACTTACTCCACACAACATACACATACACACACACATACACTACAACACTCACACACACACACACACACACAGACACAGACACAGCACACAACACACACACACATACACTCTGTCTGTCTGTCTGTCTGTGTGTCTATGTTCTGTCTGTCTGTCTCTCCTCTTTATGTACACACTGATGCTTACAGAACTAAATATACTCTAGCACGTGCAACACCGAAGTCAGAAGTGTGTTGTCACTGACTGCCAGTATGTAAGTTGTATGTATATACAACAGTAGCCACTTGATTTCACGTTTCAGAACCGATGAAGATTTAACTTATATCTTTATGTATATTCTGTATGCTATATGCAGTTCATATGTCAACATTGTCTTTTCATCTGTGTATAATTTTTGTCAGTTTTTGTTGCCACATTGTGTGTTAGATGTACGGGTTTTTTTTGTGAACCAAAAGATGAATAAAAAAGTTATAAAAAAAAAGAAGATTTAACACATCATAATGATGCCGGTAACATATGCATTCTTTGTTGTATAATGCTCTTGTTGAAATTAATACGGATGTATGAAATATTGAGGAGTATCATCATGGATGACCAAAGTGCTATGTCTCAGAAAGGGGAAAAATGGAAGAAGAAGAAAGGACTAAAAATATCCACTACAGTATGACTGCTTTAACCTTTTGACTCCTGCACTCTATCCATGCAAATGCCTATCAATTAACATCAGGAAGAGATTCTTGACTGTTATATAGAACCAATACTGTTGTACGGTTGCGAGGCGTGGACAGTCAACAAGCAAAGCCAGAACAAGATTGAGGAAGCCGAGATGTGGTTTCTAAGAAGAATGTTGAAGTTCCAGGACAGCAATGAAAACAAACGAGACAGTCTTGATGGAGGCAGACACAAGTAGATCATCTAAGGAAGGTTAGGAAAAGACAGGCAACATTTATAGGCCATTTTATGAGGAAGGGGATTTGGAGCACCTGGTCATAACGGAAAGTCTGGAGGGAAAGAGAGCACCAGGTAGACCCAGAGAGAAAATCTAGACGGACTTGCAGATGGCTGAAGACAAAGAGGGTGAAGAGATGCTTGAGGCAACAAGAGATAGAGACAGATGGAAGTCCATGATCGCCAACGCCATGCAGCAAGGGCACCTGATGATGATGATGATGATCCTATCCACAAACTGCAAAAACTTAACCCTTTGACTCCTCACCCTATCCACACCAGCTTCCTGCAGGAAGTTTTTGCTTTGCTAGCGTGGTTGACAATGCAGGATGCTGGTGAACAGGCTGCAGGCGTCAGAGGAGTTAAAAAATTTACAGAAAAAAAATAACGAATCAACAAAATACAGGAACATCTTCTTACAAAATAACATGGCATTAGAAACGACACTGTAATGTATTTTGTATTTTGACTTTGTCTTTCAATCAAAAGCGGGAACAATCCAACAGTTACCAACACTCTTAGTAAGTCGTCTTGAGAGATGGGGAGAGACAGTGAGATGAGAGTGAGAGAGAGAGAGAGAGAGAGAGAGAGACAGAAGACAGAGACAAAAGACAGACACAGACAGACACAGACAGACACAGACAGAGAGAGTGTGTGAGAGAGAGAGAGCGAGAGAGAGAAAGAGAATAAGAGAGAGAGAGAAAGAGAGAGAGAGAATGAGCGAACGAGAGAGAGAAAGAGAGAGAGAGTTAGAGAGAAAGAGAAAGAGCGAGAGAGCGAGAGAGAGAGAGAGCGAGAGGAAACAGAGAGAGACAGAGACAGAGACAGACATAAAGAGAGAGAGAGAGAGAGAGAGAAGAGAGAGAAAGAGAAGAGAGAGAGAGAGAGAGAGAGAGAGAGAGAGAGAGAGAGAGAGAAATCTGTGTGTGCGCGCGAGTCAGTGACTAGGGGAAGGTTTGAGGGAGGAGAATCACACTGGCCCCTCCTCAGAGCTTCGGCAGTGTTTAGTGAGCGTGGGTGGTAGGGTACATTGAGAGAGAGAAAGAGAGAGAGAGAGAGCGAGAGAGAGAGAGAGAGAGAGAGAGAGAGAGAGGGGCGAGAGAGAGAGAAAGCCGGAATCAGACAGACAGACAAGCAAGCGCTAAGTGAGACTGTGTGTGACAAATGAGACGTGGAGAGGAAACGTTCGACACCTGACCAACAGTACCTAGAGACCGAAATCCAGAGAGAGCAAAGAGAAAGAAACCGACTATTTTCCTTCCAACAGAAAGACAGAGATAGATAGAGACTAACAACTAGGACATCTAAAGAGAGAGAAACAGAGTGAAACTAGTGTTGTTTGTGCGAACGAAACCGCGGGACCATCGCTTGTGACGGTGTTTTCTTCTGTGACTTTGAGTTGGTCAACAGCGGGGAATGACCGGTGACTTGGATTTTTGGATTTGTTCAAAGTGCTGGTCTGTTCTTGACGGAGTCTTCGCGTTCGGATAGTTCCATACAAGCTTTGCTCAAATCTGCATGTAAGTGTTCATAACGATGTGGAATCTAACATGTGGTTTGCTTAATTCTTGCTTAGTTTTAATTTTTAATTGATTCTTCGATGGATTATGTAGTTTTTCTAAACACCAGTTTGATTAGCTTGTAAATGTTCTCATTTGTCCAGAAGCCTACTACGCAGAGGACAATACGTGTGGTTTGGAATTATTATTATTATTATGATGATTACTATTATTGTTGTTATTGTTGTTGTTGCTATTTTTACTACTACTGTTATTGTTGTTATTAATATTTTCATCATCATCATCGTCATCATTATTATTACTATCATTGTTATATTATATTATCATTATATTATTACTA
Source organism: Monoplex corrugatus (assembly GCA_030674185.1). Lineage (NCBI taxonomy): Eukaryota > Metazoa > Mollusca > Gastropoda > Littorinimorpha > Ranellidae > Monoplex > Monoplex corrugatus. The sequence continues at coordinate 30,900,283 of JAPXFY010000018.1, read as the reverse complement.
TTATTATTATTATTATTATCATTATCATTATTATTATTCAGAATGCGGATTTCATAGAAATACTGAAATATGTAGCAACGAGATAAACAGCTGATCAAAAATGTTGGATTAGTTGATAGTAACTTGTGGACAACAATTGATGTAGAAAGTTACATGTAGCTTGCTTCTTGTTGATTTCCTCAGTGACCAGATGAAAGAGAACAGTAGCTAAGTATATAGTGTCTCTGACCACATGGTGTGTGTGTTGTACTGTTCTGGTTTGTTACACCATCGTTTGTATCGGTATGTCTCTGACCACATGGTGTGTGTGTTGTACTGTTCTAGTTTGTTACACCATCGTTTGTATCGGTATTCTCTGACCACATGGTGTGTGTGTTGTACTGTTCTGGTTTGTTACACCATCGTTTGTATCGGTCTGTCTCTGACCACATGGTGTGTGTGTTGTACTGTTCTAGTTTGTTACACCATCGTTTGTATCGGTATTCTCTGACCACATGGTGTGTGTGTTGTACTGTTCTGGTTTGTTACACCATCGTTTGTATCGGTCTGTCTCTGACCACATGGTGTGTGTGTTGTACTGTTCTGGTTTGTTACACCATCGTTTGTATCGGTCTGTCTCTGACCACATGGTGTGTGTGTTGTACTGTTTGGTTTGTTACACCATGGTTTGTATCGGTCTGTCTCTGACCACATGGTGTGTGTGTTGTACTGTTCTGGTTTGTTACACCATCGTTTGTATCGGTCTGTCTCTGACCACATGGTGTGTGTGTTGTACTGTTCTGGTTTGTTACACCATCGTTTGTATCGGTCTGTCTCTGACCTCATGGTGTCTGTGTTGTACTGTTCTGGTTTGTTACACCATCGTTTGTATCGGTATGGTGATATCTGAAGGACAGGCTGAACAATGGACACAGTTCATTATCTCTCACTTAGTCCCTCGTGCACTCCCCTTCAGGGAAATGCTTAGTTGTTGGTAAATACATTTCTATACGAATCGCTCATTTAAAAGGCGCTTGAGTTTTAAAACGAATTAATCACATTTCTGTTAAGCTTACTTCTAATCTTGTCCGTCTTTCTTGTCAGCAATATGTACACACACTTTTGAGTTTTCATAAAATTTCTTACCGAACGAATCGGATAATGTATAGCCTAATTTTTCCAGCTTAGACAGGGTTCTGTTAAAAAACAAAACAAAAAACAAACAAACAAAAAAAAACCCCCAAAAACAAAACAAACCCCCCCCCAACAAAACAATCAAACAAACAAACACACAAAAAACAAAAACAAACAAACAAAACAACAACCCTGTTTTGTAGAAAAACAAAATGTGGACTATATAGCATGTTATGGCCATAGCCTGTCACTGTTTTCATCGTGGATATACTGTCAAATGTCTTCCTCTTCTCACTTTCAT
>JAPXFY010000018.1:30866369-30893869 GCA_030674185.1 Monoplex corrugatus | reverse complement strand
GAGGATGAGAGAGAGAGAGAGAGGAGAGAGAGAGAGAGAGAGAGGAGAGAGAGAGAGGAGAGAGAGAGAGAGAAAGAGAGAGACAGAGACAGAGAGACAGAGAGACAGAGGCAGACAGATTGACAGAGAGACACAGAGAGCGACAGTGAGAGAGAGAGAGAGAGAGAGAGAGAGAGAGAGAGAGAGAGAGAGAGAGAGAGAGAGAGGAGGGAGAGCGAGAGCGAGAGAGCGAGAACGAGAGAGAGAGAGAGAAGACAGGACAGAGACAGAGAGACAGAGACAGACAGATTGACGAGAGAGAGAGAGAGAGAGAGAGAGAGAGAGAGCGGAGAGAGAGAGAGAGAGGAGAGCGAGAGAGAGCGAGAGAGAGAGACAGAGACAAAGACAGAGAGGGAACACAAGAGAACACATTTTATTTTCGAAAGGAGTGACAGAAGCACATCACATCTTTATTTACATCCACAGAAATTGAGAGGGTAGGGGGGGGGGGGGAGTGAAGAGAGTTTTCGTTCGTAGCTGAGCACAAAGTGTACCAACCCCAAACATGTCTGAGCTGTTTTATTCTCTATTGAAAGGAAACCGAACCCCGACCAGATCCCAAGAAGAGAAACCGACGATCAATAAACCAGCCAAAGTAACTGGACATAAGCAAAAAACCAGACCACAACGTGTGTGTTCGCTTCACGAGTTACTCCCCTCCCTCCGCTACACCCCATTAAGTTTGGATTTAGAATAATTAGGATAGGATAGTGGCTAATCCCGCTGAGCGGATTAGCGATGCTGCTGGTCAGTGGCGCGTACTGATCCGTGACAAATGAACAGGATTTGGTGACCGTTGGAGTATGCGGGATTATGATGGTATTGAGAGCTGTCTTGTGGACTATTTGAGGTGCGGAATGCAAGGTTTCTGAGAGGTAAATAACTTGTTGCAGGTTTGTTTGATATAGTTTTTTTTTTAATAAAGGATTTCTTTGGTTAGTGTCCTAATTTTTGTTATTTCTTTGTTTCTTTTGGTTGTGTTCTGTTTCTTTCTGTTCTTCTCTTCTTCTTCAGTTTGTTTAATTAATTTGTTGTTGCTGTTCTTAAATTAATGATTTATTTTGGTTTGCTTTGTATGTATGTACATGTATATATATATATATATATGTATACATACTATGTGTGTGTGTGTACACACACACACACACACACACACACACACACACACACACACACACACACACACACACACACACACATATATATATATATAATATATTTCTTTTCTTTGATTGTTTGGAAAGCCCTGATATGGATCTATGCAGTCGGCTGGGCTTTAAACAAAATAATAGTAACAGATTGTTTGGAAAGATTTGTTTCTTTTCTTTTTCTTTTTGATTTGTTTCGTTATCAGTGTGTACTGTGTGTCCTGTCTTTAACTGTTTTAGGGTTGATTTTCTTCTTTTGTCTGTACACATCTGTTGTCATCTGTCGTCTTCTGTATCTGTTTTTGTTTTGCTCAGCTGTACTTCAACGAGAAAGTTAAGTTCAGTCTCACTGTCGGCCCTGATATCCCATGGTTTAAGCAATGTGAATGTGTTTGTGTGTGCGTGTGCGTGTGTGTTTGTGTGTGTTTGTGTGTGTTTGTGTGTGTTTGTGTGTGTGTTTGTGTGTGTGTTGTGTGTTGTGTGTGTGTGCGTGCATGTGCGTGTGTGTGTGAGTGTGTGTGTTTGTGTGTTTGTGTGTGTGTGTGTGTGTGTGTTTGTGTGTGTGTATGTGTGTGAGTGTGTACGCGTGCGTGTTTGTGTGTGTGTGTCTTTGTGTGTTTGTGTGTGTGTGTGCGTGCGTGTACATGTGTGTTTGTGCGCGCACCTGTGTGTGTTTGTGTGTGTGTGTGTGTGTGTTGTGTGTGTGTGTGTGTGTGTGCGTGCGCGTGCGCGTGTGTCTGTTTTGACATGATCATCACAATTGTGGTTTGAGTGATGGTGAAACTTGCTTGAAAAAAGATGCAAGTATGCAATTCCTTAGAGATTTGTTTTCTTTGTCTCTCTATCCTTGTAAGGAAAGCTGAATTTATGCAATGTGCACTTTCTTGTCTTAATGGACTAGTGATCTTTATGTGGACTTTTAGCTAATTTTGTTTTTGTTGGTTTGTTTGTGATCGTTTTGTTTTTGTGTTATTTGTGTTAGAGTGGTATTTTTAGCGACATTTATGAACTAGAGTGGATATTTTGTGATAATTGATTGTTAAGGTGAGTGTTTTGTATGACATTTGTGTGTTAGTGTGAATATATTGTTGTTGTTGTTATTTGTGTGTTACTGTGAATATATTGTTGTTGTTGTTATTTGTGTGTTAGTGTGAATATATTGTTGTTGTTGGTGTTATTTGTGTGTTAGTGTGAATATATTGTTGTTGTTATTTGTGTGTTAGTGTGAATATATTGTTGTTGTGTGTTATTTGTGCGTTAGTGTGAATATATGTTGTTGTTGGTGTTATTTGTGTGTTAGTGTGAATATATTGTTGTTGGTGTTATTTGTGTGTTAGTGTGAATATATTGTTGTGTTGGTGTTATTTGTGTGTTAGTGTGAATATATTGTTGTTGTTGGTGTTATTTGTGTGTTAGTGTGAATATATTGTTGTTGTTGGTGTTATTTGTGTGTTAGTGTGAATATATTGTTGTTGTTGGTGTTATTGTGTGTTAGTGTGAATATATGTTGTTGTTTGGTGTTATTTTGCTTTAGTGTGAATATATTGTTGTTGTGTGGTGTTATTGTGTGTTAGTGTGAATATATTGTTGTGTTGGTGTTATTTGTGTTTTGTGTTAATGGTGGTATATTGTTGTGTGGTGTTATTTGTGTGTTAGGTGTTTGGTGTCTTTAGTGATATTTGTGTTAGGGTGGGTATATTGTTGTTGTGTTATTTGTGTGTTAGGTGGGTATTTGTTGTTGGTGTTATTTGTGTGGTTATGGTATGGTGTGGTTGGTTGTTATTTGTGTTATGGTGTGTAGTTGTTTTGGTGTTATTTGTGTGTTGGTGGTTTTGTTGTTGTTATTGTGTGTTATGGTGGATGTTGTTGTTGTGTTATTTTGTGTTAGGGTGGTGTGTTGTTGTGGTGTTATTTGTGTGTTAGGGTGTGTATGTTGTTGTTGTTATTTGTGTTTTAGGTGGTTTGTTGTTGTTGTTTTTTTGTGTTATGGTGTGTATGTTGTTATTGTGTTATTGTGTGTTATGGTGGTATGTTGTTGTTTGTTAGTTGTTTGTTATGGTGTTATGTTGTTTGTTGTATTTGTGTTGTTATGTGTGTATGTTTTGTTGTTGTTATTTGTGTGTTATGGTGTGTATTGTTGTTTTGTTATTTGTGTGTTATGGGTGTATGTTGTTTGTTGGTTTTTGTGTGTTAGGTGTGTATGTTGTTGTTGGTTATTTGTGTGTTAGGTGGTATGTTGTTGTTGGTGTTATTTGTGTGTTATGGTGTGTATGTTTGTTGGTGTTATTGTGTGTGTTATGGGTGTGTAGTTGTTGTTGTGTGTTATTGTGTGTAGGTGTGTTTTGTGTTATTGTATGTTGTTAGGTGTGTATGTTGTTGGTTATTGTGTGTTGGGTGTGTATGTTGTTGTTGAGTTATTGTGTGTTATGGTGGGTATGTTGTTGTTGTTATTGTGTGTTATGGTGTGTATGTTGTTATGTGTTATTTGTGTGTTGGTGGTAGTTGTTGTTGTTATTTGTGTGTTATGGTGTGTATGTTGTTTGGTGTTATTTGTGTTGGTGGGTATGTTTGTTTTATTGTGTGTTATGGGGTATATTTGTTGTATTGTGTTATGGTGTGTGTTTGTTGTGTTATTTGTTGTTATGGTGTGTAGTTGTTGTTGGTGTTATTTGTGTGTTAGGGTGGTATTGTTGTTGTTGTTATTTGTGTTAGGGTGGGTATGTTGTTTGTTTGTTATTTGTGTGTTATGGGTGTGTAGTTGTTGTTTTATTTGTGTGTTATGGGTGTTGTTGTTGTTGTGTTTATTTGTTATGGTGTGTATGTTGTTGTGTATTTGTGTTATGGTGTGTATGTTGTTGTTGTTATTTTTGTTTATGGTGTGTATGTTGTGTGTTATTGTTGTTATGGTTGTTGTTTTGTTGTTATTTGTGTTAGGGTGTGTATGTTGTTGTTGTTATTGTGTGTGTTATGTGTGTATGTTGTGTTTGTTATTTGTTTGTTATGGTGTGTATGTTGTTGTTGTTATTTGTGTGTTAGGGTGGGTATGTTGTTGTTGTTATTTGTGTGTTATGGTGTGTATTTGTTGTTGTTATTTTTTGTTATGGTGTGTATGTTGTTGTTGTTATTTGTGTTGTATGGTGTGATGTTGTTTGTGTTATTTGTTTTTAGGTGGTATGTTGTTGTTGTTTTATTTGTGTTTATGGTGTGTATGTTGTGTTATTTGTTTGTTTTGTTAGTTTGTTTATTGTTGTTATGGTGTGTATGTGTGTTATTGTGTGTTGTGGTATGTTGTTGTTATTTGTTTGTTATGGTTGTGTTGTTGTGTTATTGTGTGTAGTGGTGTGTTGTTTGTTGTTATTGTGTGTTAGGTGTGTATGTTGTTGTTGTTGTTATTGTGTGTTATGGTGTGTATGTTGTTGTTATTTGTTTGTTATGGTGTGTATGTTGTTGTGTTTTTTGTTTGTTATGGTGTGTAGTTGTTGTTATTGTGTGTTATGGTGTGTATGTTGTTGTTATTTGTTGTTAGGTGGTATGTTGTGTTGTTATTTGTTTGTTATGGTGTGTATGTGTTGTTTGTTATTTGTGTGTTATGGTGTGTTGTTGTTGTTGTTATTTGTGTGTTATGGTGTTTTGTTGTGTTGTTTTGTTTGTTATGGTGTGTATATGTTGTTTGTTTGTTAGGTGTGTTAGGGTGGTGTTGTTGTTGTTATTTGTTTGTTAGGGTGTGTATTTGTTGTTGTTATTTGTGTGTTAGTGGGGTTGTTGTTGTTATTTGTGTGTTGGTGGGTATTTGTGTTTTGTGTTTGGGTGGTATGTTGTTGTTGTGTTATTGGTGTTAGGGGGGTTGTGTTTTTGGGTGTTTTGTGTGTTAGGGTGGGTATGTGTTGGTTGTTATTTGTGTTTATGGTGGTATGTTTGTGTGTTATTTGTGTGTTATTTTGTTGTTGTTATTTGTGTGTTATGGTGGTATTTGTTGTTGGTGTTATTTGTGTGTTAGGGTGGTATGTTGTTGTTGGTGTATTGTGTGTTAGTTGGTATGTTGTTGTGGTGTTATTGTGTATCAGGGTTGGTATGTAGTTTTTGATATCATTGATGGTTGTGATTAATGTAATGCTCTTGACAATATCGGCCTTATTTTATGATTTTTTTCTATAACATATCTGAATTTCTTGCTCAAATGTGTCTCTTGGTGTCTTGTATAATCATGAGCATGCAGTTTTCTAATATTTTTTATCACTTGCTTAGTACGCTCGTACACAAGAACGCACACATGTGCGTACTCTCTCTAGGCGCAGTAGCTCAATTGCTTTGAGCGGCAGATTTACATGCTAATGATTGTGGGTTCGACTCCTTGGGTGCGCTACATTAATTTAAAACTGACCTTCTCACCGTCTCATCTTAACATCATTGTTGTTCTGGTGGTGTCGGTATAGGATTAGATAAGCTTCCCTTCCCCCGCTTTCATGGGATAATTATCCCCGTTGGCCGTATCACCTGAGGTGGGTGTCGACGTAAAAACTTAACCAAATCACACACATCCGTACTACAAATCAAGTGGACTCTTTGGTTAACTTTTTAAAAAAACTTAATGCGGTTAGATAAACAACATTCAATACGCAGATGACACCGTGCTGATTGCACAAAATGAAAGGGACCTACAAAACCTTGTGAATATACATGTACTTGAAATAGCAAGCAAAGTAAGGGGTTGGAACTAAACAGCAGGAAGACTGAAGTCATGGTGATCAGTAAAAAACATGAAATACCCTCATGCAAAATAACAGCAAACGGCACAACCTTGAGACAGGTTGATAAGTTTAAATACCTGGGAACGATCATTTCACCAGACGGCAGATGCACATCAGAAATAGCCAGCAGAATCGGCCAAGCCAAAACAACATTGAAGAAGATGAAAAGCATTCTTACCAACAAATGCCTATCATTTAACATCAGAAAGAGAGTTCTTGAATGTTATACAGAGCCAATATTGTTGTACGGTTGCGAGGCGTGGACAGCCAACAAGCAAAGCCAGAACAAGATTGAACAGCCGAGACGTGATTTCTCAGAAGAATGTTGAGAGTTCCATGGACAGCAAACAAAACAAACGAGACAGTCTTGATGGAGGCAGATACAAGGAGAGATCACTCATAAGGAAGATTAGGAAAAGACAGGCACATTTATAGGCCATTTTATGAGGAAAGGGGAATTGGAGCACCTGGTCACAACGGGAAAGCTGGAGGGAAAGAGAGCACCGGGTAGACCCAGGGAGAAGATGCTAGACGGATTTGCAGAGTGGCTTGGGACAAGGAGGGTGGATGAGATGCTTGAGGCAACAAGTGATAGAGACAGATGGAAGTCCATAATCGCCAACGCTATGCGGCAAGGCACCTGATGATGATGATGATGATAATGATGATGATGATGATGATGATGATGGTGATGATAATGATGATGATGATGATGGTGATGATAATGATGACGAATGCGTCAGATTGTACTGCTTTGTTCTGATGGATCATTATTCACTCTAGATTAGTTTTCAATCTAAACCTCTTTTGTTTTCCGGGATCTGAGATATGACCCTCTCCACTGGTTTAGCAGTCAATAGTATTGGCCATGAAGGTGGTGAGAGTGATGGAGACAGTAGGGATGATAATGGTAGTGGTGGTATAGTAGTAGTAAACAATGGTGGTCATGGTAGTGGTAGCAGTAGTTAGTGCTCTGTCTTTTTTGTTGTTGCTTTCTTACTGTAGTGTAATGTTTTGTTGCTCTGAAATCACGTCATGCGAATAGATATGGAATTGCGGTCAAGCAAGTCTCTTTCTTTCTCTCTGTCTCTCTGTCTGTCTCTCTATCTGTCTCTCTGTCTGTCCGTCGGTCCGTCTGTCTGTCTGTCTATCTGTGTCTGTCTGTCTCTGTCTATCTGTCTGTCTGTCTCTCTCTTTGTCTGTCTCTGTCTCTGTCTGTCTGTCTGTCTCTCTGTCTCTGTCTGTCTGTCTCTCTCTGTGTCTCTCTCTGTCTGTGTGTCTGTGTAAATCTAGTATATCGAAAAAAGCCAATGCTGTACATCACCAATGTAACGTAACAACGCTCTTGGATCGTTTGATATTGTTTAATAATCGGTTATTTGAGCGACGTCCGTTCAGACAGAACCTCCTTCTCCCTCCCTCTATGTCTCCTACCATCCACCTCACCCCACCCTCCCTCCCTTCACATTCACTCCCCGTTCTCTTCTGTTCTGTCTGTCCCGTGAGAGTCTGACTCATATCATTCCAACGTTCCAATGTTTCCTTCTGTATCTGTAGCTTGAAAGTTCGTTCTTCGCAGACTGGTTGGTTCGTTTTGATAGAGCCCTGGACTTGCACTCTAGAGCCGAGATGTGGTTTCTAAGAAGAATGTTGAGAGTTCCGTGGACGGCAAAGAAAACAAACGAGACAGTCTTGAAGGAGGCAGACACAAGGAGATTGTTCGTAAGGAAGATTAGGAAAAGACAGGCAACATTTATAGGCCATTTTATGAGGAATGGGGAATTAGAGCACCTGGTCATAACGGGAAAGCTGGAGGGAAAGAGAGCACCAGGTAGATCCAGGGAGAAGATATTGGACGGACTTGCACAGTGGCTGAAGACAGAGAGGGTGGAAGAGGTGCTTGAGGCAACAGGGGATAGAAACAGCTGGAAGGCCATGATCGCCAATGCCATGTGGCAAGGCATTTGATGATGATGATGTTTGATAGAGTCCTGGACTTGGACTCCAGAGCTGATATGACAAGTTCAATCCCATCCAGCGACATTAACCCTAAGACTCCTTTGCACCCTGTCCACCAGCATCCTGCATTGTCAACCACGCTTGCAAAGCAAAAACTTAACTCTTTGACTCCCCACCTTATCCACCAGCTTCCTGTTGGAAGCTGGTGGATAGGGTGAGGGAGTCAAAGGATTAAGTTTTTTTACGGTTTGTAGATAGGGTGCAGGAATCAAAGGGTTAACCGTATGTCTTCCGACAGATGAACCAGAAGGCATCTGTTAACTATACACAGTCTGGTCACTGCAGGAAGCTGGTGGATAGGGTGAGGGAGTCTAAGGGTTAAGTTTTTGCTTTGTCAGCATGATTAGCAATGCAGGTTGCTGGTGGACAACCTGCAGAAGTCAAAGGGTAAGTTTGTTTGCATTTGGCGGATAGTGTGCAGGAGTCAAAGGGTTAAAGACTGGCCCTGTTTGCCGCCCATCATAATCAATGTGTCCGTCACTCTGGTGGTGTCAGCTTAAGTGTTTTATAACCTACATCCCTCCTGCACCTCCCCCTCCCCGTTCATTCCGTTCTCTGCATTCCAAGACCTTGCCAGTGCATAGAGATTTTGCACAGGTTCAGGGACTCTGCCAGACAATTGCTGGCCGATGGGTGAAGCACTTATGGGGTTGTCCGAGTGTGATGAATCCTCTTGAACAAACTCCAAATTCCTGTCACACTGCTGAACGTTTGTTCTGAGGTGGTGTAAACTGGTGATCCTGTTGGTACATCACGTCATCGTATCTATATCTATATATCTATATTTATATCTATATCTATATCTATCTATCAATCTATCTATCTATCTATCTATCTATCTATCTATCTATCTATCTCTCTATCTCTCTATCCTCATCCATCCATCCATCCATCCATCATCTATCTATCTATCTATCTATCTATCTATCTGTCTGTCTGTCTATCTATTTATCTGTCTGTCTGTTTGTCTGTCTATCTATCTATCTATCTATCTATCAATCTATCTATCTATCTATATACATATCTCATGTATATATACATATATATATATATGTGTGTATGTGCGCGCACGTGTGTGTGTGTGTGTGTGTGTGTGTGTGAGTGTGTGTGTGTGTGAGTGTGTGAGTGTGTGAGTGTGTGTGTGAGTGAGTGTGTGTGTGTGTGTTTAGTGTGTGAGTGAGTGAGTGAGTGGTGTGTGTGTGTGTGTGTGTGTGTAAGTGTGCGCGCGCGCGACGTGCGCATGTGTATGGCAGCTGTGACAAATTGATCTCCTGCGTAAGTGACATATACAACAATGAATTTTTCTTCATACGCAAGGGTTTATTCGATTCTGTTTACTTGTTTGTTTATTTGTTTGTTTGTTTCAAACTTTTAAAAATTTCGTATATAGTTAACAGATACCTTCTCGTTCATCTGGCGGGTAGACAATGACGTAATGAATGTTAATATCTACCACAATATGGTGTCCAAGTCGCGGATATTCTTCTGTATATCCAGCGTGTTCATGTTGTTTTGATTCTTTCATGTACCACCTTCCTCCCCACTCCCCCCTGTGAAAGGGCTGTTTGCCTAAAACACACTAAACCATTCCTATTCCTAACAAAAAACAAAAAAAAAATGATAGATAAATTAAAAAAATGTAAATACATAAAATAAATAGATAAATAAAACAAAAAATAAAACTGGAGGTTTATACTTTCAGTTTCCATAATGATGAGAATACAAGATTATGATCGCTAGAAAAACAAACAAACAAAAACAAAAACAACAAACAAACAAACAAACAAACAAACAAACGAAACGAACGAACGAACAACGAACGAGAAACGAACGAACGAACGAACGAACGAACGAACAAACAAACAAACAAACAAACGAAAGAACGAACGAACGAACGAACGAATACGACGGACACAACACGAACCAACCAACCAACCAACCAACCAACCAACCAACCAACCCACAAACAAACAAACAAACAAACAAACAAACAAACAAAAAAGAAAGAAAGAAAGAAAAAACGAACGAACGAACAAACAAACAAACAAACAAACAAACAAACAAACAAACAAACAAACAAACAAACAAACAAACAAACGAACGAACAAAGAAACGAACGAACAAACAAACAAACAAACAAACAAACAAAAAATAAACAAACAAAAACAAACGAACGAACGAACGAACGAACGAACGAACGAACGAACGAACGAAACAACAAACAAACAAACAAACAAACAAACAAACAAACAACACACACAAATTGTCAGCATACACGGGTAGATCGTGAAGAACTTGGAATAGCTATTCTACTTCATCACGCGCATTGACAATACATGTATGTGTATTCCTTCCTTTCTTTCCATATATAGATCTGAAGTTGTTGTGTCCGCATCATTCATTCTCTGCTGTTACTTTCTTTATATCTGGTCTGTAGACTCGTCTTTTTCAACTTTAATCTCTCTCTCTCTCTCTGTGTCCGTGTGTCGTGTGTCGTGTGTCGTGTGACGTGTGTGTGTGTGTGTGTGTGTGTGTGTGTGTGTGTGTGTGTGTGTGAGGTTTGTGTGTGTGTGTGTGGAGGTTTGTGTGTGTGGGTTTTTGTGTGCGTGTATGTGTTTGTGTGTGTGTGTGTGGAGGTTTGTGTTGTGTGTGTGTGGAGGTTTGTGTGTGTGGGTTTTTGTGTGCGTGTATGTGTTCGTGTGTGTGTGTTTATGTGTTTGTGTGTGCGTGCATGCGTGTGTGTGTGTGTGTGTGTGTGTGTGTGTTTCAGTATGTATGGTGAGAGAAAGAGAGCGAGAGAGAGAGAGAGAGAGAGGGAGGGAGAGGGAGAAGGAGAGAGAGGGAGGGAGAGAGAGAGAGCGAGAGAGAGAAAGAGCGAGAGGAAGAGAGAGAGAGAGAGAGAGAGAGAGAGAGAGAGAGAGAGAGAGAGAGAGAGAGAGAGAGAGAGAGAGAGGCAGACAGATAGACAGTGAGATATTCAGTTCTTTCGTTCTTGTGCCAACTCAGAAATGATGATGATGATGATAATGATAATAATAACAATAGTAATGTTAATAATAATAATAATAATAATAATAATAATATAATAATAATAATAATAATAATAATAATAATAATAATGATGATAATAATAATAAACAACAATAACAACAATAATAATAATAACAGTTAAAAATGAACAGTAAGATTTAACAGGCGCTAAATCTTGATACAAGAATCACAGCAAGAATCTCATCATTCACCACAGCAATCACCCAACAACGACCACAACTCCATGACACAAAACACACACACAGACCGGAGAGGGTGAGGACAGCAGGGCAGTGGTAGAAAAGAGTGAGCATGTAGAAGGGGAAATCGCTGCTGGACAAAAAGATACGTCAACAAGTTAGACGTGTAGGAAGGCAGAGTATTGACTGTCGAAGAGACGGGACAGTGAACTGTGATAATATTATTGTTGAGTAATGATACCTTGGTGTAATGATCATCAGCATCAAGGGCCCTGCCACATGGCGTTGGCGATCATGGCCCTCCATTATGCATCTATCCCCAGTCGCTGCAAGTACATCTTCCACCCTCTCTGTCCTCAGCCACCCTACAAGTCCCTCCAATATTTCTCCTTGGGTCTACCTGGTGTTCTCTTTCCCTCCAGCTTTCCTGTTGTGACCTGGTGCTCTAATTTCCCTTTCCTCATAAAAAATGGCCTATAAATGTTGCCTGTCTTTTCCTGATGTTCCTTATGAATGATCTTGTGTCTGCCTCCATTAAGACTGTCTCGTTTCTTTTCTTTGCTGTCCATGGAACTCTCAACATTCTTCTTAGAAACCACATCTCGGCTGCCTCAATTTTGTTTTGGTTTTGCGTGTTGACTGTCCACTCTTCACAACTGTATAACATTATCGGTTTTATATAACATTCAAGAACTCTCTTCCTGATATTAATTGATAGGCATTTGTTGGTAAGAATGCTTTTCATCTTCTTCAATGCTGTTTTGGCGTGGCCGATTCTGCTGGCTGTTTCTGATGTGGATCTGAATGTAATGATATCATTATAAATTAAAAAAGAATTCCTTCAAAATGTTGTTGTAAGATCCAGATACACACACACACACAAACACACACACACAACACACAACACACCACAACACACACACAACACAACACACACACACACACACACACACACACACAACACACACACACACACACACACACACACACACACACACACACACACACACACACACACACACACACACACACATACAAAGAACGCGTATTTTATATAACAAAACAAACCAGGCGCAGATTTCTTTTGCCACTGGGCCTTTGTCAAGGATGTACAAAGAGAACAAAGAACGAATACACAACACAGTGGATAAACACTAGACAACTTTCCTGACGTTGCAATGAACAGATGAAAATGGCAGATATCGTGTCCATTTATCGTGTTATCTGTACCATCCCACTTCTCCTTCTATGTCATGCAACTACTTCACAGCCTCTGACTACCATGATTGTTCTGATTGTTGTCATGACTACCATGATTGTTCTGATTGTTGTCATGACTACCATGATTGTTCTGATTGTTGTCAGGGTTACCATGATTGTTCTGATTGTTGTCATGACTACCATGATTGTTCTGATTGTTGTCATGACTACCATGATTGTTCTGATTGTTGTCATAACTACCATGATTGTTCTGATTGTTGTCATGACTACCATGATTGTTCTGATTGTTGTCATGACTACCATGATTGTTCTGATTGTTGTCATGACTACCATGATTGTTCTGATTGTTGTCAGGGTTACCATGATTGTTCTGATTGTTGTCATGACTACCATGATTGTTCTGATTGTTGTCATGACTACCATGATTGTTCTGATTGTTGTCATGATTTACCATGATTGTTCTGATTGTTGTCATGACTACCATGACTGTTCTGATTGTTGTCAGGGTACCATAATTGTTTGTTTGTTGTCATGACTACCATGATTGTTCTGATTTGTCATGACTACCATGATTGTTCTGATTGTTGTCAGGATTACCATGATTGTTCTGATTGTTGTCATGGTTACCATGATTGTTCTCATTGTTGTCAGGGTTACCATGATTGTTCTGATTGTTGTCATGATACCATGATTGTTCTGATTGTTGTCAGGATTACCATGATTGTTCTGATTGTTGTCATGACTACCATGATTGTTCTGATTGTTGTCAGGGTTACCATGATTGTTCTGATTGTTGTCATGACTACCATGATTGTTCTGATTGTTGTCAGGATGACCATGATTGTTCTGATTGTTGTCAGGGTTACCATGATTGTTCTGATTGTTGTCATGACTACCATGATTGTTCTGATTGTTGTCAGGATGACCATGATTGTTCTGATTGTTGTCAGGATGACCATGATTATTCTGATTGTTGTCAGGATTACCATGATTGTTTTGATTAGTGTCAGGATTACGGTGATGATTTTTTTTGTTGCTGTCGTTATTAAGGGGGAGGGGGAGGGGGTGAAAGAAGATATTCTGCTTTCTCCTAATTATGTCCCCTGTCATGTTGTATGCCATCAGTCAGAGGAAACAAGAAACTGTTAGTAGGGATGTGATCATCTTGGTTTTTTTTTCTTCTTCTGGATCATTCATGTTTTTTCCTGGATGATGGGTTTTTTTGTTCTTGGTAGTGATGGTGGGGTTGTGTGGGTGTTAATATCATCCGCGTTGTGGCTATTGAGTCAAGCTGTGTTGTCATGCTGCCTATGTCTTCAACTAATCAGTCAAGTATTGCCTTGTCACTCACGCGTCAGTCACTCACAGACACAATTATGCTCTCATCATGCAACGCGTCACCCATAGCTTTCTTTTTCATTCATATCACTTCCCTTTTCTCATGCACCGATACTCTCTGTCTGTCCGTCGCTGTCTTTTTTGTCTGTCTCTGTCTGTCCATCGCTGTCTGTTTGTCTGTCTCTCTGTCTCTCTTTCTTCTATCAGTCGTTGTCTGTTTATCTGTCTGTGTCTGTACTCTGTCTCTGTCGCTCTTTGTGTGTTACACACACACACACACACACACACACACACACACACACACACACACACACACACACACACACACACACACACACACACACACACCACACACACACGCACACACACACACACAACACACACACACATACACACACTTTACCTATCTGTCTGTCCGTCTCTGTCTCTCTCTGTGTCTGTCGCTCTGTGTCTGTCTGTCACGCAGACAGACAGACAGACAGACAGACAGACACACACACACACACACTAACACACACACACACACCACTCACACACACACACACACACACACACACACACACACACACACACACACACACACACACACACACACACACACGTTGAGGATACTGCTCAAATATTCTGATCAACACCGCAGATGTCTGTATCTCTCGGGCCTGGTTCACGCCAGGATGTAGTATGATAGTAAGCGCAGAGTACAGACCTGTCACAAAGTCTTAATCCCAGCTGGAACTCCATATCATCGTGGTTATCATCCCCATCGTCGTTATCATCATCACATTGTAAAAACTGTGTCTTCTATGGCCATTAAGATGGCGTGGAAAGAGGAATAAAAAAGAAAGAAAGAAAATGAAAAAGAAAGAAAGATAGAAATAAATAAAATAAGACAGAAAGAAAGTAAGAAAGAAAGACAGTATGTGAGAAAGGAAATAAGAAAAAAAGAAAGTAAGAAAGAGAGAAAGAAAGTAAGAGAGAAAAAAAGAATGTAAGAAAGAAAGAAAGTAAGAAAGAAGGAAGTAGAAAAGGTAAGAAAGAAAGTAGAAGAAAGAAAGAAGAAAGAAGAAAAGAAGAAGAAAGAAAGAAAGAAAGAAAGAAAGAAGAAGAAAGAAAGAAGAGAAAGAAAGGAAAGAAAGTAAGAAAGAAAGGAAGAAGAGAAAGAAAGAAAGAAATAAGAAAGAAAGAAAGAAGAAGAAAGAAAGAAGAAGAAAGAAAGTAAGAAAGAAAAGAAAAGAAAGAAAGAAGAAAGAAAGAAGAAAGAAAAAGAAAGAAGAAGAAAAAGAAAGAAAGAAAGAATAGAAAAGGAAAGAAAAAGAAAGAGAAGAAAAGTAGAAGGAGAAAAAGAAGAAGAAAGAAAGAAAGAAAGAAGAAAGAAAGAGAAAGAAGAAAAGAATAAGAAAGAAGAAAAGAAGTAAGAAAGAAAGAAAGAAAAAGAAGAAAAGAAGAAGAAGAAAAGAAAGAAAGAAAGAAGAGAAGAAGAAAAAGAAAGAAAAGAAAAAGAAGAAAGTAGAAGAAAAGAAAAGAAAGAAAAGAAAGAAGAAGAAGAAAGAAAGAAAGAAGAAAGAAAGAAAGAAGAAGAAGAAGAGAAAAGAGGAAAAAGAGAGAAGAAAGTAAGAGAAGAAAGAAGAAAGAAAGAAGAAAGAAGAAGAAAGAAAGAAAGAAGAGAAAGAAAAGAAAAAGAAGAGAAAGAGAAGGAAGAAAGAGAAGAAAGAAGTAAGAGAAAGAAAGAGAAGGAAAGAAGGAAAGAATAGAAGAAAGGAAAAAGAAAAAAAAAAAGAAGAAATAAAAGAAGAAAGAAAGTAAGAAAAAGAAGAAGAGAAAGAAAGAAGAGAATAAAAGAAGAAGTAAGAAAGAAGAAAGAAAGTAGAAGAAAGAAGAAGAAAAGAAGAAGAAGAAAGAAAGAATAGAAGAAAGAAAGAGAAAGAAAGAAAAAGAGAGAAGAAAGTAAGAAAAAAGGTAGAAAGAAGAGAAGAAAGAAAGAAGAAGAAAGTAAGAAGAGAAAAAGAAAGTAAAAGAAGAAGAAGAAAGAAGAAAGAAAGTAAGAAGAAGAGAAAAGAAAGTAGAAAGAAAGAAAGTAAGAAAGAAAGAGAAAAAAGAAAGAAGAAAGAAGAGAAGAGATAGAGAAAGAAAGAAGAAAGAGAAGAAAGAAAGTAAGAAGAAAGTAAGAAAGAAGTAAGAAGAAAGAAGAAAGAAAGAAGAAAGAAGAAAGAAAGAAGAGAAAGAAGAGAAGAAAGAAAGAAAAGAAAGAAAAGAAAGAAAGAAGAAAGAAGAGAAAAAGAAGAAAGAAGTAAAAAAAAGAAAGAAAAGAAAGAAGAAAGAAGAAGAAAGAAAGAAGAAGAAGAAAGAAGAAAGAAGAAGAAGAAAGAAATAAAGAAGAAGAAAGAAGAGAAAGAAAGAAAGAAGAAAAGAAGAAGAAAGAAAGAAGAAGAAAGAGAAAGAAAGAAAAAGAAGAAAGAAAGAAGAAAAAGAAAAAGAAAGAAAGTAGAGAAAGAAAAAAGAAAGAAGAAGAAAGAAGAAAGAAGAAGAAAGAAGAAGAAAGAAGAAGAAAGAAAGAAAGAAAGTAAGAAAGAAAGAAGAAAGAAGAAGAAAGTAGAAAGAAAGTAAGAAAGAAGAAAAGAAAGAAAAGTAGGAAAGAAGAAAGTAGTAAGAAAGAAAGAAAGTAAGAAAGAAGATAGAAGAAAGAAAGAAAGTAAGAAGAAAGAAAGAAAGTAGAAGAAAGAAAGAAGAGAAGAAAGAAGAAGAAAGAAAGAAAGTAAGAAAGAAAGAAAGAAAGAAGAGAAAAGAAAGAGAAGAAGAAAGAGAAAGAAAGAAAGTATGAAAAGAAAGAAAGAAGAAGAAAGAAGAAAAAAGAAAAGTAAAAGAAAGAAAGTAAGAAAGAAAGAAAGAAAAAAAGAAGAAAGAAAGAAGAAAGAAGAAAGAAGAAAGAAAGAAAGAAGAAAGAAAGAAAGAAAAGAAAAGTAAGAAAAAGAAGTAGAAAGAAGAAAGTAAAGAAAAAAGAAGAAGAAAGAGGAAGAAGAAAAGAAAGAAAGAAAGAAAGAAAAAAGAAAGAAAGTAAGAAAGAAGAAAGAAGAAGAAAAAAGAAGAGAAAGAAAGAAGAAGAAGAAAGAAAGAAAGAAAGTAAGAAAGAAAGAAAAAAAGAAAGAAAAGAAAGAGAAAGAAGAGAATAGAAAGAAAAAAGAAGTAAGAAAGAAAGAAAGAAAGAAGAAAAGGAAGAAGAAAGAAAGAAAGAGGAAAGAAAGAAAGAAAAAAGAAGAAAAAAGGAAGAAGAAAGAAAGTAAGAAAGAAAGAATAAGAAAGAAGAAAGAAGAAAGAAAGAAAGAAGAAGAAAGAAAGAAAGAAAGTAAGAAAGAAGAAAGAAGAAAAGAAAAGAAGAAAGAAAGAAAGAAAGAAAGAAGAAGAAGAAAGAAAGAAAGAAAGAAGAAAGAAAGAAGAAAAAGAAAGAAGAAAGAAGAAAGAAGAAAGAAGAAGAGAAAGAAAGAAAGAAGAAAGAAAAAAGAAAGAAGAAGAAAGAAAGGAAAAGAAGAAAGAAGAAAGAAAGAAAGTAAGAAAGAAAGAAGAAAGAAAGAAAGTAAGAAAGAAAGAAAGTAAGAAAGAAAAAAGAAAGAAGAAGAAAGAAGAAAGAAAGAAGAAGAAAAAAAGAAAGAAGAAGAAAGAAGAAAGAAAGAAAAAAAAGTAAGAAAGAAAAAAGAAAGAAGAAAGAAGAAAGAAAGTAAGAAAGAAAGAAAGAAAGAAGAAAGAAAGAAAAAAGAAGAAGAAAAAGTGAAGAAGAAAGAAAGAAGAAAGAAGAAAGAAGAAAAGAAGAAGAAAAAGAAAGAAAGAAAGGAAAGAAGAAGGAAAAAAGAAGTAAGAAAGAAAGTAAGAAAGAAAGTAAGAAAGTAAAGAAAGAAACAATGTAAGGTAATCTCCCTGAGTGCGATGATGTATAACAAAAAATGAAGGCCACAAACTTTCGATTCCATGTTTAGGCTTTTATCAGATGGTTTGTTCTGATGTTAACTAAACTTTTGTCGGTAGCTTGAGCCTGTGACATTGTGTGACGTAAAGTTTGCCCCATAACCCTAAGGTTGCTGCCCATCTCTCCTCCCTCACTGCTTTATCTTCCCCAACTCTAAACAGGGTGAGGTACCCATTCACATCACGGTGAGATCTCGGAAAATTGAGGGAGGAAGTTACACACGGATTCCAGGGACAGAGCCCCGGAAGGGAGGGGGGGGGGGAGGGGGAGAGGTAGGGGTAGGGTACAACGTTCCCTGATGCTGAAGCATTTTTACCATTTGAAAAGCAAAAAAGTTGCCTGATACAGAACCTCTTCCTCTCGTCTTAAGCAAATGAACGTAAAAGCTGAGACAGCAAAATGCTGAAAATATCTTCAAGAAAATGGAACTGCACACCAGAACTCTGAATATTACTTGACTAAGATGAACGGAGAAGAGTGGCAGAATGGTTCAGACGTTTGCCTGCCAATAACTAAACTCGAGGTTCCAGGGTTCGCTTCCCGTAGAGGCCTCGACTTTTCTCCTCAGTTTGACTGGAAAATCGAACTGAACGTCTAGTCTTTCGGAAGGGGACGAAAAACGAGTTGGACCAGTGTGCCTTCTGGTTGCGCACACTTAAGATCCCACGACAGTTGAAAATCGCGAAGAGCACGGCATTGCCCGGCTGTCTTGGAAAAAAAAACACTGGAGAGATAGTTTGATTTCTCAGGTCCCACCCCAATGAGCCTTGTTGCCTTTCTGAAGTCTTGATTTAAAAAAATGTGAGTATGAATTTCAAGAGAGGGGAGAGGATGGGCGCCGCACTTTGTGGTGCTGGCCCAGGGAAAAGTTGAGGTCTCTGTCACCTCACTCACCTACGACTCCAGGGTTATGGAACTATCCAGGTAGGACCTCAGAACCTGGCCAGCTCATGGGTTTAATGTTTAGGCTTAAGGCTTGTGCCATGATCATTCTGGAGCCTCTCCATCACGTGGCACCTGTGACGTTAGTGCATATGGAATTGATTCCGAGTACGGAGACGTCATCTTGAGAAACTGAAACTGAAACTTGTGAAAGTGCGAACATACTACAAGCGACACAATAACCAGTGATCATGACGAATAAACACCAATCCGTTTGTAGTAAGACAGAAATAAAGTAAGAAGGAAAGACAGTAAGTGAGAAAGAAAATAAGAAAGAAAGAAAGTAAGAAAGAAAGTAAGAAGTAAGAAAGAAAGAAAGTAAGAAAGAAAGTAAGAAAGAAAGAAAGTAAGAAAGAAAGAAAGTAAGAAAGAAAGAAAGTAAAAGAAAGTAGGAAAGAAAGAAAGTAAGTAAGTAAGAAAGAAAGAATGTAAGAAAGAAAGTAAGTAAGAAAGAAAGAAAGTAAGAAAGAAAGGAAGAAAGTTAGAAAGAAAGAAAGTAAGTAAGAAAGAAAGAGAAGTATGTAAGAATAAAGATAAGAATTATACTGACCTCACTTTAATGCTTTCTGTCACCACTCGTCTGTTCTTCGGGGGGGGGGGGGGTAGGGGGCAGGGAAGGAAGGATGGGGTTTGGAATCCAGGTAGCCCCCCACTGTGTCCGGCTTTGCCCAGCTGGGTCAATTGCAGGCTGCACGCACAAGGTCTTGCTCGAACGAGTCACCCGTCGTGTGTGGTACTTGTTTGTAAATGGAGTTAGTTCATATCGTCGTCCTAACCCCCACCCCCTTCCTACCACCCAACCACCCCCACCCCCCCCACTAGTTTTATTGATGTTTCTCTGGGATATGTGTGTTCTGGTTCTTTACATTGCCTTCCTGCCTTTGCTGTGCTGAGATATTCTTTGGTGCCGAGAATTCAGACATTTCTTCTGTGTAGTTTCTGTCGCTGATGTTTCGGGTTATGCGCTATCCCACGCACTTTTTTTCTCTCTCGATCGACTGCTTTGTCTTGGAGTCTGAAGTGTTGGCAGGTTTGTGATGTTATCGTTTTTAAAAAATTTTAAAAAAAAATTCATCTTTTGTTTCACAACAACGGACATCTAATACACAATGTGGCAACAAAAAATGACAACAAAAAATTGTACACGTATGAAAAGGCAATGTTGACACATGAACTCCACATTGATATACAGAATATACATAATGATATTTTATACATTGTGAAGTTTAAAAATGAACATTAAGATTTAAGCACATTTCAACATTTCTCCTATAAACCCGTTTCATAAACCACATTCCTTTGCTGAATGACAATCAAGCATCAACGAAGTGTGGTAACAGAAATGATATCAATTTATACATATAAGACAAATATTGTTCACATAAAAACAACCTATAACTTACAAAACATATGACACTATTCTAATCAATGATGGTTTTATTATGTACATCAATATTCATGAACAAGCCATGAAGAAAATCTGTTTTCTACGGGGAGAACATTGGCATATAGTATCGTGATGTTGCTTAGTTCAGATATTGTGGATACGTGTTCACAGGTCTTTCTGAAAGACAATAGTGGGCAGATGTAGGCAGAGCGCATATGGAATTATCCGAGTACGATGAATACCTCTGTAACTAACTCCGAACTGCAAACCTCTAAAAGATTCTATGCGTAGTGATATACTGGAGTGATGAATGATTTTGTGGTGTTGTTTTCTTTCACCGAGTTTTAGGTATAACTAGTTTTCGAGAGTGAAGTGGTAAAAAATCTAGTTCTTGTAACTAGTGGACTTAAGCTCTAACAGGTATCTAATTATTGCCTGTGTGTTGATGGTGTAAGCACTGAGAAGGCAAAATGAACTTTTGAGTTCTCTCTGTCTCTCAATCTCTCTCATTCTTTCTCTCTCTCTCTCTCTCTTTCTCTCTCTCTCACTCTCTCTCCCTCACTCTTTTTCTCTCCCTCAATCTCTGTTTCTCACTCCCCCTCTCTCTCTGTCTCTCTCTTTCACACTCTTTTTTTTCTCTCTCTCTCGCTGTCTCTCGCTCTCTTTCTCTCACTCTCTATTTCTCTCTCTCTCAATCTCTCTCTCTCACTTTCTCTCTCTCGAGCGCTCACGCGCTCTATCTATGTCTGTCTGTATCTCTGTCTGTATCCAATGGTTTATACACCGTTAGCTAAGCAGAACCACCACCACACACATGAACAAAGGTTGAAATATAGAAGGGCAAGTTTTCCATCTTTTATTATTTTCTTTTCTGTGTAACAACATAGTGGAGTGTGGTCAGTTCGCCAGTCAGTCAGTCACAGCGTGAATTGTCTGTACATGTACTCCATCAACAAGTCTTACCATGTGTAATGCACAGTGAGTCTAAATCAGCTTGGAGAACAGAGCAATACAGGACTGACGTGTAATTATAAGACTTCAGATGTGAATTAAATGTTCCTGTTGACAGAACTGTGTTCAGGCTGATGGTACTGAGTAAATGCTCCATCTACAAATCGGTTGGAGATTTCAGATCATGGGGGAATGGAGGGGGGGGGGGGGGGTAGGAGTCAAAGCATTTCTTTATAAAAGTTTTCCGTGTAAAGACTACGTTATTGGTGACTCTGAAAGCTAGGTGTTATTGGTGACACTGATGGTCATCTGTTATTGATGACTCTGGAGGTTATTTGTTATGGTGACACTGGAAGTTATATTTACTAGTGACACTGAAGGTTATCTGTTATTGGTGACGCTAAAGATTATCTGTTATTGGTGACAGGTTATTGGTGACACTGAGGATTATCTGTTATTGGTGACACAAGGGATTATCTGTTATTGGTGACACTAGGGATTATCTGTTATTGATGACACTAGGGATTATCTCTGTTATTGGTGACACTAGGGATTATCTGTTATTGGTGACACAGGGATTATCTGTTATTGGTGACACAAGGGATTATCTGTTATTGGTGACACTAGGGATTATCTGTTATTGGTGACACTAGGGATTATCTGTTATTGGTGACACTAGGGATTATCTGTTATTGGTGACACAAGGGATTATCTGTTATTGGTGACACTAGGGATTATCTATTATTGGTGACACTAGGGATTATCTGTTATTGGTGACAGGTCATTGGTGACACTGAATATTATCTATTATTGGTGACACTAGAAGTTATCTGTTACTGGTGACACTAGGTATTATCTATTATTGGTGGCAGAGAAGATTATCTGTTATTGGCATTCTGAAATGGTTATAGCCCTGACATGGCTCTACGCAGTCGGCCTGGCTTTAAACAAAAATAACAATAAACAATAACAACCTGTTATTGGTGATATTGAATTTTATCTGTTATTGGTGACAGTGAAGATTATCTGTTGTTGGTGACACTGAAAATCTCATTATTGCACCATGTTTTGTTCGTAAAAGCGTGTATTGTGCCTGACGTATGTGCAGGTCAAAGCTACATCTAGAAGACACCGTCATCACCTCTGATCTGTTGAGTGTAGTGTTGTCCTGATGTGATGGGATATTTCATGTCATTTTTTTCTCTCCACTGCTGTAGTTTTGTTGACTTCCATACCGCTCATGAATAGTGATGTAACTCTGTAGGACAGCAGGGATTTTATTGTTTGTTTGTTTGATTGGATGGTAGGTTGGTTTGTTGGTTGTTTTACTTGGGTTAACTTTCAGTTAAGTAACATTCAAGACAACATCTTCACTGTTTTAATGCAGTCCTCTGTTAGGTCATATCGTTATTGTGACTGATGATTGAGGGTATAGCCTCCAACACCTAATTTCCAACACCTAGCCTTCACCTCCTAGCCTCTGACACCTAGCTTTCAACACCTAATCTCTTACTACCACCACCACCACTACAGTCATTACTACCAGCACTACCATGTACATTTTAATTGCCAGCTACCCTGCTAGTCATTACTACATTACGCTGATTGAGGTTACTACCAACACTACTGCTCACACATACACGCACCTACATATTACTACCATATTACCCGCTAATCACTTACTACCAGCACTCACCTCTACATTCATTACTACCAGACTACCTGCTACACTCATACTCTACTACCGCTACACTCATTACTACCAGCACTACCCTGCTACACTATCTACAGTATTACTACAACAGCACTACCCTGCTACACTCATTACTACCATACGTCAAGCTACACATTACTACCAGCACTGCCCTGCTACACTCATTACTACCAGCACTACCTGCTACATTCGTTACTACCAGCACTACCCTGCTACACTCATTACTACCAGCACTGCTCTGCTACACTCTACTACCAGCACTACCCTGCTACACTCATTACTACCAGTACTGTCAAGCACACATTACTACCAGCACTACCCTGCTACACTCATTACTACCAGCTACTGTCAACTACATTACTACCAGCACTACCCTGCTACACTCATTACTACCAGTACTGTCAAGCTACACATTATTACCAGCACTACCCTGCTACACTCATTACTACCAGACTGTCAATGCTACACATTACTACCAGCACTACCCTGCTACACTCATTACTACCAGTACTGTCAAGCTACACATTATACCAGCACTACCCTGTTTACACTCATTACTACCAGTACTGTCAAGCTACACATTATTACCAGCACTACCCTGCTACACTCATTACTACCAGTACTGTCAAGCTACACATTATACCAGCACTACCCTGCTACACTCATTACTACCAGCACTACCCTGCTACACTCATTACTACCAGTACTGTCAAGCTACACATTATTACCAGCACTACCCTGCTACACTCATTACTACCAGTAATGTCAAGCTACACATTATTACCAGCACTACCCTGTTACACTCATTACTACCAGTACTGTCAAGCTACACATTATTACCAGCACTACCCTGCTACACTCATTACTACCAGTACTGTCAAGCTACACATTAGTACCAGCACTACCCTGTACACTCATTACTACCAGTACTGTCAAGCTACACATTACTACCAGCACTACCCTGTTACACTCATTACTACCAGCACTACCCTGCTACACTCATTACTACCAGCACTACCCTGCTACACTCGTTACTATCAGCACTACCCTGCTACACTCGTTACTACCAGCACTACTCTGCTACACTCGTTACTACCAGCACTACTCTGCTACACTCATTACTACCAGTACTGTCAAGCTACACATTACTACCAGCACTACCCTGCTACACTCGTTACTACCAGCACTACCCTGCTACACTCATTACTACCAGCACTACCCTGCTACACTCGTTACTACCAGCACTACTCTGCTACACTCGTTACTACCAGAACTACCCTGCTACACTCGTTACTACCAGCACTACCCTGCTACACTCGTTACTACTAGCACTACCCTGCTACACTCGTTACTACCAGCACTACTCTGCTACACTCGTTGCTACCAGAACTACCCGCTAGACTCATTACTACCAGCACTACTCTGCTACACTCGTTACTACCAGCACTACCCTGCTACACTCATTACTACCAGCACTACCCGCTACACTCATTACTACCAACACTACCCTGCTACACTCGTTACTAACAGCAGAACCCGCTACACTGATTACTACCAGCACTACCCTGCTACACTCATTACTACCAGCACTACCCGCAACACTCTTTATTACCAGAACTACCCTCCTACATTCATTACTACCAGCACCGCTACACTCTTATTACTAGCGCTACCCGCTCTATTCATTACTACCAGCACTATCCTGCTACACTCATTATTATCAGTATGCTCTAGTCATTACTACCAGTACTACCCAGCACCCTCCAGTCTAAGTGCTGGTAGAGACGAGCTGTGTCAGGCAGAAGGTTGATAACTGTAGGGCGATAGACACTGATGATACCACTCAGATAATGTCGTCATCACTAGAGGACCTTAATCCAACAACGTGTCAACAGCCAATTTGTGTGTGAACAAACCAGCAATGTTACGCCCAGCTTCTGTCCACTGCCGCCACAGGCACCATGGCACAGTAACAGTGTTTGCCGTGTTGTACACGTTGGCCTTGTAGGAGTACTAATGCACCTGCTAAGATGCGGAGAGTTCCCGAGTTTGAATCTAGAATTAAACAAGGATTTTACACCGTCCCCTTCTTTCCAACCTTGATTGGTAATCTAGCTGCTAGTTTTATTGAATAAAGCGTGACAGGGCTGTACTTTACGCTTGCTATCATAATATAATCCTGGCGTTAACCAGGCCCGAGAGATACAGACACCTGCGGTGTTGGTCAGAAGATTTTTTAGCAACACCGTCAATGATGTATCCCTGAAGTGGGTGAGACTCCACTGTGTGGTCCCAGTCTTCCCAATGATCCCATAGCACGCTCAACTCTGGGTAGGAACCGGTTAGAGCCGAAAAATCCCACAATGATTTTTGAAGGGATTGATGGGGATTCGAACCAACAACCTTCCAATCTATAGTCCTTACACTAACCACTACCCTACTGCAAATGGTTCTTCTTGTTCTTGTTCTTGTTTCCTTGTTTTTGTTCTTCTTGTTTTTCTTGTTGTTGTTGTTGTTGTTGTTGTTGTTGCTCTTCTTCTTCTTCTTCTCCTCCTCCTTCTTCTCCTCCTCCTTCTTGTTCTTGATCTTCTTGTTTTTCTTGTTCTTCTTTTTCTTCTTCTTCTCCTCCTCCTCCTCCTCTTCCTTCTTCTCCTCGTCCTCCTCTTCTTCTCCTCCTTCTTTTGCTCCTCCTCCACCTCTTCCTCCTCCTCCTTCTTCTCCTTCTTCTTCTTCTTCTGCTTCTGCTTCTTCTTCTTCTTCTTCTGCTTCTGCTTCTTCTTCTTCTTTGTTTTTTTCCTATTACAGAGTAGGCTAATGCTGTCTTCAGCAAATTGAAAATCAAACTGCGACATACCGATTGTGTCCACAGTCAGTCAGAACTAGTCTCCCTTTTTTTAAGGTACCTTGTCAAAAAGAAGACATAATCACGAAGTTTTAATTTTAAACCAAAGTTTGAATTTTATGGATAAAAAAGATTACACTGCGCATTAACCTATATGCCTGTCGAATCTGATTTGTAAACGAAATAACAGGAAAGGAAAGAAGAGAAGGAGGGGTTGGAATTATGGAAACTAACGAGAACAAGCTGTTTAGTGTCAGTAATTAAAAGTGCCTGTACGCTTGATGTTTCATCTGTTTTTGCAAAAGCTGGCGATTGCTTGCATTCAGGTAAAGTATCTTTTTCATTATCTTCATTTTCCATTCCAGGATGGCATCAGAAACATCAACAAAACAACAGGCCAGTAATAGAGAGAGAAGGATAGGGGTTTGATTAAATTATACGCTCATACAACAACAACCACAACAACATGCCAGTAGACAGAGTAATGGGGGTTTAATTGAATTATACACAGATACACTCACAACGAGAGGGGGGGGGGGAGAAGAGGGAGGTGGAGAGCACCGCCTTCATACTTTCATATTCATATCTATATTCATTTCTTTTCTCATAGTGAATATTACCATTAAAAATCTGGCTGCTCTCCCCTTTGAGAGAGCATTGCCACAGTACAGCGCCACCCATTTTTTTTTTACCAAGACTTCAGAAAGGCAAGAAGACTAACTGGCCTTCAAGGGGAGGGACCTGGGAAATCCTCTTGTCTCTCCAATGTTTTATACCAGGCAGCCGGTCGAATGCCCCGCTCTTCACATTTTTCAACTGTCATGGGATTTTTAGTGTGTACAAGCCAGAAGGCAACACGGGTCCGACTCGTTTTGCGTCCTCTTTCTGAAGGACTAGACATACAGTTCGATTTTCCGGTCAAACTGAGGAGGAAAGTCGACACCTCAACGGGGAACGAACCCTGGAACCTCGAGTTTAGTTATTGGCAGGCGATCGTCTGAACCATTCTGCCACTCTTCTCCTGTCCTCGACAAAATTTGAGGTTTCTACCACCTTACAACTTCAGGGTTATGAGGTAACCCTGACCTTTTTTTTTTTATACACAACCACACCCACCCATACTTGCACGCGCGTGCACGCGTAGAGAGACTCGCACAGTGTCTATATGCACAGTTGTAAACAGACAGGAAGAGACATAAATAAGATGCACCCAGAGACAGTCTGGTGTTTGTGGGTGTACAATATCATACCCAATCTTTCCAAGCTTCACGTGACCAAGGTAAAAACGAAGCCAGCAGTTCAAGACGCTGCAGGGAACTGAGAGAGCGAGTTGAATGAGCTGAGTGAGACCCAAGCAGAATATTTACAGCTGCGAGTAGCTTGAACGTTGCAAGGTTTTCATAGGCGGCAGGCGAAGACAGCAGTGGCGGATAAACGTCGACACAGCTGTCAACATGTCCAGATAGGCTTTCTTCAGACTCCACAGATATCCAAAGAAACCCCTTCTGTCTTGTCAAGTCTCTTGTCTTGGTTAGCAAGCTAAGGGTTTTTTTTCTGTTTTTTTTGTTTTGTGTGTGCTCTTTAATTCTCTTCTTTTCGTTTTCGTTTTCTTTTTAAGCTCGACATGAAACAATCTCTCTTATTTCCCATACACGTTTTTTTTAAAAGAGAGTGAAAAAAGAGGGAGAGAACTGACTTAGATCGACACATGCTGTCTGTGTGTTTTGAAACATACGAGAGAGAGAGAGAGAGAGAGAGAGAGAGAGAGAGAGAGAGAGAGAGAGAGAGAGAGAGAGAGCATGTGTTTATTAATTAATGGAGTTATTGTCCTTAAGATGTATTTGGAAGCATAGAGGATTCCCTGGCGACTGCATTTAGACAGTGCCTCTCGTTTTTGTAGCGAGACAGGAACATGGCAATTCTCAGGATCAGTCTGGATTACTCATAACAAAACATTTAAAAGTTT
>JAPXFY010000018.1:30851369-30853869 GCA_030674185.1 Monoplex corrugatus | reverse complement strand
AATCTGATGATTTTGAGGACTGTTACCCTCTCTCCTTAACGAATTTTATTGATCATAATATACTAGGTTTGTTGTCATTATTTGAACGGACGCATTGGTCAGTCCTAAAGGACTGTGAATTTGTACTGGCTAAAACTTCTAGGTCTTTTGGGAGGTGTCAGCTGTGATTGCACAGTCAGTCCTATGCAGGGGTGGCAATCCTTGTCATAGTATCTGTGTCGACTAGCCAGCTAAGCTGACCTGTCTGCTTGGTGCTGCTTGAGTGTTCTTAGAGCACCTCTTGTCTGTCTCCTGCATCGAGCTTTTTACAGACTGGAACAGACAGCACTGGACCATGACAAGTGTCCTGTCCTTGTTTATACGCTCGATAAAAGTCATGGATCACCTTCTGTTGTTTTAACAGTGCGTGGGCTAGTTGGTATAGCCATGGACTCAAGACCTAATATCTTGAGTTCAATCCCGGCCCGCCACCTTAAAAACTGGCCTGTTGGCTGCCCATTTTAATGTTTCCATCATTCTGGTGGTGTCAGCTTAGTGTTCCATAGGTCCCCTGGCCTGTTCGCTGCCCATCTTAATGTTTCCATCATTCTGCTGGTGTCAGCTTAGTGTTCCATAGGTCCACTGGCCTGTTCGCTGCCCATCTTAATGTTTCCATCATTCTGCTGGTGTCAGCTTAGTGTTCCATAGGTCCACTGGGCTGTTCGCTGCCCATCTAACGTTTTCAACATTCTGCTGGTGTCAGCTTAGTGTTCCATAGGTCCACTGGCCTGTTCGCTGCCCATCTTAATGTTTCCATCATCTGCTGGTGTCAGCTTAGTGTTCCATAGGTCCACTGGCATGTTGGCTGCCCATCTTAATATTTCCATCATTCTGGTGGTGTCAGCTTACTGTTTCATAGGTCCCTCTTCCCCTTTTCCCCATTTCAAGATCTTGTCAGCGAGTTTTGCACAGGCTTCGGAAGCCTGTCAGATAATTGCTGGCAGATTTGGATGGAGCGCATATGGAGTTTTCCGAGTGCAGTGATTCCCTCTTGAACAAACTACAAACAAATTACAAACTAACAGTGGGTTTCTTACTTTGTTAGTTTTCAATCGCTATGCAAAAATTGAAGTACCATTATTCATTCACTTACTCACTGTAGGGCATTATTCTTTGGAATGTTGGCTGCTCGAATTGTTCTCCGGGTCTCTGTCCTCCACGTCTGTCTTTCCTCAGTCCGCCCTCCTTTTGTCTGATACCTGTCACGTGTTTACCTGTCATTGTGTCTGACACCTGTCACTGTGTCTGATACCTGTCACTGTGTCTGATACCTGTCACTGTGTCTGATACCTGTCACTGTGTCTGATACCTGTCACTGTGTCTGATACCTGTCACTGTGTCTGATACCTGTCACTGTTCTGACACCTGTCACTGTGTCTGATACCTGTCACCGTGTCTGATACCTGTCCTGTGTCTGATACCTGTCGACTGTGTCTGATACCTGTCCTGTTCTGAACCTGTCACTGTGTCTGATACCTGTCACTGTGTCTGACCTGTCACTGTGTCTGATACCTGTCACTGTGTCTGATACCTGTCACTGTGTCTGATACCTGTCACGTGTCTGATACCTGTCACTGTGTCTGATACCTGTCACTGTCTGAACCTGTCCTGTGTCTGATACCTGTAGTGTCTGAACCTGTCAGTGTCTGATACCTGCTGTTCTGATACCTGTCACGTGTCTGATACCTGTCACTGTGTCTGATACCTGTCCTGTGTCTGATACCTGTCCTGTGTTGATACCTGTCACTGTGTTGATACCTGTCCGTGTCTGTACTGTCTGTGTCTGATACCTGTCACTGTCTGATACCTGTCACGTGTCTGATACCTGTCACTGTGTCTGATACCTGTCACTTCGTGTGTTTGATACCTGTGTCTGATACCTGTCTGTGTCTGATACCTGTCGCTGTGTCTGATACCCATGTGTCTGTGTCTGATACCTGTCGCTGTGTTGATACCTGTGTGCTGCTGTTGTTCTGATACCTGTCACTGTCTGATACTGTATGTTGTGTCTGATACCTGTCACTGTGTTGATACCTGTCCTGTCTGATACCTGTCTGTGTCTGATACCTGTCACTGTGTCTGATACCTCTGTCGATCTGTCTGTGCTGATACCTGTTTGTGTCTGATACCTGTCACTGTGTTTGATACCTGTCGCTGTCTGATACCTGTTTGTGTCTGATACCTGTCACTGTGTTGATCCTGTCGTGTCTGATACTGTGTCTGTGTCTGATACCTGTCACTGTGTCTGATACCTGTCACTGTCTGTATGTTTGTGTCTGATACTGTCATGTGTTTGATACCTGTCAGCTGTCTGATACCTGTGTTGTATGTCTGATATACCTGTCACTGTGTCTGATACCTGTCACTGTGTCTGATACCTGTCCTGTGTCTGATACTGTCATGTGTACTGTCCTGTCTGATATCTGTTGCTGTGTCCGATACCTGTCTGTGTCTGATACCT
>JAPXFY010000018.1:30838869-30846369 GCA_030674185.1 Monoplex corrugatus | reverse complement strand
ACACAACTT
Source organism: Monoplex corrugatus (assembly GCA_030674185.1). Lineage (NCBI taxonomy): Eukaryota > Metazoa > Mollusca > Gastropoda > Littorinimorpha > Ranellidae > Monoplex > Monoplex corrugatus. The sequence goes on along the minus strand of JAPXFY010000018.1, from coordinate 30,846,360 downwards.
AATCTGCTAGTGAGACATCGTCTTAACACTTTCAGCTTGCAGATCTCTGAACAAGCGAGATACCATTTTAACACTTTCAACTTGCAGATCTGTGACCCAAAATTCCACCTTGATACTTCAGACTTGAGAATTTTTAACTTGTATGTGTATTCCTACCACTTAACTGTGTTTCTGTGATCAGACTTTTATTGGAACTGCAACCGAATTGTGTGAAACTCTCCACAAGTTGTTCACGATCAGGATTACCAAGTATTTTTTGGAACTTCTTCCAAACCATGGGAAGTGTCCTGAAAGTGAGAGTGTGACTTAAAGTCTTCACAGAACGTCCAGGTTTCTGGGAAAAATTGTTACGAAATCTGAACTGTGGACTCTACCAAGAAAACATTTCCTGAAACATCAAAATTATCTAGTTTCTGTCTTATTGTCCCTGAAACACTTCTTTCTTTGATCAAATGCGTCCTGAATATTTCAGGATCTTCGATAAAGTCTTATGTTTCCACCAAGTTTGATATCCTTCTTTCACTATAGGTTGGGGATTTAAATCTGTCAGTTTATTAATGGATTGACAATCAGCTGTTTAAATTTACACAAAGAAATCGTTTTGACTGTCATCTGTGGAACTGATTCCGCGGTAGAAGGGAAAATATTCTACGATAACTTTTCAGATGCTGTCTGTATTCACACTAAATTCGTGGGTGTCATTTTGATTAAAAACAAACTGTTGAGGAAGAGAAATATAACAAGAACTATCTGTATGGATATTAAAAGTCTCCTTCAATGACATGATTTTCGTTGACTGTCTGTGGCATTTCAACGCAAAATTATCAGAGCCATCTGAATCTTGTGTGTCTGATCTTAGTTACAGCTGCTGTAAAGTCGTCAGTGGTTCCTATCGACAGCTGTGTTGCCAATTATGTCCTTGTCTCTTTTCCACCTGACTAATATGTCGCCTTTCTTTTAACGAATATCAAACGTGTTCTTGTTCATCTCTTCAACAGACTCGTCGTCTATTTGTTACCGTTATAAACAACATCGTAGATCTCATCATCAGTAAACTACGTCGTCGGTTCTTCGTGACAATATCGTTGCAGTTTTATTGAGGATATCGTCAAGATTATCGTCAGTTTTCTGCTGTGCTATATTGTCGTTCTTCTTTCCGTCGCTGTCGTCACCTTTACTATCCTCAACAATATCGTCGCCAAGGATTCTTCCTAACACCGTCAGTATCCCTACTACCACCGCCACCACCATCATCACCAATAACACCACCAACGACCTCACGACCTCCACCATCTTGCCGGACCCACGGTTCCAGCCCAGCCCTCCCTCCCCCGCCCCCTCACCTTCCCACACGTCTTCTCACCACCACCACCCTCCTCCCTCGCTTCCCTTCGCCCTCCTCCTCTTCCCTAGATGGTTGAGGACCTGGGGGAGTGAGCAGGCCACGGGGGGACGGGGGAGGGAGAGAGGTGGGGCCGCAGGGGCCGGGATGTTTTGGAGAGAGGGTTCGTCGCCCTTGAGACTGTTGCTGCTGTTGCTGCTGTTGGCCTTGGCGGGGCTGGGTGGGTGCCGTGGTGGAGTGAGGGGTCGGAGTAGTCTGGCGTTGTGGATTGACCCTGCCCAGGTCAAGACCCTGGTCGGTGAGTAATGTTTCCATATATGAAGATATCTCATCGAGGTTTGATGTGTTCTTGTGGTGTAGGCTGAGGTATTTCGTTTGTATTGTGTGTATTGAAATGCACTTAGTATATGAAATTAATGTGTTTTGTATTGCTTGAGTTTTGTATTGCACTGAGTTTAAGGACTCCAGCTTTCAAACGGCGTAGGCTTGAAGACAGTGCCATAAGGTTGACTCCGTCAGCATATTTTTCAGCTGTTAACCTATCATGAGAGAGAGAGAGAGAGAGAGAGAGAGAGAGAGAGAGGAGAGAGAGGAAAGAGGGAGGGGGGGGGGGGCGAGGGACTTGATCTATTTCAGTTTCAGTTTCAATTTCTCAAGATGACGTCTCCGTGCCCGGAGTGAATTCCATATGCATATAGCGTCATGGGTGTCATGTGCTGGAGAAGATTCAGGATGATCATGGCTCAAGCCTTACGCCTGCACATAAACCCACGAGCTGGCCAGTTCCTGAGGCCCTACCTAAACTATGAGTTTTGTATCTTATTGTATTATAAAATTCTGCTTCACTGACGGCAGAATAACACACTACGAATAGTAATAAGACGACCAGTTTAATGTATTACGCCCTGGATGCGAACTCAAAACCAATGGCGTGTGAACCTGACACTCAACCAGCTGAGCCATTTGACGCCCGCCTCAGATCTAATGCCATGAAAAACCAGTTGTGTGTTTGTATGAAAACGTCCGTCTCTACCTTGTGTCCGCATGAAACGGGCGGTCAGTTCTCGTTTTCTGTGTTCCTCCTCCGTATCTGTCTCTGTGCACCTGGGAATTTGTCTGTCTCTGTGCACTGGAATTTGTCTGTCTGTGCACCTGGGAATTTGTCTGTCTCTGTGCACCTGGGAATCTATCTGTCTCTGTGCACCTGGAATTGTCTGTCTCTGTGCAAATGGGAATCTATCTGTCTCTGTGCAACTGGGAATCTACCTGTCTCTGTGCAACTGGAAATCTATCTGTCTCTGTGCAACTGGGAATCTATCTGTCTCTGTGCAACTGGGAATCTATCTTCTGTGCATGACTATCTGTCTGTGCAACTGGAATCTATCTGTCTCTGTGAGGATCTATCTGTCTCTGTGCAACTGGGAATCTATCTGTCTCTGTGCAACTGGGAATCTATCTGTCTCTGTGCAACTTGGAATCTATCTGTCTGTGCAACTGGGAATATCGGCAACTGGGAATCTATCTGTCTCTGTGCAACTGGGAATCTATCTGTCTCTGTGCAACTGGGAATCTATCTGTTTCTGTGCAACTGGGAATCTCTCTGTCTCTGTGCAACTGGGAATCTATCTGTTTCTGTGCAACTGGGAATCTACCTGTCTCTGTGCAACTGGGAATCTACTGTCTCTGTGCAACTGGGAATCTACCTGTCTCTGTGGGTCTGGGAATCTATCTGTCTCTGTGCAACTGGGAATCTATCTGTCTCTGTGCAACTGGGAATCTCTCTGTCTGTTTAACAAGAACAGAAACTATAGTGTAGGTAACGGTTTTAACCCTTTGACTTCATCAACCTGTCTATTAACATCCTGCTTTGTAAACCATGACAGCAAAGCAAAAAATTAACCCTTTGACATCCTCACCCTATCCATCATCTTCTTGCAGGAAGCTAGTGGATAGTTTAAGCAAGTCAAAGATCAAATTTTTGCTGGTGGTTGATAGAGTGTGGGAGTCAAAGGGTTAATAGAATTCGTAAAATTCAGATCCCTCCTGCTTCGATTCTCTGCTATCCACTCCAAGTGTTGAGAAATCGATTGGGACGATGGCTCCATAGACATGTTTCACATGACTCCTATTAACCCATCCTGGCTGATCACTTTAGGTAGCTGTTAAGATATGGTAAAGATGATCCTATGACCCTGAATTCATAGGGGAGTGAGGTGGTTAAGACCTCAACTTGTCAGGGGACAGCATTATGATGGGCAGCTATCCCATCTCATCTTCCTAACTGCCTTCCCTTCTCTCCCTGCCCTGAACGGGATCAAGGAGCCAGGTCATAGGTCAGAGCACTGGAGGCCGCACGTACAGCAGTTTTGTTTGGTCAGGCTTTGATAATCAAGTAGGTCATAGAGGAAATCGTGATCAGTACTGTCGTTAAGCGTGTCTACGACAGACATGTCTGATAAGTATGTCTACAACATCAGTCGCCGTGGTGTAGTGGTTAGCGCAACGGACTACCGACCGGAAGGTTGTGGGTTCGAATCCCCGTCAGTCCTTTCGCCCGGTTGCCCTGGTACAGAATATTGGAGAGAGAGATTTATTTTCCAGGTCGCTCCCCTTGAAAGCCAATCAGCCTTCTTGCCTTTCTGAAGTCTTGGCGACGCGCTCTCAAAGAGAAGAGCAGCTCAAATTTCACATGGAGATCCACTGTGACAAAAAGACATAAATAATAATAAAATAATGAAATAAATATATACATATGTAGAAAAGCTGGATGGAAAGAGAGCACCAGGTAGACCCAGGGAGAAGATATTGTACGGACTTGCAGAGTGGCTGAAGACAAGGAGGGTGGAAGAGATGCTTGAGGCAACAAGAGATAGAGACAGATGGAAGTCCATGATCGCCAACGCCATGCAGCAGGGCACCTGATGATGATGATGATGTAGAAAAAATAAGCATCATCTATACCATATGCCTGCATATAAACCGTTCACGTTTTCGAGGTTCTACATACTTGTCTTACGGGTTCTGTGATTGATTGCTTTCCCCCTTTCTTTTACTTATATCTTTTTAATATCTCAACAGATTTACCGTAAGGCATCTTTGCTTTTTTTTCCCCCTATAATTGTTGTACCGTGTGAAATCTGGGCCTTTTTCTGAAATATTGTATCATGCCAAACCCGTGATGGATTTTTTTCCAACAATTGTTTTACCGTGTGAAATTCTGGCTGACTTTTACCCAGGCTTTTAAAAAGAATGTCCTTTTTGTTTGTTTGTTTGGGGGTGGGGGGGCGGGGGTTCAGTATATTTACATTGTGAAATGTGGTTGTGTTTTTGTATGGGATGGACTCCTTTCTACAGAGCTTTGTCTCAGAAACAAGTCCATTGTTGCCATGGAAGCGCGTGCCGTGCACCTGCACGTGGGTCTCCATTTATCGTGTGATCTCAAAGACCGTAACTCACCACTCTGTCAGCGAACAACTGAACGCACTGACCGATAACTCCAGAGATGTTGAACTCATCTGACTGAAGCCAGGTTCACTTTTTTCTTTTGCGTTCTCTCTCTCTCTCTCTCTGTCTCTCTCTGTGTCTGTCTGTCTCTCTCTCTCTCTCTGTCTCTGTCTCTCTGTGTGTGTCTCTCTCTGTGTCTCTCTCTCTCTCTCTCTCTGTGTCTCTGTCTATGTCTATGGCTGTCTGTCTGTCTCTCTCAGTCTCTCTCTCTCTCTCGGTCGGTCTGTTTGTTTATCTGTCTGTCTGTCTGTCTCTCTTCTTCCTTATTTCTCTCTCTCTTTCTCTCTTTAATTCTCTCTCTGTGTCTGTCTCTCTCTCAGTCTCTCTCTCGGTCTCTGTCTGTCTCTCGGTCTGTCTCTCTCCCTGTCTGTCTGTCTGTCTCTCTGTCTCTGTCTCTGACTGTCTGTCTGTCTGTCTCTCTGTCTCTGTCTCTCTCTCTCGGTCGGTCTGTCTGTCTGTCAGTCTCTCTTCCTCCTTACTTCTCTCTCTCTTTAATTCTCTCTCTCTCTCTCCCTCCCCCACCTCTCTCTCTTGTTGTTGACAGGGTGCGTTTTGCTATCTTAAAATGATTTGCACCTGCAGACTTTGCACGTGTAAGAAAGTCAAAGATGGCCCTGTGATCGAGTGCATGGGTTCAACAACTTCAACGACCATGATCTCCTCCCTCCCCCCTTTCCCCCGCGTTGTCCTCTTCTTTTCTTTCACGTTTTTCAGTTTCAGACTTCATAAGGTGATTGTCTGGATGAGCGCTTTCCAGTTGTGGCTGTCTTAACCATTTGACTACCGCACCCTGCCCACCAGCATTCTGCATTGTCAACTATGCTAGCAAATCAAAAACAACACTCTGACTCCCTCACCCTAGCCACCAGCTTCCTGCAGGAAGGTGAGGAAGTCAAAGGGTTAAGTTTTTGCAGCTGGTAGATAGGTGTGGGAGTTAAAGGGTTAAGTTTTGCAGTTGGTAGATAGGGTGTAGGAGTCAAAGGGTTAAGCTGACTGAGTAGTCTTAGGGTTAAGTTTTTGCAGTTGATAGATACGGTGTGGGAGTCAAAGGGTTAAGCTGACTGAGTAGTCTGATGACAGCCAGTTTCTACCAGATTAGTGTGGAAAGTTAATTCAGCAAGATGTATAGGACATTTTATGGGGCAAGAGAAATTAGAGAACCTGGTCACAACAGGAAAACTGGAGAGAAAAGCAGCACCAGGTGGACCCAGGTAGAAAATATTGGACGGACTTGCAGATTGGATGAGGACAGAAAGGATGGGAGATGTACTTGCAGTGACAAGGGATAGATTCGTATGTAGGGTCATGATCGCCAACGCCATGCGGCAGGGCACATGATGATGATGATTCAGCTGTTATCTCTCTCTTTTTTTGTGTCAATTATAATGCCTTTACGTTGTCGACAAAAGTTTGTCAGAATTCATTCCTCCAACTGCCATTTTATGAAAAGGCTTTAACAAACTTGCGCCAAAATAATTCATTCATTCATTCATTCATTCATTCATTCATTTCATTCATCATTCATTTATTCGTTCATTCATTCATCTCTCTCTTTCTCTTCCTTCTCTATCTCTCTGTGCGCGTGCGCGCGTGTGTGTTAGGGGGTATTTTACTTCAGTTCATGGATATTCAAAAAAAAAAAAAAAGTATCGGGATTTGTACGCTAAAATAATAACAACAATAAGTTTGCACGCGCTTGCGCTAACACTAATTATGCATGACCGCTTTCGCGTACAGAAAGGAACAAGGAGATCTACACCCACACCCACACCCACCCACCCACACCCAGACACATCCCCCTCCTCCCCCCACACACGCACACAAGACGAAAACATGAGATATTCTAATAGAATTTGTGAAAACGAATCGCAGACATACGTAGAGAGAGGGAAGAGGTCGTAGAGTGAGTGCCCAGATAAGATTACTTGGGTATCTGTCTGTCTGTCTGTCTGTCTATGTCTCTATCCATCCATCCATCTAGCTCTCACTGTCTTAAGGCGCTGACACACGAGTCGTCTCATTTTGAGGAGAGCCTGTGAACCTGTTTGAACCTATGAGGTCAACCCACAGACATTTTAAAAATATTTTTTATGTCTTTGGGTCAGACCTGTCAGTTTCAGTATCAGTTTCAGTTTCTCAAGATGACGTCTCCGCGCTCGGAACGAATTCCATATGCACTAACTTCACAGGTGCCACGTGTATGGTGATCGTGGTACATGCCTTTAGCCTGCACATAAACCCATGAGCTGGCCAGGTCCTGAGGCCCTACGTAGACTGTTTTACCTAGTTTATATTTTATCCTGGTATTTTATCAGCCTACCACCAGAATAATCTTGGTTACATGTAAATAGCATGTCAGTGTGGAAGGACAGAGAGTTAGAACGATCCTTTTGGAACAGATGTGAGATGTAGGTCACTGGGAGTTTCGCTGTTTTGCTTATCAGGCGTCAGAAGCAAATATGAAGAGAGAACACAGTTGTCTTCTCCTTGTAAGTTTTGCTTTGACTATTGCCCTGGACTTGTGGAGGCAGGTGGAGAGAGCTGCTGAGGTTGTGCGCAAACAACAGCAACTTACATATATGTGCATGGCACCTAGCGCCAACCCCCCTCACAAACATTGAGATCCCACATGAGGGTACGTACAC
>JAPXFY010000018.1:30828869-30836369 GCA_030674185.1 Monoplex corrugatus | reverse complement strand
CACGCACACGCACATACTCACTCACTCACACACATACACACATACACATACACATACATGCACATACACACATACACACATACATACACATACATGCACATACACACATACACACAAACACACATAAACACCCGCGCGCACAGACACAGACACACACATAGATACACACACACACAAACAAACAAACAAATAAACAAACAAACAAACAAATAAACAAACAAACAAACAAACAAACAAACAAACAAACAAACAAACAAACAAACACAAACACAACACAGACAGATCCATTCATTCATAAAAAGTCGCAGTCCCGTACAACACAGCATGTTCTCGTACAAACGTAATTTTGATTACAAAAAAAAAAAAAAAATCCTAATTTAATCGGCAGCCGTTTACCAGTGCCAAGGACAGGACAGCAACACAAAACAAAGCTTATTTGATTATTAACACAAGTTAGGCGCCTGCCTCGTTTTCTTAATGTAATAAGCGTTCATTTCTTGTTTGATTATACCCTTAGCTGTGATTACAAAAACACAATAAAGAAGAGTATTGCCACAGAATCCGTGGTCCAGTTTGCTAGCTTCACAAGCTGCCAATCTCGTTTTGAGACGTTCAGGTGATATACGTATTAGTTTCATCATATCCAGCGAAAGTACTAATATCCTTGATGATGCTTTCAGACGTTGAGCAGGTCGTATGATGCAGTTTTATGTTTTGAGACAAATTCCGTGTCTTGTGATCTCCAAGGCTTCTCTAATCGTTTTTCTGCCCTCCTGTTCTCGCCCTTGAGTTTGCGTGTGCTTTGTGCCCTGGAGTTTGGCCCTTGTTGGCTGATTGCCTTGGTAAATGGTAAGAGTTCGCGCTTGGGTTTGATTTTTGTATCAAGACTTGGCACCTTATAAATGTCATCATTAGTATAATTATTGTTTTTATTGTTGTTGTTATCATCATCATCATCATCATTATTATTATTATTATGATTATGATTATGATTATGATTATTATTATCATTATCATTATGCTGTTATTATGTTCTGTGGACAAGATTTGTTGAAAACATTTTTGTGAAGAAATTTGCTTTTATGAGAATGACTTTTCGGTAACGGTAATGTGTTGCATATGGAGGGCCATGATCGCCAACGCCATGTGGCAGGGAAATTGATAATGATGATGATGATGATGATGAATGGTTGTGGCATAACCTTTTCTTAAACCTTGTGGGTCTTTTGTGGCCAGATTTCTTCCTGTTTTGAGTGATCGTATGATTACCTATATGCCTTGAAAAGTGCACTTGTTCTAAAATGCTCGAATACGATCTAGACCAACCACACCCATGCAGTCTGTCCTGTCGTAAACTGAAGATTTTGTGTACATGTATATTGCCAAATTTCGATACCATCCGTAAATATAATCAAAACAAACATGGTAGTTTACAATATTTCGTCGAAATGAAAATTTTAAGAAAAATCACGAGGAGGACGAGACCTTTGAAACAATAAGCTTGCATCAGCAAAATGATGACCAACGAAAAGGCGAGGTCTTACGTTACAGACTGGTCAGCGTTTAGGACAGTTTGTGTGTCATGCATTAGAGTCCATTTCCATTGTCCACGGTTATGTACATGTGAGCCAGCCAGTGAGGGATGTATACAATGTCAAGAACCTGACGCCCGTGGGAAAGTTGTCGTAGGACCGACAAGAGGGAGACCTGACTGTTTGCTGAATGGCGGGTTGACCAATAACAACCAGCACGCTTTAAGCTAGCGTCAGTGTTGTCGTCATGGTAACCGTCGCCGTCTGCTGTCTTGTCCCCTTGTCTGACCCATTCTATGGCCGTTATTGTCCGGCCTTTGTTTGGCCATTACTGTCCGGCCTTTGTTTGGCCATTATTGTCTGGCCTTTGACCGTTATTGTCTTGGCACTGTTGGCTGTTACTGTCTGGCCTTTGGCCGTTATTGTCTGGCCTTTGGCCGTTATGTCTGGCTTTGGCCTTTGGCCGTTATTGTCTGGCCTTTGTTTGGCCGTTACTGTCTGATCTTTGTATGTCCGTTATTGTCTGGCCTTTGTTTGGCTGTTATTGTCTGACCTTTGTTTGGCTGTTATTGTCTGGCCTTTATTTGACCGTTATTGTCTGGCCTTTGTTTAACCGTTATTGTCTGGCCTTTGTTTAACCGTTATTGTCTGGTCTTTGTTTGACCGTTATTGTCTGACCTTTGTTTGACCATTATTGTCTGGCCTTTGTTTGACCGTTATTGTCTGGCCTTTGTTTGACCGTTATTGTCTGGCCTTTGTTTGACCGTTATTGTCTGGCCTTGTTTGACCGTTATTGTCTGGCCTTTGTTTAACCGTTATTGTCTGGCCTTTGTTTGGCCGTTATTGTCTGACCTTTGTTTGACTGTTATTGTCTGGTCTTTGTTTGACCGTTATTGTCTGGTCTTTGTTTGACCGTTATTGTCTGGCCTTTGTTTGACTGTTATTGTCTGGTCTTTGTTTGACCGTTATTGTCTGGTCTTTGTTTGACCGTTATTGTCTGGTCTTTGTTTGACTGTTATTGTCTGGTCTTTGTTTGACCGTTATTGTCTGGCCTTTGTTTGACTGTTATTGTCTGGCCTTTGTTTGACCGTTATTGTCTGGCCTTTGTTTAACCGTTATTGTCTGGCCTTTGTTTTGCCGTTATTGTCTGGCCTTTGTTTGGCCGTTATTGTCTGGACTCTTTGTTTGGCCGTTATTGTCTGATTTTCCTTTTTGGCTTTGGCCGTTATTGTCTGATCTTTGCTTGGCCGTTATTGGCTGCCTTTATTTGATAAAACATTGACAGAACATTCCATCATATGTCATAAACAAAGAAGTGATTGTATTAAGCTTCATTCGTCAAGTGGCAGATATGGCAGCCATTTTCTCCACAAAAATTAATGTGTAAATTCTACGTCACTTTTGTATCGTATTTTTTTATACGATATTTTGTGTAATGATATCTTGTAAAAAAAGTGATATTCAGGAAAATGTGATCGAATTTGTGTTTATCAATGTATACTTTTTCTAGCAGAATTATCAAATCATATTGAATCTGAGCGCATGTTTTTACCAACACCAAATATGATTACATTTTCAGTTACTGTGATGTTTGTAATGTGACACATTTTGACTTCGAAACTTCTTCAATCATTTCTTAAAATCTTTCGACGTTTCCAAAATACGCGATCAGTACTGTCCTTTGTTTTCAAACAGAAGTCCCACTTTTTTTAGAATGATATTAGATTCTAGAAATCTTTGTGTTCAATACGTATTTGAGACTTGTTTTTAGTCCAATTCCTTGTAGTTGATGAAGTTTCATAAATACACTTTTCATCATAATTTAGCCATGTTCTTCTACGCATGGAATATATTTCTTTTAGTGCTGTAGGAATATCATGTGCACATCCATTTGGCATATTAATTCTTGTTTCCTAAATCGACCCTTTGCATTTATTTTAAACAAACAAACAAACAAACAAACAAACAAACAAACAAACATACAACAAACAAACAAACAAACAAACAAACAAACAAACAAACAAACAAACAAACAAGCAAATTAACAAACAAACAAAAAACCCCCCAATATTTACATTTTACTTTGTATTTTGTTCGTCTCGTGTCATAAATGATCCGCTATCATTTAATGGATATGCAATACAGTAAACTCCTTTTCCACTCCAACTTAAGCTTCATCGTATTTTTTCACCATCGTCATAATTTTCATTATGGAGAATCAGTTCTGAGAATAAATCTGTTGGAGTTGTTGATTTTACATTTCTACAGAAATGATTATATACCTTAATCGTGCAAATGTCTGGGATTCCATTTTGTATTCAGATGTTGCATATATTAAATTTTGGAATCCTTTGTACTTCCTAATCAGACTGACTGGATTTTGTTAGCGTCCGTAAGTAGTCCTGAAGCAGTCCACATTTTATGATGTGGTAAACAGATTTCTCAAGGGCTGTCTTCTCTTCATTATTTGTGAGCTGAGCATAAACTGCAGACTGATATATTTTGGGTTTTATTATTATTAGTTGTAATCCCTTTTATATCTTTATCTTCTTTTATCATTATTGCTAATATTTCAACTTATGACATAAACGAATAAGCAAGTTTGGGTCATTTGTCTGCGACCTCCTTTTACAGAGACTTTATATATTATAGGTCGTTTCTATTGATTTTGCATACTTTTCCAAAGCCATAAGCTTGTAAAGCTTTGAACAGAAATTGCCAATCTAAAGAATCAAAAGCTTTTTCAAAGTCCAGGCAAAGTAGGAATCCAGGTAATTTCCTTATATTTAAGTAACTAATTAAATTGTAGATTAGTCTAATATTGTGTCCTAGGTATCTGTTTGCAGCGAAGCTTGTTTAATCTTCATAAATTCGGAAGGATTTTTTAAATTTCTACTTGCAATACACGCAACTCCAATCTTATACAACCCATAGTAGTAAAAGAGGCCTCCAGTTGTTCTTGAATTCTTGCGGTGTGTCATGTTTTGAGCTGCAGTCAAAAGTCCTTCTTTTGGGGTTGCCGAAAGTTGTTATTCTTCTTTAAATGACTGATTTAAAACTCAAACAGCAAATGGACCAAATTTTTGTTCCATAAGATTTATAAAATTCTGCCCCAAACCCGCCACCCCTGAACTCTTTACATTCTTAGTGTTTTTAAAAATGCAGATCCTGTTTCTTCCAAATCTATTTTTCCTTCTGAAAAGTGTCTGTCATCTTCGCATATAAATTAGACACTTGTTTATCAAATCGTTAATTCACATGATTCGAATGTTCTCTTTATGTATAGGTTTTCTTATACAATGCACTTACCCCCTGGTCAGATTCATTACGCAGAGTTCTGACCAGTCAGTTTGATTACACTTTTACTTATAACAGTGTCGATTTTCTAACTTGTAGAAATAATTTTACCCTCTCGGTAACCCACTTCCCTCTCCATGTTAAAATAACCACGTGCATTTTTCTTTTCCTTAACCAGACTAATAATTGCTTTTTTTCTTTCAGTATCTTTTTCGGTCTTATCTATATTTGTCTCCAGTCGTTCAATGTCCCCCATCAACACACTTTTTTCTCTGCTGCTTTCTTTTTCCTCACTGTAGCTGAAACTATGGATTTTTTTAAGATCGTATTTTCATCAGTGAAAAGTCTATGAGTAATTTATCTGGAGCATTGAGGACTATTTCCATAAGAGATACATTGTTAAGTATAATTGCATCATAATGTTCAGAAGAGTATTATCATATAATGCTATCTATTAGTTTATTTCTTTCTTCTACATATTGTTTTGCTTTCAATAAAGAAGACATGAACTTCGGGAATGTATTTTTACAATTTTTAATTTCAGAATAAGACTAGAGTGATCCTATCTATATCCAGGCAAAGTATTGGTATCTTCAAAGTATAACATGAGGTTTTGAGACAAAAGAAAATAAACTAATCAACCATGTTAAAGAGATGAGATCTTGTCCATATAAGCCGTAAAATCTGTGGATGTTCTCTCCATATATCTGATATGTTCTGTTCTTGCATCATATTTTCCACTATTTCTTTTGCTCTTGATATTGACGTAGTTGTCATAATCTAAACATGGACCAAGGACTAGATTCCAGTCAATACTAAGACGAGATTTTGATGATACTTTGTTGACTTTAAATTCAAAATTGTTTTCAAATGATATGACCAGGTATAGGTGCAATGAAGCTAAGGAAGCTTGGCTGAATACAAAATGCAAAGAGATAGAAGACCAACACAAAATGGATCCTCAGGGTATGCACAGACGAATTGAAGAAATTGTCCACAGGAAAAATACATGCACATCAACTGGTTGCTTAAAATCGAAAGATGGCACGCTTATCATGGAAAAAGACAAAATACTGGACAGATGGGGAGAGTACATTAAAGACCTTTTTGAGGATGACAGAAACGAAGAAAACATTATAAAAAAGAACTTTGAAGGACCACCCATAATGAAAGATGAAGTTAGAGCAGCACTGAAAAAGATGAAACCAGGAAAAGCCCCAGGACCAGACATCATTATTACAGAGATGATTGAAGCCCTGGAGGAATTTGGCATAGAAAAAATAACAGTCCTCCTAAATTTACGACACCGGAAAAATCCCCAAAGATATGTCAAAATCAATTTTCATTGCACTTCCAAAGAAGACAGGGGCTATAGAATGCGAATTCCATCGCACAATCAGTTTGATGAGTCATGTAACAAAAATCCTGTTAAGAATAATCATGATGAGGACAAGGAATAGAATCAAAAGAGAAATAGCAGAAGAACAGTGTGGATTTGTGGAGGGGAAGGGAACTATTAATGCCATATACATCCTGAGAACTATCATAGAGAGGTCAATTGAGATGAATAAGGATTTGTATTTATGCTTTGTTGACTATACCAAGGCTTTCGATCGGGTTCGACATGAAGAATTGATCAACCAACTGGAGAGACTCAATGTTGATGGAAAAGATCTACGAATAATCAGAAATATGTACTGGGAACAAACAGCTGCACTGAGAATAGAAAACAATATAAGCTCTTTCCAAAACATCAAAAGAGGAGTCAGACAGGGTTGTGTTTTGTCACCAGATCTGTTTTCACTTTATAGCGAAAACATCATTAGAAACCTAGAAGAAGACCCTGGATTAAAGGTTGGAGGGAAAATGATAAACAACATTCGATACGCAGATGACACCGTGCTAATTGCAGAAAATGAAAGGGACCTACGAAACCTTGTGAATATACTAGAAATAGAAAGCAAAGGTAAGGGGTTGGAACTAAATAGCAGGAAGACTGAAGTCATGGTGATCAGTAAAAAAAACATGAAATCCCCTCATGCAAAATAACAGCAAATGACACAACCTTGACACAGGTTAATAAGTTCAAATACCTGGGAACGGTCATTTCATCAGACGGCAGATGCACATCGGAAATAGCCTGCAGAATCGGCCAAGCCAAAACAGCATTCAAGAAGATGACAAACATTCTTACCAACAAATGCCTATCAATTAACATCAGGAAGAGAGTCCTTGAATGTTATATAGAACCAATACTGTTATACGGATGTGAGGCGTGGACAGTCAGCAAGCAAAGCCAGAGCAAGACTGAGGCAGTCGAGATGTGGTTTCTAAGAAGACTGTTGAGAGTTCCATGGACAGCAAAGAAAACAAACGAGACAGTCTTGATGGAGGCAGACACAAGTAGATCACTCATAAGGAAGATTAGGAAAAGACAGGCAACATTTATAGGCCATTTTATGAGAAAGGGGGATTTGGAGCACCTGGTCACAACGGGAAAGCTGGAGGGAAGGAGAGCACCGGGTAGACCCAGGGAGAAAATGCTGGACGGACTTGCAGAGTGGCTGGGGATGAGGAGGGTGGGGGAGATGCTAGGGGCAACGAGAGATAGAGACAGATGGAAGTCCATGATCGCCAACGCCATGCGGCAGGGCACGTGATGATGATGATG
>JAPXFY010000018.1:30818869-30823869 GCA_030674185.1 Monoplex corrugatus | reverse complement strand
AAATAGTTCCATAACCCTGTGGTCGTAGGGGAGTGAGGTGGCAGAGACGTCAACTTTTCCCGTAGCCAGCACCACGAGGGCGCGTCTATCCCCTCTCCCTCGCTTCAAATTATCATATTCATATTCACATTTTTTAAACCAAGATTTCAGAAAGGCAAGAAGGTTAATTGGTTTTCAAGGGATGAAACCTGGGAAATCAGCTTATCTCTCCAATGATTTTGACCAAGGCAGCCGGGCAATGCCCTGCTCTTCATGATTTTCAACTGCCGTGGGATCTTCAGCGTGCGCAGCCATAAGGCACACGGGTCCGACTCGTTTTTCGTCCCCTTCCAAAGGACTAGACGTTCAGTTCGATTTTCCGGTCAAACTGAGGAGAAACGTCAAGGCCTCTAGGGCGAGCGAACCCTGAAACCTCGAGTTTAGTTTTTGGCAGGCGAACGTCAGAACCATTCTGCCACTCTTCTCCCTTGGGGGCCCGTCCGGGATTCTTACTGCCAGGTCACTGGTTGTTTAACTTACTGTCAAGTCACTGGTTGTTTAACATACTGTCAAGTCACTGGTTGTTTAACTTACTGCCACGTCACTGTTTGATTTAGCTTAGTTATACGCCACTGGTTGGCTTAGTTAGTCACATGTCACTGCCCGAAGTCAGTGTCACGCAAAGCAGTATGTAGAAGCATGAGACACAACTCTTACATTTTATGTAGGAGCAAGGGACGTGACTCTTAGTTAAGGGGTATAACGGTATCTGCGAAGGACCCTGAAAAACAGAAAATTATCATCAGAACGCATAATTAAATATAACAAGCAAGACAGGCGCAAATTTTCGGCCAAGTGACCTTTGGCAAGCGCACGCAAAAGACAGCAAAGATTAAATGCATAACATTTAGTGGGAAAAAAGTAGAAGACTTCCCTGGCATTTGAAGAGGTTCCGTCTGTCTTGTGTTGTTTTCATTGACTACGCGTTTGGATTCCATTTTTGTGGATTTCTGGTTCCTACGTTTGAACGCTAGCTGTCACTTTGATTTTGACTTGTATCTGTATAGCTGTCACTTTGATTTTGACTTGTATCTGTATAGCTGTCACTTTGATTTTGACTTGTATCTGTATAGCTGTCACTTTGATTTTGACTTGTATCTGTATAGCTGTCACTTTGATTTTGACTTGTATCTGTATAGCTGTCACTTTGATTTTGACTTGTATCTGTATAGCTGTCACTTTGATTTTGACTTGTATCTGTATAGCTGTCACTTTGATTTTGACTTGTATCTGTATAGCTGTCACTTTGATTTTGACTTGTATCTGTATAGCTGTCACTTTGATTTTGACTTGTATCTGTATAGCTGTCACTTTGATTTTGACTTGTATCTGTATAGCTGTCACTTTGATTTTGACTTGTATCTGTATAGCTGTCACTTTGATTTTGACTTGTATCTGTATAGCTGTCACTTTGATTTTGACTTGTATCTGTATAGCTGTCACTTTGATTTTGACTTGTATCTGTATAGCTGTCACTTTGATTTTGACTTGTATCTGTATAGCTGTCTCATGATCATTTGTTCTTCTGCTACTGTTTTCTTCTTCTTCTTCTTATTTTTATTCGTTCCGAGCCATGCTTTTTTGTTTTTTGTTTTTTGTTTTTGGTTGCGTGTACGCATGTTGTTAGGCCCACATTGTGTTGTGTTACTGCACAGTCTGCATGCAGATTTTGACTTCCGTGGGCGTGCATGCAAGGTGTTCTCGTGTTTTCATACGCCACCGAACACAGATATAGCTGACAGAATTTTTAAACTGCGTACTTGATATTCAACACACGTGTGTACACTGAAAGGAGTTCAGGGACTCTTAGCGATATACACAAAAGGAAAATTACCGACAGACTCATGAAAATTTTGACAGATGGAACACACCCATAACAGGAAAATATTAAAACGAGATGGTTGGTCAGAAGTCTTAGTTTTAGAACTCCATACACAAGAACGTCGCTTTACCTGAATTGAATCATTCCCACAGCCATTCACAAATTCCACCAACATTCTCACCGTTTGAACTATTTTTTTCCCGATATGCATTGATCACTTTGTGTATGTGTTGGTGCAGCCAGTGACTGCAAAAATCAATTTCCCTGTGGATTAATAAAGCGTTTTTGAGCTGAACTAAACTGAACTGATCTGCATGTATGCTAACCTAGGGACGAGGGAAAATACTCACCCTTTGTTCATCAACGTGTCACTCTGGGAGGATCAAACCTGCGCCTTCCAATTGGAAATGGAACATCTTAACCATCTTGGTTATTGCCCTCGTTTCTATGAGTTTGATCTGTATGGTTTTTTTTTCTTTTTGTACCCACAGAAAACTGGGAAAGAGAGGAGAAGAAGAATATTATTAAGACCTGTCGTCCTTTTCTCCACTTGTGAAGAAGGGGAAGCATAGCCAGAAGTTCCTGTGTCAGACAGACCTTAACACAGGTGGATGGACAGAGGGGTGGATGGACAGAGGGGTGGATGGACAGAGGGGTGGATGGACAGAGGGGTGGATGGACAGAGGGGTGGATGGACAGAGGGGTGGATAGACAGAGGGTGGATGGACAGAGGGGTGGATAGACAGAGGGTGGATAGACAGAGGGGTGGATAGGCAGAGGGGTGGATAGACAGAGGGGTGGGTGGACAGAGGGGTGGATAGACAGAGGGGTGGATAGACAGAGGGGTGGATAGACAGAGGGGTGGATAGACAGAGGGGTGGATGGACAGAGGGGTGGATAGACAGAAGGGTGGATAGACAGAGGGGTAGATGGACAGAGGGTGGATAGACAGAGGGGTGGATGGACAGACACCAACAGACATGTCATTGCCACAGCCTGCCTTCACATTATCTTTCATACATTGGCTTCAGACTTTCGTCATCATGACATCACGATGACCGGCAGATGACGCAATCCGCAGAGCATAACTTTACAGATTCATTCATGCGCATGCATACTGACAGCACCAAGCGTATGGACAAATGTGTTTGGAAGTCTGTTTCTCTCTTAACCGTTTAACTCTCTCACCCTATTCACCGGCTTACAAGTGTTTCACACTGTCCATCAGTTTACAACAGGGAGGAAACCAAAAAAAAAAAAAAAGACTTGTTGCAAGAAGCTGGTAAATAGAGTGAGTAAATCAAAAAAAGACTGTTGTAGGAAGCTGGTGGATAGGTGAGGAAATCAAAGAAAGACTTGTTGTAGGAAGCTGGTGGATAGGGTGAGGAAATCAAAGAAAGACTTGTTGTAGGAAGCTGGTGGATAGAGTGAGTAAATCAAAGATAGACTTGTTGTAGGAAGCTGGTAAATAGAGTGAGTAAATCAAAGAAAGACTTGTTGTAGGAAGCTGGTGGATAGGGTGAGGAAATCAAAGAAAGACTTGTTGTAGGAAGCTGGTGGATAGAGTGAGTAAATCAAAGATAGACTTGTTGTAGGAAGCTGGTGGATAGGGTGAGGAAATCAAAGAAAGACTTGTTGCAGGAAGCTGGTGGATAGGGTGAGGAAACCAAGGAAAGACTTGTTGCAGGAAGCTGGTGGATAGGGTGAGGAAATCAAAGATAGACTGTTGTAGGAAGCTGGTGGATAGAGTGAGGAAATCAAAGAAAGACTTGTTGCAGGAAGCTGGTGGATAGGGTGAGTAAATCAAAGAAAGACTTGTTGCAGGAAGCTGGTGGATAGGTGAGGAAATCAAAGATAGACTTGTTGCAGGAAGCTGGTGGATAGGGTGAGGAAATCAAAGATAGACTTGTTGTAGGAAGCTGGTGGATAGGGTGAGGAAATCAAAGAAAGACTTGTTGAGGAAGCTGGTGGATAGGGTGAGTAAATCAAAGAAAGACTTGTTGTAGGAAGCTGGTGGATAGGGTGAGGAAATCAAGATAGACTTGTTGCAGGAAGCTGGTGGATAGAGTGAGGAAATCAAAGATAGACTTGTTGTAGGAAGCTGGTGGATAGAGTGAGTAAATCAAGATAGACTTGTTGTAGGAAGCTGGTGGATAGGGTGAGGAAATCAAAGAAAGACTTGTTGAGGAAGCTGGTGGATAGGGTGAGTAAATCAAGATAGACTTGTTGCAGGAAGCTGGTGGATAGGGTGAGGAAATCAAGAAAGACTTGTTGTAGGAAGCTGGTGGATAGGTGAGTAAATCAAGGAAAGACTTGTTGCAGGAAGCTGGTGGATAGGGTGAGTAAATCAAGATAGACTTGTTGCAGGAAGCTGATGGATAGGGTGAGTAAATCAAGGAAAGACTTGTTGCAGGAAGCTGGTGGATAGGGTGAGGAAACCAAGGAAAGACTTGTTGTAGGAAGCTGGTGGATAGGTGAGTAAATCAAAGATAGACTTGTTGCAGGAAGCTGGTGGATAGAGTGAGTAAATCAAGAAAGACTTGTTGCAGGAAGCTGGTGGATAGGGTGAGTAAATCAAGGAAAGACTTGTTGCAGGAAGCTGGTGGATAGGGTGAGGAAACCAAGGAAAGACTTGTTGTAGGAAGCTGGTGGATAGGTGAGGAAATCAAAGAAAGACTTGTTGTAGGAAGCTGGTGGATAGGGTTAGGAAATCAAAGAAAGACTTGTTGTAGGAAGCTGGTGGATAGGGTGAGGAAATCAAAGATAGACTTGTTGCAGGAAGCTGGTGGATAGGGTGAGTAAATCAAAGAAAGACTTGTTGTAGGAAGCTGGTGGATAGGGTGAGGAAATCAAAGATAGACTTGTTGCAGGAAGCTGGTAGATAGGGTGAGGGATCGAAAGGGTTAATAAGCCGTTAGATAAGTGTGAACAGGTCAAACTGCTGTAGATTTCAAGAGGTCAACCAACAGCACCACCTACTGAACTGTACATCGTAACGTTGGGAATAGGATAGCCTGCCATTCGCTCCCAAAAGCTGAGGAGGTTAAGCTCGACATGGTGTGGTTGCCGTATGGATGGGCTTCAGGTGTGAGCACATAATCCCAGACACCCAGCTATAAACAGATAGCTGTTCCTCTAG
>JAPXFY010000018.1:30803869-30813869 GCA_030674185.1 Monoplex corrugatus | reverse complement strand
TCTGTCTTCAGACACTTTGCAAGTCCGTCCAATATCTTCTCCCTGGGTCTACCTGGTGCTGTCTTTCCCTCCAGCTTTCCCGTAGAGACCAGGTGCTCCAATTCCCCTTTCCTCACAAAATGGCCGATAAATGTTGCCTGTCTTTTTTTAATCTTCCTTATGAATGATCTTCTTGTGTCTGCCTCCATCAAGACTGTCTCGTTTGTTTTCTTTGCTGTTCATAGAACTCTCAACTTTCTTCTTAGAAACCACATCTTGGCTGCTTCAATCTTGTTCTGGCTTGGCTTGTTGACTGTATAACAGTATTGGTTCTATATAACATTCAAGAACTCTCTACCTGATGTTAATTGATAGGCATTTGTTGGTAAGAATGCTTTTCATCTTCTTGAATGCTGTTTTGGCTTGGCCGATTCTGCTGGCTATTTCTCATGTGCATGTGCCGTCTGGCGAAATGATCGTTCCCAGGTATTTAATTTAAATTTATCAACCTGTCAACCTGTCCTGCTGTTTACGTCCTTAGGATAGACAAACCATGACACCACTGCCATGGACATTATTTTACGTCCTTGGGACAGGCACCCTTCAAAGTGACGCCTGGAGTTAGACAGGATTCTTTCCATCTCTCTTCTTTTCAGGACCTGATTGACCTACAAGAATTGTGGAAGACGTCCCATTCAGCTGTTGCTTTTTTCCCCCAGGTTTCTATTTTGGACATTCTGTGTTTAGCTGTTGTTCCTTTCTGCTACATAGCTAACTGGAAAAGGCAAAATGATTCCTCAGCCTTGTGATGCAGATGAAAATGAAAGAAAAGCATCAAGGGGAAGAGAGAGAGAGAGAGCTATACGATAAATGCCATCCTGTGTTATACTTTATCGTATACAAACCTTTGGTCACAATGGACTCACCATGTAAAGTTTGAAATGCTCTCCTCGTGGACAGGATGATGGTGGTAGTGGTGGTGGTGGTGGTGTAACAACAGTGCAGATCTATTAAAACGTTCACCTGCCAACAAGTAAACTCGTGGTTCGAGGGTTCGTTTCCGTTACAGGCTTCGCCTTTTCTCCTCAGTTTGATCGGAAAATCGAACTGAACGTCTAGTCCTTCGGAAGGGGACGAAAAACAAGTCGGACCTGTGTTTCGTCTGGCCTGCGTATGCTAGAGATCCCATAGCAGTTGAAAACCATAAAGAGCAGGGCATTCGCTTGGCTGTCCTGAAAAAAGAAACAACTAGTGGAGAGAGTTTCATTTCTCAGGTCCCTCCCTACTCTTGAGGCCCAGTTAGCTTCTGCCTTTGTGAAGTCACGATTTTAAAAAAACAAACAGAAAGAGATGAAAAGAGGTATGTGTGTGTGACAGAGAAGATGAGTTGGGTCAATCCTGTGTGTGTGTGTGTGTGTGTGTGTGTGTGTGTGTGTGTGTGTGTGTGTGTGTGTGTGTGTGTGTGTGTGTGTGTGTGTGTATGCGGTGGTCTTTGATTTAATGTCTATTCATTAAAGTAATTTCAGACACACACACACACACACACACACACACACACACACACACACACACACACACACACACACACACACACACACACACACAGGGGGAAGGGGGCGGGGAGGAGGAGTGAAGGGGACATTTGAAATTGTCAATTTTGATCTTGAGAAAAGATGATCCAGAAAACAACTGTTTCGAAGAGGGGAAGGTAAAACTAACAAATAACGTTACCGTAATTAGCGATTTAAACAAACAAATGAACAAACAAAATTTATAGATATCTAGAATAAATGAATAAAAATAAAACTAAGAATTGACTAAACATAACAGTGAACAGGTATAATAACATTTTAAAGGTAATTCGCCAGTAGGACATTTTGACAGGCTAACAAAAAATTCATATTTTCCGCCAGACATATACGGTTTGTTGTGTTGTGTTGTGTTGTGTTGTCTTGTTTCACTGATTATATACACGTAAAAGACATGTATCTCTCTGTCTGTCTGTCTGTCTGTCTGTCTGTCTGTCTCTGTCTCTTACTCTGTGTGTGTGTGTGTGTGTGTGTGTGTGTGTGTGTGTGTGTGTGTGTGTGTGTGTGTGTGTGTGTATGTGTGTGTGTATCTGTGTTCGTGCCTGTGTTTGTTTCTCTCTCTCTCTCCCCCCTCTCTCTCTGTATCTGTGTATGTGTGTGTGTGTGTGTGTGTGTGTTTGTGTGTGTATGTGTGTGTATGTGTGTATATGTGTGTGTATGTGTGTGTGTATGTGTGTGTGTGTGCGTGCGTGTGTGTGTGTGTGTGTGTGTGTGTGTGTGTGTGTGTGTGTGTGAGACAGAGGGAGGATGAAGACTTCAGTCAGGGGTCACTCCTGTCTTCCCCCTTCCAGTTGACGTGTGCTTTGTGCCCTGGACGTTTGGTCGTTGTTGTTGATGGCTTTGCTGAATGATGGGAGCGTTCGCCTTGGTTTGATTCTTGAGTCAAGATTTGGCGCCTTACAAATATTCTACTTATTCTCCTCCTCATCCTCTTCCTCCTCCTCCTTCTTCTTCTTCTTTCTTTTCTTCTCCTGTTATCATTAATATTTTATTATTATTATTATCATTATTATTATCATTATTATTATTGTCAGTGCTTTTTGTCTACTCGTATCTCTATGTACAACAACAACAACAACAACATCACGTACACGGGCCATGTTCCTGCTTATTTCTTCGTTGTCTTATTTGACGGGTGAGGAGGGCCGTGTCAGGGATGACTAGGAGATGGCGAAGAGAATTTCAAAGTGTCAGATTTTTTTTAAGATTTGTAATTTCATACATTTAGTGTGTGTGTGTGTGTGTGTGTGTGTGTGTGTGTGTGTGTGTGTGTGTGTGTGTGTGTGTGTGTGTGTGTGTGTGTGTGGCGCGCGCGTGCGAGTGTGTGTGTGTGTGTGTATTTGTGTCTGTTTGGTGTGTCTGTGTCTGTGTCTATAATTATGTCTGTGTGTATGTATGCGTGTACATTTGTGTCTATATGTGTTGTGCCTGTATCTGTATTTGTGACAGTGCTTTTGTTTGTGTCTTGTCTGTGTCTATGTCTGTGTTTATGTGTGTATCTTTGTGTCTATGTCGATGTGCATGTGCCTGTGTTTTTGTCAGTGTCTGTGTCTGTGTCGTGTTTGTGTCCGTGTCTGTGTCTGTGTGTGTGTCTCTGTCTATGTCTATGTACTCGTCTGTGTCTATGTACGCGTCTGTGTCTGTGTGACAGAATGACTCAATTATGTGTTAGTTAGCCATCTTTTATTAGTGCATGAGTTTTAGGGAAAGTAAAGATTAGAGGGAAACTGCTGCCGACAGGTTAGGGATACATACCTATCAGATGAGGTCAGAGAGATAAATATACCAGTAGATGGGTCGAAGGGCACCGGTAACCCCGTGGACAACACGCATTCCTTAAATGGAGAAGAGCTGGGAAAGAGGCAGCCACAAGCTGCCTGAAAATACAGAGGTGAGCGGTGAACAGATAACCAGAAGACAAGACAGAGAGCCAGGTACTAGCAGAGAGCGCATGCTGGACAGTTAGAGTAGACTGTAAGGGCTAGAAAAAGGAAGACGAAGCCAAGATGGGATGTCTTCAGTATGGAGTGCGAGCACTACACCATTATTTAGTTAGTTAGAGAGATTCGAACCTTAGATATAGGAAACAGTGGGTCCACGCCTGGGAACACATACTTAATGTGCATATAGAATGTGAAAGTGGAGCACTGGTCATGGTGAAGTGGTGAATGTTACAAGTTGTGGACGGTGCTACAATGCTGTTTTCCCCTTATATTTAGGATCAAGTAAGCTGTCTTTGATTATTGCAGTATGCATAGATTTTATTAGACAGTAAGTTAAGATGTGTGACGTACAATAATTGGATAAGCCATGATATGTCTTTGTTAATAAAGCTGTATTCTCCTCAATTTGGAATGGGCTCTTGATTGGCTTGACTGTACCAAGTCCGGGCGATCCTGTCCTCCTGTCTATCCCTGCAAGTGGACATTCCCGGCTCTATGACACTTGATGGAGATGACACTTGTAGGGGGACACAAACCCAAACCTACCATAATTGGTGGACATGCCACCAACCATCCCTTTGATACTTTGTGCAGATGCTCCCTTACCTGTCATTATACATGTGTATGTGTATGTGTACGTGTATGTGTACTGTACGTGTATGTGTATGTGTACGTGTATGTGTATGTGTATGTGTATGTGCATGTGTATGTGTATGTGTACTGTACGTGTATGTGTCTGTTCTGTATCTGTGTCTGTGTCTGTGTCTGTGTCTGTGTGTCTGTGTCTGTGTGTCTGTGTCCGTGTGTCTGTGTCAGTGTCTGTGTCTGTGTGTCTGTGTCTGTTTATCTTTGTGTCTGTGTTTGTGTGTCTGTGTCAGTGTCTGTGTCTGTGTGTCTGTATGTCTGTATCTGTGTCTGTATCTGTGTGTCTGTGTGTCTGTGTCTGTGTCTGTGTATCTGTGTCTGTGTATCTTTGTATCTGTGTCTTGTGTCTGTGTCTGTGTCTGTTGTCTGTGTGTCTGTGTGTCTGTGTGTTTGTGTCTGTGTGTCTGTGTCTGTGTGTCTATGTCTGTGTCTGAAGAGTTGAGTGGAAACCAGTCGTCATCTGCTTTATGTGCCTCTCAAAACTCATCATGGGTAACACCTCTCTCCATGTTGTTCTCCTTTCTAGTTACACCAGCTCTTGTCGTGTCAACTGACGGAACGGACCTTTAGTCAGCATCCTGCTTCTGTTGGAATCTGCAATAAACGTTGCTGGTCATTTTCCTGAACTCTGCTCTGAACTTGGTAACTGTCAGACAGTACAGGTAGAAGTTGGCGGCGCTGTTGGTGTACCACAACATGAGACCTGCTGAGGAGAAGATTGTGTATTTTCCAACAAGGTCAGGGTGCCACTGGTGCACATGGGTGTGATCACAAATGAAGAAGTGATCAAGTACAGTGATGAAGGTGTGGTCAACAACAAGAATGAAACAGATACCGTTACCAAGGTGATAGTCAAAGAGGACACTTTCTTCTCTCTGGACTTCTGTGCGGACTGCTGCACAGTCAGGTGATTTCCTTTGTCTCCGGCAGAGGCCTGAAGGCTCCAGATAAGGACAGTGTTGCTGATGACCAGAAGCACGAAAGGTAGAAGAGAAAATTGAGTCAGGTCTATCCACAGCCAAATGAATGCGAAGAACCATCCGTATGTTTGTGATCGTCCAGCTGGGCAGCAATACAGGACAGTATCACCACATCACTCCTTGCTGTAGCCCCGCCCGTACAGTATGTGACTGTTTATAAGCGTGAATACGACGATAAATAAAATAACAACAGCTCGTGATTTGCACTTTGTCCACACCACATCCACACGATGCGCCCACAGCACTGACGCCGCTCTCTGCATGGTCACAGCAACCAACATCCATAGTGCTGCCGTGGGTCAGGACATGCAATTTACACGTACAGCCCCCAAGTTGATAATGTACGGTGCTCCAAATTCACGGGGAAGCCATATCGGCAATATACTCGTACACATCACCGACAGGTCAGACCAGGCCAGGGCTTTGAAGAAGATAGTGATAAGGGACTCAAGAAAACGTCGCATAATAAGAATGATCATAATGTTACCGAAGATTCCAAACACCAGTATGATAGGTGGACCGAATCGATATTAAGGAACGGTTGGTACATTCTGTCCCACACTGATGACCAAGTGGAGTCTTCCTGCATGTCATCCTTCCAGATGGAATCGTGGCTTGTATTGGCCATTTTCTCCTTTACAAGTGAAGCTTGATTCCTCGGTGGCTCAGCACAGTCCAGTTCAGATCAATTGTGTGTTTGGAATATTTCTATCTTGATCTGCAGCATGGAATATCAGATGTCACTTTCACTGGGAACAAACAAAATTAATGTCAGACTTTATTATATAGCGAAGTTATCTGATATACATCTCGCTATCTCTGTATACTATGAATCAAACAGGTCGTCAGATTTCAATCAAACAGAGAGTGGAAACACCTGAAAAGAAAATACGATGTATCTTAAATAATTGAATAAATAAGACGAATACACGTTCTTGTTGTCTTCTTCCGTCAGTTAAATACGCAATGGTGTCTTGTGTTTCACTGATTATGTATGCGTTGTTATCTTGTCTGGTAAATGAAATAGGCGTTTTTGTTTCACCAACAAATATGCAAATTAAATACGCGTATTTGTTGTATTGTTTTGCCGATCAAATATGCATTCTCCTTGTTGTCAATCACAATACGAGTTTTAGCTGTTTTTGTTTCGCCGATTAAAGACGCTTTTTTGTTGTCTTCTTTCGCCAAATAAGTAGACATTCTTGTTGTTATACATTGCGCCTTCTTGTTACTGTGCTTCTCCAAGCTAATACGCGTTTTTGTTGTTTTGTTTTGCCAGTCAAATATACCTTCTTGTCATCTTATTTCGCCAATCAAATGAGCGTATTCGTTGTGGCAAAACACGTTCTTTCTTGTCGTGTTGTTTCGCCAACCAAATACACGTTTTTGTTGTCATATGTCGCCAATCAAATACTCGTCTTTGTCGTCGTTTGTTATAGATTAATTACCCGTTCTTGTTGTTTTGTTTATCCAGTGAAATAGACGTTATTGTTGCCTTGTTTTGTCAGGTAAGCACATCTTATTGCTGTCATGTTCTGCTCAGGAAATAGGCGTTTTTGTTCCTTTTAACTAAGGTAACAAATTCCAGCGGAAATGATAAATCTATACAGGGCAAACAGTCTAAGTCACAATGCTCGCTGCACTTTTCAAAAAAATATCTTGTCTGTTTAGTTTTGCTCAAAAGGTCTCCATGTAAACGACGTAACATGCATGTCACGCGATAAAATCCGACATAATCATAATTAACCCTTTGACTACTGCATCCTATCCACCACCTGCAAAAACTTAACCCTTTGACTCCCTCATCCTATCCACCTGTTTCCTGCAAGAAGCTGGTGGATAGGGTGAGGGAGTCAAAGGATTAAGTTTTTGCTTTGCTAGCATGTTGAAATGCAGGATGCTGGTGGACAGAGTGCCGGAGCCAAAGGGTTAAAGTAAATTATAAACTTCACTGCACTCTGAAGCCCTGATATTTAGCAGACAGTAACATTGGCGCCCACCGTTCATAAACGTTCATTTTTCAATTTTGATCCCCTGCTTACTTGGGATTATTCACAAAATAGTACAGAAACAATCTCTGCTGACATAGGTACAATATTTGTCACATTGATCTAAACGTATATGTATCTTTCAACGTGTATGTCCTTGTGAAATGTAGATAGATGACAATAGAAAAACAAAAGAAAAACAAATAACGTTTTGATCTCTTGAATATGTGCACTGCGTGTTGTCAACTACCTCAGTTTCTGTCTCTATTTATTTTCGATCATTTTCATTGTTCACACATTTCTGTTGGGATAATTGAAATTATTGATGAAAGTTAGGGTCTGTGCTTTAGGGTTCATTTTGTATGTAAACAGTTGTAGCCTAGGAATAATATCGAGAAATGCGTGTTTATAATGCTCAGAAAGTCTGTCTTTTTATTTATCCAGTTTCCTCCCAGCTATCCCCCCGTGGGGATGCCGGGGGCTCTTTCAGTATAAATATTATCCCCACCTTCTATAAATTCTGTGCTAGAAATTTCCTTTTTTTGTCACTCTCTTTGTTTCTGCCTTGTTCCTTTGCTTTCTGTCATTTCTACCTATCATTTTCTGCCTTGCTGGTCCATTCACCTGCATGTGTTCGATAAAGTCTTATGTACTTTTTCTTGGGATTGATAATTTTCTTAGGATTGATAATTGGGTACATGTATTTAGTGCATTTTTGGCTCTAGGGAGGTGAGGTATGCGGAAGCAATGTTAGATAATGTATGCCTGTTTTTATATATGCTTTGGTGTCCTTATGTATGCTTATATTTGTATTCAGGTGTGTTTTTTAAATCTCCCCTGTGCGATAAATTGGACAGAGTGGTCAACGCCGGGGGCATGTCCTTAGATTATATGCGCGAATGCATTGATATGTGTACTTAATTTTCTTTTCTTTTTTTTTTTCCTTTTCCTGTTGAAGTTTTGTATGTTTTGAAGCAGTTATAGCCCTGGTATGGCTCTACACAGTCGGCTGGGCTTTAAACAATAAAACAACAACAACCTACAGAAACACGTGACTACATCTCAAATCGTGTTCATAATGCTCAGAGAGTCCATCTTTTTGTTTATCCTTTTTCCTTCCGGAAACACGTGACTATATCTCAAACCCAGCCAGCAGCTGATTGGTTGAATGTTAACAATCATCTGCCAATCGAGACTTGAGTGCTGAAGCCGATGTACGTACAACAGGACGTCTTGTGTCTGTTCTGTGACATGAATCAAGTTTCACAACTAGACAAGGGAAACCAGCAATATGCTGAGAAGTTCACAGGTGTTTGCAAGATCGTCTCATGAAGCAGAAACCGGACAGTTTCACACACACACACAGATTTCCTGAAGCGGAGAAGTTTTGTCCGCGGAAGCATGAGGCTTCTGTGACAACATCAGCAAGCCCTGATATAAGAGAATGTCCACATGTTTCCTTTACAGCTGCTAGAAAAGTGGACATTTAGACAGCTACACGTTGAGATCCGCATTAATGTCCCCTATGTCACGTCAGAGTAAATACAACATGACACAACATGCCGAACAGTCACGTTGGCCATGCTAGCTGAGCTTTTCTCACAGGAGGCAAGGATACATGTCTATACTGATGTGTCAGCCACCAATGCTATAACCAACAGTGGGGCTGATACCATCATCCAATTTCCAGGTGCTCAAACCAGAACTGCCAGTGTTGCTACGTGCAAACACTGCACCAACCACCGTAGGCATCATCAGATCATTTCTTTAGCCACGGGCAGAAAGTGATGACGGCCACCTTGTGTCCAAGGAACAGCAAATGGTCCTGATGAGACTTCACACCGGCCACAACTGGCTTGACGTACACATGAACCCAAAGCTTGAACTGACCCATCTCCAGTCTGCCCCTGAGGTGAATAGGACCAGACAGCCCAACACTCACAATGCAGCCATTTGTCCTTTATCAAGTGGAGCGACAGGAGACATGCTCTGGCCACCAACTTTCTGGCAGCCGGGAAGAATTGGAGGAAAAACGGTCACACTGATGGCCAGGTATGGCCTCACCACGGACAGCCAAACGAAAGAAAAAGACATATACAGGTGGACGTAACAACTGAGAAATTAGAGCACCTAGTCACAACAGATTTCACTGTGACTTGCTCTGTATTCAGAATTAGTACGAAAGGTCCTGGAGTTGTTGTCAGTGTGTTCAAGGGATTCGTCACACCTGGGATGTGATCCATCCAAATCTACCAATTACAGTTACATGACAGACACCTTGACCCTGCGCAAAACCGTACGAAGTTTTTCAATTGGGAGGAGAAGGAGGGGGGGGGGGACTATAAAACACACCCACCACCGGAATGTTCAGATCATTACAGTTGGCAATGAACAGGCCAGTTTGTATGTTCCGTGTTGGATGGAATTGAAACGCAGACATGGAATATTGACTTCACAGCTCTACCAAAACGGCCCGTCAGCCCCTGAACACAAACTGGTTCACCATCAAAACATTGAACAGTATCTTGTTTATGAAAGATCCTTTGGAGTAATATAAGCACAACGTTTCGAGCCAAGGCTCTTTGCCAAGTGATTGAAAAGTGGTCGGACACGAATAACATAACTTGTGCTGGTCGAAAACGAATGACAATAACGTGTGGAGTAAGTCAGATACAACATGACATCATCATCATCATGTGCCCTGCTGCATGGCCTTGGCGATTATGGCCCTCCATAGAAATCTATCCCTTGTCGCTGCAAGTACATCTTCCACCATCTCTGTCTTCATTCACTCCGCAAGTTTGTCCAATATTTTCTCCTTGGGTCTACCTTGTGCTCTTTTTCCTCCAGCTTTCCTACTGTGACTAGGTGCTCTA
>JAPXFY010000018.1:30771369-30786369 GCA_030674185.1 Monoplex corrugatus | reverse complement strand
CTTTCTGTTTCTGTGGCCATCCAGACAGGGCTGTTGTTTACTTGTTTGTTTGTCTTCTGTTGGCTTGTACTGTTACAACAGTGGAAAGAGAGGGAAATGGTTCTAGTAGACATAAGAAGGAGATTAAGCCTTCAAGTACTTCTTTTAGAGCTGCATGGGTTCTCCACAGTCGCTGGAACTCTGGAGAGAGAGAGAGGGGGGGGATGAGAAGGGGGAGGAAGGGAGGCAGAGAGAGGAGGAGGAGGAGGAGGAGGAGGAAGCACGAGACTGAGGTAATAAACGGTCTTGTTCGTGTCTGTTCTTGTGAAAGGGGCTTTCGTCTTTTAGGACGCAAGTTTCGTTTTAAAGATGACGGAGGAGCTGTCTGGAGCTGTTTTAACCAGTCAAATGCAATTTGCTGGTGAGTTGTCGTTCTTGAGGATTTTTGAGGTTTCTGTGTTTCCAAGTCTGTGTGTCAGTTTGTCCTGTCTTCCCTGTCTTATCTTGATCTGCTTGTCTGTTTGTCTGTCTGGTTGTCTGTTTGTCTGTCTGCATGCCTGCCTGCCTGTCTGTCTGTCTGTCTGACTGTCTGTCAGTATGTCTGTCTGGTCTGTCTGCCTGCCTGCCTGCCTGTCTGCATGCCTCTCTGCCTCTCTGCCTGTCTGTCTGTTTGTCTGTCTGTCTGCCTGTCTGACTGCCTGCCATCCTGCTTGAGTGTCTGTTTGTCTGCCTGCCTGCCTCTTTGTATGCCTGTCTGTCTGTCTGACTATCTGTCTGTCTGACTGACTGACTGTCTGCCTGTCTGCCTGCCAGCCTGCCTGTCTGTCTGTCCGTCTATCTGTTTGTCTGTCTGACTGACTGACTGTCTATCTGTCTGCTTGCCTGCCTGCCTACCTGCCCGCCGGTCTGTCTGTCTGTCTGACTGTCCGTCTGTCTGTCTGCTTGCCTGTCTGTCTGTCTTCTCTGTCTTATTTTGGTCGGACTGTCTGTCTGTCTGTCTGTCTGACTAACTGACAGTCTGTGTGATTGTCTGCCTGCCTGCCTGACTGCCTGTATGTCTGTCTGAATTATAAATAGATTATGAATCAACTGCATGCTTGGAGTGTCTGTATGTCTGTATGTCTATTCATCTGCTTCTGTGTCTTTGAGTAATGCATGTCATGGAAATATACTGTACTTACCTTGGAACTGGAACAGTGAGCAGTGTTCCAGTTATACAGTAAATACTACATTTCAAAAGCATGCTGGAGCTCTGAAAAGCTATAATCCAATTAATGACAGATTTCTCACTGTCAAAATAAATACCAAATATGCTGTTTTGAACATAGTTCAAGCTTATGCTCCAACATCCACTAGCTCAGAAGAAGAAATAGAAAATTTTTACAATGACCTCCAAACTATCAGAGACAAAATTCCCAAAAAGGAAATATGCATTGTGATGGGTGACTTCAACGCTAAAGTTGGAGAGGGGGCTGACACAGAATGTGGAATAGGACCATATGGTTTAGGAGAACGAAATGAGAGAGGTGACATGCTGGCTCTGTTTTGTCAGGCAAATGAGATGAACATCACAAATACTTTTTTCCAACAACCACTGCGCAGAAGATACACATGGATCTCTCCAGGAGACAGGTGTCGTAATCAGATTGATTATATTATCATTGACAGATCCTGGAAATCAACTGTCCTCAATGCAAAAACAAAGCCTGGAACAGACTGCGACACGGATCACATTCTTGTGACAACCAAATTAAGAATGAAAATATTGAAGAAGCCTAAAACCAAAACTACGCCAAAGTTCGACATATCAAAATTAGAAAACCCTGAGCTGGCGTTAGAATTCAGTATAGAAACAAGTAATCGTTTCTTAAAGTTACTTGAAGTATGGGATGAAAATGACTCATATCCTGATGAAATCTGGACAGACATAAAAAACACACTGACCAAAATCTCTGAAGAAAAACTAGGAAAGAAGAAAAAAAGGAAAAAAGCTAAGCCCTACATAAGTCAGGAAGTGATAGATCTGGCAGAAAAGAAAAGTCAAGCTCGAAAGCAGGGAGAGCGGGAAAAATACTCAGCACTGAAAAGGGAAATAAAAAGTAAAGTCAGAAGAGACAAAGCAAATTGGCTGGCACAAGAATGCAGTAAAATCAATGAACACAACGAAAACAGGAAGTCGAGGGAGCTCTTTAAACAAATAAAAAAAGTGAAAAAAACAAATTTCAAAGCAACAAACCAATGCATCAACAACAAGGATGGTCACACTCTGACTGAACCAGATGATGTCTTGGATAGGTGGAACGAATATGGCACATCACTTTTTGGCAAGCCTGACAGCCATGAAAATAATTTAGAGCCAAATTTGGAATTGATCCCTGGAGATACGGAACCTGAACCTCTGCTCAGCGAAGTTGAATCTGCCATTAAAGATCTAAAATGCAGAAAGTCTCCTGGTCTTGACAATATTCCTGGAGAGTTGTTGAAACACTCAGGTGATGGTGGACTCAAAGTAATGCATCACTTATGCTGCAAGATATGGAAGACTTGTCAGTGGCCTACAGACTGGAAGCTCCAGGAATTTGTCATGTTACATAAGAGTGGAAATGTCAAAGACTGCAACAATTATAGAACAATTGCACTGATCAGTCATGCCAGTAAAATACTGCTGATAATAATTTTAAACAGGTTAAAGCCAAAAGTAGAGGAAGAGCTATCCGACTGTCAGGCAGGCTATAGGAAAAACAGGGGAACAATAGATATGCTGTTTGTACTCCAGATATTGATAGAAAAGATTAGAAACACAGACCAAGAGATGTTCATCGTTTTCATTGACTACAGCAAAGCATTTGATAGCGTGATTCACCAAAGTCTTTTCCACTTCATGATCAAAATGGGTTTTCCAAGACATCTGGTTTCCCTCATAGCTTCATTATATAATGATCAAAAAGCAACAATCAGATGGAATAATCAAAACTGCAAATTTTTTAACATCACTAAAGGGGTAAGGCAAGGTTGCATCCTGTCTCCACATCTCTTCAGCATATACACTGAACATATCATGAGAGAAGCAGACATAGAAGACATGGGAGTAAATATTGGTGGTAGAAACCTGTCAAATTTACGCTACGCAGATGACACAGGATTACTGGCAGACAACATTACAGGCTCTAGGAGGATCCTGTACAGGGTAGACCGGGTTGGAAAGGCAGCTGGGCTGGACTTAAATTCAAAGAAGACAAAGGTTTATGCATGTTGCAGGCAAATATAACACTAGACAGGACCAGATCATGCTAAACCAAGTCCCTCTAGAAAATGTCAAGGACTTTAGATATTTAGGTTCAGTCAAGACACACGATGGAACATGCTCAAAAGACATAAAGATGAGAATTGGAATGGCCAAGAACAGTATGGTTCAATTGAACAATATTTGGAAAGACCACAGCATAACAGCAGACCTTAAGATAAAACTCTTAAAATGTCTTGTCTGGCCAGTGATGTTATACGGCTGCGAGGCATGGACAATGAAGAAAGAGGATGAAAGACGAGTGGAAGCAGCAGAGCTGTGGTTTTACCGAAGACTGCTGAGGGTCAAATGGACGGATAGGCGCTCAAATGAAAGCATACTGAATGAGTTGGGTACTACACGCAAGCTTCTAGTACTCATACAACGGAGGAAACTGAAATATGTTGGACACGCAATCCGTAATGAGAGAACAGACTTGATGTCCACTGTCCTCCAAGGTAAAGTGGAAGGAAAGAGAAACAGAGGACGGCCACCTGCATCACTTGCTAGAAACATCACAAACATCAGTGGCAAGAAACTCCAGGAGGTGGTCAGACTTAGCCAAGATCGAGAGTGCTGGAGGCAACTTGTGAGGACATCATGTGCAGCGGCCAACACTGTTCCCGGTGACGCCGACAGGTGAGACAGGTGAGACTACATTTCCTTTACATACCAAAGTTTTCATCTCACTTGTAGTCACTCTTCTTTTTCTGACGAAACATGTCAGCAAAGATTTCTGGCCTGTTCCTATCCCCATATTTTACATGATTTTCTGTATCATTTTTAACAGTCGGACAAAAACAATGCTTGAACTTTGGGTTGATTATGATTAGATATAACAAGAGTGGTAGAATGGTTCAGATGTTTCCCTGCCAATAACTGAACTCAAGGTTCCAAGGTTCGTTTCCCGTTGAAGCCTCGACTTTTCTCCTCAGTTTGACCGAAAAATCCAACTGAACGTCTACTCCTTCGGAAAGGAACGAAAACCAAGTTGGGCCCGTGTCATTTCTGGTTGCACACGCTAAAGATCCCACTGCAGTTGAAAACCGTGACGAGCAAGGCATTCGCCCGGCTGCCCTGCTATGACACACTGGACAAGTAGATTATTTCCTAGGTCCCTCCCCTTGAAGGCCAGTTAGCCTTCTTGCCCTTCTGAAGCCTTGGTAAAACAATGGGTGGCGCTGAACTGCAGCGACGCACTCTCAACGGCAAGAGCGACCCGAGTTTCACATGGTAAATCTATAGTGACAAAAAGAAATGAACATGAATATGAATATAAACATGAACATGAATATGAACATGAGCATGAACATAAACATGAACATGAACATAAACATGAATACGAACATGAACATGAACATAAACATGAACGTGAATATGAAAATGAATATGAACATAAACATTAATATAAACATAAACATGAACACGAACTTGAACATGAATATAAACATGAATATGAACATGAATGTGAACATAAACATAAATATGAACATAAACATGATATGAACACACACATGAATATGAGCATACACATGAATATGAACATACACATGAATATGAATATGAATGTGAATAATAATGTCAATATGAATATTCCTGTTCGTCAGCAACATTGTGTCAAAAGGAGTATTAATAGATAACACAACAATATACTTCTTTGATGTTGTCACTTTTTGTGGGCAGATGAGGGACAAGCTAAAATTCTGGAATCTGTTGGGTAGTGTGTGTGTGTGTGTGTGTGTGTGTGTGTGTGTGTGTGTGTGTGTGTGTGTGTGTGTGTGTGTGTGTGTTTGTGTGTGTATGTGTGTGCGTGTGTGTTTGTGTGTGTGTGTGTGTGTTTGTGTGTGTGTGTGTGTGTATGAGTGTGTGTATGTGTGTTTGTGTGTGTGTTTGTGTGTGTGTTTGTGTGTGTGTATGTGTTGGTGTGAGCGTGTGTGTGTGTGTGTTTGCGTGTGTGTGATGCGTGCGTGCGTGCGTGTGTGTGTGTGAGTGTTTGTGTGTGTACGCGCGTGCGTATGTGTGTGTGTTCGTTGCTTGATTTAACGTCTTTTCACTATAAGTGATATTAGACGGGGAAAAATGGCATGGAGGATGAAATAAGGGGGGGGGGGGGGGGGTGGAGGGGAGGGGAACAGAGTAAGGGACGTAAAAAAAATTAAAAGGAAGCGGCAAGGTCTTAAGAAAAAGGATATGGATGAACAGAGAAATGAAACTAGAACAACGCTAACATCAATAATGTAAAAGAAAAATCGTCATAAAAACAAAACAAAACAAAAATAATCATAATTATAATAATAATCTTAAAGTAACGCATTAACAGGACTGTGAACCAATGATTCTGAAATTTTAACTAACAAAACTTGATCCGATACAACTTCTTTAAAATGCGTTTCAAGATAGTTTCCTTGTGTAAACGTCTTTGGTAAAAAGGAACGAAGCTTTCTGCAGTAAAAGAAACAGTGATACAATGTGAATTGTTCGCCACAAATACATAAAACGTTGTTACAATATTTTGTTTTCAAAGCGTTCAGTTGAATGCGAAAATATGTCATAACAATTAATCTCAAATGATATAACGAGGAATACTGCAAATTTTTACAGATATTTTGAACTGAAAGTTTGATTCTTTTTTGAGACACAAATTTTTCATTTAAATGTTCATGAAATCGAATCCATGATGCTAATTCTAGCGAGTTGTAAGCTTCTTTTACCGAGGTGTTAACATGTAATTCTATGGAATTTTCAGAATGGAGGGCACCGGATTTAGCTGCTCTGTCAACTACGTTGTTGCCATGAAGACCAACATGAGAAGGCACCCAGCATAAATTGATTTCCGAACCATTTATCTTTAAACAATGTATTAGATGATTTGCCTCAATAATTAAGTCAGGTCTTGTGTCTGTATCAAAAGACTGTAAGGCATATAATACAGATTTTGAATCAACAAAGAGAACTACTTTGAATGACACAGGCCGAAGGCTTATTAAATAATGCAACGCTTGAACAACAGCGACCAATTCTGCTGTATATATAGATACATTTGCCCCAATGAAAAAAGACTTTTTAATGTTAAATTTTGGAACATAAAAGGCTGCTCCAGCGCTCTGGTTTGCTAAGACTGACCCATCGGTAAAAATGTGGAGGTGGGTACTGTACTTTTCATCGATGTGTTCACAAGCTGTGGATAGCGTAATGTTGACATTATCATCTTTTTTAACTTTTGCATAATCGAGATCAAATGTGGCATTTAGCATTTCCCATGTAGGGATAGGCGTTATCGTTGGTTTCTCAGCAATTTCATCCATTGTTATGTTGGACTGTTTGATCAGGCCAGATATGTAAGTTGCGGCTGTAATTTGTGATGAAATGTTTTTTGCTCGTTTTGGAAAGTCAGTATCAGACCTGATCTTAATTTCTTTGCTCACAAAATTATCCACTTGTGAAGTAGTTCTAATTGCAAACTTTGCTGTAGCTAACTCACGATGGTTGTTTAAAGGTAGAATTCCCGCAACTTTGTACGTTTCCAGAGTAGAAGCATGAGTTGGTACACCTAGTGCAATTTTAAGACTTTTGCAGTCCAAGCTCTGAATCTTTTTTAGTAAATATTTGGGTGCATTGAAGAAAACTTCTTGTGCGTAGGATAATTTAGACCTGACCAGCGCTGTTGACAGATGAATCAGTACATTTGTATCCATTCCCCAGGGTAATTTGCTTATTATCTTTAGAAAATTTAAGGTTTTTCGCGCTTTTGTTAAAATATAATCAAAATGGACATTCCAGCTTAATTTGGACGTGATGTAAACTCCCAGGAATTTTACGACCTGTTTGTAATTTAACACTTCACCAAGCAATTTGAAAATAGGCAAGTTATTTGAGTTACCACCAGGATCAAACAGCATCATGCTAGTTTTTTCTGCTGACAACGACAGCCCATTTTCTAACATATAGTTTCCAAGATTATCAAGATCAATTTGATACAACTTCCTGATGTAATTTCGCGTTCTCTGTGGAGTTGTCTTTTTTAAAGTGATATTCATCCAAGTGCATATATCATCAGCGTACTGTACTAAAACAACACGATTTGAAAGAGCTTTAGGAAGATCCTGTATAAGGATATTAAATAAAATAGGTGCTATCACTGAACCTTGTGGAATCCCCATGTCGAGGCATCGTGAAGAAGAATAACTAGCTCCCACTCTTGCCTGAATTGTTCTATTAGCTAAAAAAGATTTAATGTAATTGAACATATTGCCCGATAAACCAACAGATTTTAGCTTGAACAATAAACGTTTATGCCAAACTTGATCGTAAGCTTTTTTCACATCAAAGAAAGTAGCTAAAACACTTTTTCTGCGAGCAAACTGTTGTTTGATCTGAGTTGTAAGTTTAACTAGGTGCTCAACTGCGGATCTTCCTTTTCTAAAACCTGCCTGGTTTACCGGAATAACGTTATTTTTATCACAGTAGTGTAAAAGTCTGTTTAAGACCAATCTTTCCATTAGTTTGCTTGTGTGGGACGTTAAAGCAATAGGTCTGTAACTGTTTTTATCGGTTTTCGATTTTCCTGTTTTTAAGATTGGTATAACTATAGACTTTTGCCAGATTTGTGGCACAGTTCCAGTAACCCAGCATTTCTGCGAAATTTTGTGTAGGAAAATAAGGTAGTTTTCAGGGAGATGTTTAATCATTTCAGTCGAAACTGCATCAACACCTACCGAACTCTTTTTGTTGTGTAGAGACAGTACTGTGTTTTTTAGCTCTTCTAAGGTGATTGGAGAATTAAACCAGAGATCATTCTGTGGTACTGGATCAGTGTAGATTGGGTTGTAATCTTCCATTTCTCTGTGATGTTTGCAGTCAGGAGATAAACCTTCAACTTTACTGTTTTTGGCGAACAGATCCACAAAAGTTTCTGCTTTGTCCATGTCTGAAGGAAATGTG
Source organism: Monoplex corrugatus (assembly GCA_030674185.1). Classification (NCBI taxonomy): domain Eukaryota; kingdom Metazoa; phylum Mollusca; class Gastropoda; order Littorinimorpha; family Ranellidae; genus Monoplex; species Monoplex corrugatus. The sequence continues at coordinate 30,778,166 of JAPXFY010000018.1, read as the reverse complement.
TTACATGTTTCAATCATTATCGGACACCTAGGTAAGTTGGTTCCATCCTTCATTTGTTTCATTTTCGTCCAGACTTTATGGAAATCTTTGAAATCTGAAATTTCTTTTGTGCAGAATGATGCCCAATAATCTTTCTTTGCTTCAGCAATGATTTTGTTACATTGGATGTTAGCTTTTTTCATTTCGACATGATCCTCAGGTTTCCGGCTTTTGATGTAGATTTTGAATTTCTCCCTTTTATATTGAACTGCTTTCTCACATGCCTCTGTCCACCAAACATTACCCAATCGATTATTTGATCTAGAAGATTTGAGTTTCGGAATCGATAGGTCTGCAGCGGCTAAAATTGACTCTTGGAATTTAGAAAACATAATATCTACATTTTCACTTTCATAATGTCTGTAATCTTGATTAGCTAGAGCAGTTCGAAATAAGGACCAGTCAGAACGCTTGTAATTATATTTTGGAATAATTTCAGGAGAGCTGTCTTTCATCCTGATGTTTTTGTCAGTTATGGTTATGATGATAGGTAGGTGATCGCTTCCCAAAGTGTCTCTGTGAGTTTCCCAGGTACAGGATGGTGCTAATTCTGGTGAGATTAGAGACAAATCGATGGCTGTCGCCCTGTGTTTGGAAACATCAGGGATCCTAGTGACACTACCATCATTTAGAAGGTAAAGCGAACTATCAACGATATTTTCTACCAAACGATTGCTCGTAACAGTAGAACAGTTCTTTTCCCAAAATGGGGAGTGGGAATTAAAGTCTCCACCTATTAGCCATTTACCACGCTGCTGATCTTGGATAGTGCGCAGCCATTCTGTGTTGTGGTCATTTGGACCTGTTGGTAGGTAGACTGACAAAACGTTAATGTTTAGAGAATTGCTTAATTGGACAGTGGCAGCACAAGCATGCAAATCTTCGCTTGATTTCAAAACTGGGGAAGTAAGTAAGCAGTATTGTAACTCTTTGAGTATATAAATCGCGGTGGATACCTTCTTCCCGTGATTCCCACATTCATAGACTGGAGGATAATAATAATTGGGGAAATTGGGAAGCTTGGTAGCGACAACATTCATCGACTGTAGAATCAAAATTTCACACCTATTTGATGCTAGGAAATGCTCCAAGTAAGCCGAATTGGTGGAAAGGGATCTACAATTCCATTGCAAAAACTTGACTTGGGATTGTTTTCGCATTGCTGATATTGGTTAATCTCCAACTTTCTATTAACTGTTATTTATGGTCGATAATAATGAATACTTTGATTTTCTGTGTCCAGGAGAACTGGACAGAAAGAAAATTACGTAATTACTTAGACTACGAAGTAAAGAAAACAAAATTGTAGCAAAATCAATAAAAAGAAAATTACATAGTCCAACGTACGAATAACTTATAAAGGTGATAATAGATTACAAGGGATAACAAATAACCAAAAATCAAAATAATGGCATTCACGTCTTCAAATGTACAGAGTGTATAGTCTGACCAAGTCTTGATAGTCGGACTAAAACCTAGTTATTGTTTATTTTCAGCAGAAGAAATGTCAGAGATGACGAGGAAAAAGTCCTGTGACATGAACATTAAGTATTGTATATGTAATACTGTTATTTCAAAACATATTATACGGCCACCATGGTGTGTAGTTGTCAAAAGGGTGATACTGTCCTCTGGAGAATCTGGAAGGGTGTAGCTGTGATGATCTTGATCTTGATGTTCTCCTTGGAGTCTCCCAAAATAGGTCTCGAATGTGTCTTCCAAGATTTCCTGCAATGATGCTACTTCCTCTGGTGGTGGGGTGAATGTCGTCTTTTAGAAATTGTTGAGTGGTACGAAGGTTCTCATGTGATACAAAAGAAATATTTTTCATATCAACAAGTTCAGCAGATAGAAAAGCGTTGAACAGATTTCGTTGAACCTCCATTCGGGCCTGCCGTACAGGGGCAACCTTACTAACGACTAGTTTAGATTTTGGATGTTCTTGTGCTATTTGTTTTATGCCTGAAGCGAGATGTTTAGTTGTTGCAGGGAGATCTTTGCTGTTCAATTCATGCACACCACAGTGAAAAACAATACAGTCTGCTGAATCATCAAATTTGGAAAAGGCCATATCTAATGAGCTTTTAATGTTATGAGGGTCGTTCACAGGGCACGAGTCTCCTTCAAAACCGTAAGATCGTCCCAGTCTTCTTGAGTTGACACCTTTCAACACAGAGTCGTGGACAGTGAGAACGTACGGAAGATCATGTTTTGAAATATTTTCAGAACGGGATGGTGTAGGCCTATGTTTGGGAAGCGAAATGACGTCTTTAGTTGGTATGACGTCATGACGTTGTTCTTTCTTGTTTTTTATTTTATTTTCAGGCATGTGTGTGTGTGTGTGTGTGTGTGTGTGTGTGTGTGTTTGCGCGCGCGCGCGTGCTCAAGCGTTGGCTTTCGTCTTTGCTTACTTGTACATACATTGAAGTTCTTTATCAGAGGTTTTGACTTTCAAAAATGAACATAAGTTCTGTTGCATTTGTCTGCTTGTTACAAAGGCCGTTTGATGTTTTGTCCATATTTCAACATCTAGTTGTAACATGAAAACAGAATCAGAACACGTATTGATATACAGCCAGACAAGACAGGCGCAAATTTTCGGCCAACAGGCCTTTATCAAGCGTAAACGTAAGACCACAAATGAACAAACACTAAATACAAAAAAAAACAACAACAAAAAAACAAAAACAGGACAAAAAGACTGAAACGTCCTGCAGCTTCCTCCTTTTCTCCCACTGGACGAAGCAGCAGGGAAGTTTCAGTCTTTTTCTGGTTCCTGTTTTGCTTGAACGCGGGCAGTGGCACTTGGTTTGGATTTCTAGTTGTAATGATTCTGGTTTATGCCACAGTCAAAACTAACTTGAGTTTGGCCATGTTGATTTAACATGTCCATTCGGATGCAGTTGATAGACGGAAGTTGTCTGGTTTCCAGATGGCGTGATGGGTAGATAAACAAAAACCAATATGAGTTGTCTGGTTTCCAGATGGCGTGATGGGTAGATAAACAAAAACCAATATGAGTTGTCTGGTTTCATAATGAAGGACGGAGTAGTAAAACAATAAATTGGGGTTTGCCATAAAAATTCAAATTTTCCTGTCTGAGTAAACGTAAGTTGTCTGGTCTCTTGGAAGCAGAATGGGTTTGAAGAGAGAGATTGAGAGAGAGAGAGAGAGAGAGAGAGAGAGAGAGAGAGAGAGAGAGAGAGGGGGGGAAGAGAGAGAGACAGAGAGAGAAAGACAGACAGACAAATTCAATTCAGTTACAGTATTTAGACGGCGCCAAATTTTGACAATTCAAATCAAAACGCATTCACACACCAGGCATACGCATAGAGTCGACAAAAACTACCTTACAATATTTAATAGTTATAAAAAAAACAACGACAGACAGAGAAAGAGACAGATAGATAGAGAAAGAGAGAAAGAGACAGAAAGAGAGAGAGACAGTGAGAGAGAGAGAGAGAGACAGAGAGAGAGAGACAGAGGCAGAGACAGAGACAGAGAGACACTGAGAGAGAGAGAGAGAGAGAGAGACAGAGACAGAGACAGAGACAGAGAAACAGAGAGAGAGAGAGAGAGAGAGAGAGAGAGAGAGAGAAAGAGAGAGACAGAGACAGAGAGACATGGAGAGAGAGACAGAGAGAGAGAGAGAAAGACAGAGAGAGAGACAGAGAAACAGACAGACAGACAGACAGACAACAAAGAGAGAGAGAGAGAGACAGACAGACAGGGAGACAGATAGACAGACAGACAGACAGATAGAGAGAGAGACAGACAGACAGGCAGGCAGGCAGACAGACAGACAGACAAACAGACAGACAGACATACATACAGACAGACAGATAGATAGAGAGAGAGAGAGAGAAAGAGAGAGAGAGAGACAGAGAGAGACAGAGAGAGAGAGAAACTTCTGATGCCTACACAGTGTGGGGGAGAAGCGCATTACCTGGGGATACTGTGGGCCACCCTTCCCTGCAATGATGTGCCCCGTCACGTCTGCACCTGGGCGTAAAAACAGCACGTCAGGGGTAGAGAGATGGAGTTGTACCCCTTCCACAATGTCTAACTCATGAAGAGGAGGAGGAGGAGGAGGTGGAGGAGGATGATAAGTGTGAAGGGGCAGGAGGTAGAACGATGCTCTACTCGTCTATATTGTTTCACGCATATTTTCCCACCTGAGAAAGAGGAGAAGGAGAAGAATACATTGCTATAAATCGTTTTGTTTATGTTTGGCGTTATTCTCCAATCTCACTTGGTCTCACTGCGCATCACACATAATCAGACTTTTTAGTGGAACACGAAGATGTGGTTTCTAAGAAGAATGTTGAGAGTGCCAAGGACAGCAAAGAAAACAAACGAGACAGTCTTGATGAAAGCAGACACAAGAAGATCATTCATAAGGAAGATTAGGAAAAGACAGGTAACGTTTATAGGCCATTTTAAGAGGAAAGGGGAATTAGAGCACCAGGTCACAACAGGAAAGCTGGAGGGAAAGAGAGCACCAGGTAGGCCCAGGGAAAAAATATTGGACGGACTTGCAGAGTGGCTGAAGACAGAGGGGGTGGAAGATGTGCTTGCAGCAACAAGGGATAGAAACCTTTGATCGCCAAAGCCATGTGGCAGGGTACTTGATGATGATAGTGATGATGATGATGATGATGATGATGATGATGATGATGATGATGATGATGATGATGGAGAACTCCAGCAGTTAGGCGAGCTGGCCACACTCCACCGTTGTTGTACATGTACAGTGTGGACGTGCATGCTGTGTGTTTCCATGTATCCCTTAGCCAGCCACTGACATGACTTCCAGGATTTTTAACGTGCATATTTGATGTCCTGCCTACGTGCACTCATAAGGGGAATGGGCTTAGGCACCGGCATGTCTACACACATGTTGACCTGGAATGGAATGGAATCTTTTATTTAAAGTCTGTTCACAATAGTGATTTTAGACACACACACACACACACACACACACACACACACACACACACACACACACACACACACACACACACACACACAAGAGGAAAAAAAGAGGTGGGGTGGGGGATGGGGAGGGGGAGGGGGAGTGGAAGTTTGAATGTAAGAAGGGGAACAATTGCAATTAATAATTCAGAACAATGAATTAAGAGTGTCAAATAATAACAGACAACAATTAGTTAACTCTTCATAACAATCTGCCAACAGGGATCTGACAATCAGTGGACTACCGAAATACATGTAATATCAAATGATATGTTTACCTGGTGGAGGGTGTCACTCTAGGTGGATCGAACCCAGACCCTTCCCAGTGGAAATCCAACGTTTACCCACGTGACTACATCGCCCGTCGTCTGTGGATATTGTGTGATTTAAAGGGATGTAGACGGAGAAAAGGTAGCGTGGGGTGGAGGTGGCGTAAATACCGATTGTGATCAGTCAGGGGCGCCTGTTAATCTGTGTGTCTGTGATATGCTGGAATCAGCAAAGATTTCTTGGATGGATCATTGTTTAAACCGAAATGTGGATTACAGCTGTCTGTATTAATGAGCAGGTAGTTGCTGTTTATACGTACTACAAAATGAAATATACCAGTAATGAATTTTCTTCATTTTTGTTGTCATGGCCTTTTGTCAAACCTTGGATTGAATGAAGCTGGGATCAACACGGTTCCTGAGATGACCTCTGTGGATGACTGGGACATAAATAACATAAAGGAACGAAGATGTCTTCACGTTTCCTTAACTCTTTGACTCCCGCACCCTATCCACCTAGAGAGTCAAAGGATTAAGGTTTTGCTTTGTTAGCATGGTTGACAATGCAGGATGCTGGTAGACAGGGTGCGGGAGTCAAAAGGCTAAACTTGAAAAAGCATGGCCTTCTTTTATTTTGCATAAAGTGTTTTACAATCTACATGAGATCTCATATTTCCAACAACTTTTTTTCCAGTCTTCGTTTTGAGTTGCGGGAAGGAGTTATTAGAGCTGGAGGCAGAAAAAGATAGCTGGGCTAAGATGTAGTTTTTGTGGGTAGGCAGACTGGTACCGGTATGTAGCTTCAGTATGAGGTAACCAGAAGTGAATGACTGGACTTGATTGCAGTTGAGTCACCAAGACATGTCTTGTCTTTTATGTTCAAAAACGTTTTGCTACTTTTTAAAGAGATGTTCTGTGAAGTCCACTGGTAATCTAGCATCCGGGTTATAATGCTATGTTGGGTGTTTACAAGTGTTAGTCATTACACTTCGTTTGATCAAGCAAAGAGGAATGATGGTACTATGATGGTGTCCACTTTCTGTTTCAGTATGTTTATAGTTTAGCTTACCAGTTATTTTGAACTGAATTTACCAAGGCCCAGATGGCAAATCTGTTGTTCGCGTGGGCTCTGCCTTGACTTCATGCTAGACAGGTTTCCGTTTTATCACCCCTCCCCCCCCAAAAAAAAGACGATAAAAATGCTCACCACCACCGCCACCCAGGGAAGATGATGGGTGGCAGAGGTTTCCATATCAAAGTCGGTGGAGGGGGAGGGGAGGAGGAAGTTCCTGACCAACTTCGGGATCAAGTCTGCTACTTCGAAGTTCAAGGCAGGTGCTGTAAGAGTCAAGAAAATAGTCGCATATTACACGACAAACAAACAAACAATAAAACAAACAAACAAACAAACAAACAAACAAACAAAGAGACCGACAGACAAACAGACACAAACACAAACAAACACAAATAAACGAACACAAACACAAACAAACCTACAAACAAGCAAACAGACAA
>JAPXFY010000018.1:30733869-30756369 GCA_030674185.1 Monoplex corrugatus | reverse complement strand
ACAAAGTTGTTCATGGAGAGGGTAGAGTCAATGCAGACACCAAGGTTTTTAGCTGAATCAGAAATTGGGATTGATGTGTTACATAATGGGAGAGAAAGAGGAGGCAGCTGAGAAAGTTTCTGACGGGTGCCAATGAGGATAGCTTCTGTCTTGTCATCATTTAGCTGAAGTTTGTTGTATGTCATCCAATTTTTGATGTCCAAGTAACACTCAGTGGTGCGAGTCAGGAGGCGCTGTATATTGTCAGGTGAGTCACTGTCTTGAAGTTGGGTGTCATCAGCATAGAAGTGGTGTTTTATAGAGTGGGAGTTGATGATGGTGGACAGGGGGGAGGTGTAAAGAGTGAAAAGAACAGGGCCAAGGACAGATCCTTGTGGAACACCACAGGTCAGGTATGCAGGTTGAGAGTAAGTGCCATTGATGAGAACAGTTTGTTTTCTGTTTGATAGATAAGAAGTGAACCAGGAGAGAGCAATGTCAGAGATGCCAAAAGTATGATGAAGTCTAGAAAGGAGAATACCATGGTCAATGGTGTCAAAGGCTGCAGACAGATCAAGGAGTGTGAGGAGAGAGACTTTGCCAGTATCAGTTGCAAGGAGGAGATTGTTGAGAATGTGTAGTAGGGCAGTTTCAGTGCTATGGCACTGGCGGTAGGCTGACTGGAAAGGATTGAGGAGATTGTTGGCAGACAGATGAGAGTTCAGTTGGTTGAGGACAACTTTTTCAAGCAGTTTTGACAAGAAAGAGAGATTAGAGATAGGCCGGTAATTTTTCAGTTCATTTGGGTGTAAATTGTATTTCTTGAGGAGAGGGTGAACAATAGCAGACTTGAAAGAATCTGGGACAGTTCCAGTTTGGAGAGAAGTGTTGATGATGTCAGTGATGAATGGGAGGAGCGTAGGGAGACAGTCAGAGTAGAGAGAACCTGGAAGAGGATCCAGTTCGCAGGTTTTGAACGACATGGATCTGATTGTGTTGAGAATTTCAACAACAACAACTAACAAACAAACGAACAAACAAACGAACAAACGAACAAACAAACAAACAAACACACAAACAAACAAACAAAACAAAAACAACAACAAAAAACCCCAATACTAATCAATAGACTAAAACTTCCCTGCTGCTTCGTCCAGTCCAATCGTTCGACTAGTTCTTTTCACCCACTGAACGAAGCAGCAGGGAAGTTTTAGTCTTTTTATCCTAATTTTTGTAATTGGTGTTCGTTCGTTTGTGATCTTACGGTTACGCTTGACAAAGGCCAGTTGGCCGAAAATTTGCGCCTGTCTTATCTGGTTGTTTTAAATAGGCGTTCTGATTCTATTGTCGTGTGTTTTTTTCTGGTTCCTGTTTGCTTGAACGTGGGCGGTCGCACTTGTTTTGGATTTCATATTCGACGTTCTGCATGGCTTGAAGCCACAAGAGGGGATATAGGTAGCAGCAGTCTGTACATTTTTTTTATCTGGGAGATGGGGAAAATGTCCACCCTTTACCCTTTACCCTTTACCCTTTACCCCGACAATACTGTTAGGCAATGGAAACACTTGGACCTTCCCAATATGACGTTTTCACCACTTGAGTAACGCGTCCATCGCCTTCATAACATAAAAGCAAAGTCATCTGTGATTTGAAAGGAAGGGGGAAAGGGAGGAAAGAAAGAAGAGAAAGAAAGAAAGAAAGAAGCAAGCAAGCAAGCAAGGGAGAAAGGAATAAAGGAAGCAAGAATGGAAGGAAGAAAGGAAGCAAGCAAGCAAACAAGGAAGGAAGGACGCAAGGAAGAAAGGAAGAAAGGAAGGAAGTAAGCAAGCAAGGAAGGAAGGAAGGACGCAAGGAATAAAGGAAGGAAGGAAGGACGCAAGGAGGAAAGGAAGTAAGCAAGCAAGGAAGAAAGGAAGGAAGGAAGCAAGCAAACAAGGAAGGAAGGACGCAAGGAATAAAAGAAGGAAGAAAGGAAGGAAGAAAGGAAGGAAAGAAGCAAGCAAGCAAGCAAGGAAGAAAGGAAGGAAGCAAGCAAGCAAAAAGGAAGGAAGGACGCAAGGAATAAAGGAAGGAAGGAAGGACGCAAGGAAGAAAGGAAGGTAGGAAGGAAGGAAGCAAGCAAGCAAGGAAGAAAGGAAGGAAGCAAACAAGCAAACAAGGAAGGAAAGACGCAAGGAATAAAAGAAGGAAGAAAGGAAGGAAGAAAGGAAGCAAACAAACAGGGAAGGAAGGAAAGAAAGAAAGTAAGAAAGATGGAAGAAAGGAAGGAAAGAAGGAAGAAACAAGGAAAGAAGAAGGAAAGAAAGAAAGGAAGGAAGGAAGAAAGGAAGGAAGGAGGGAAGGAAGTCAGGTCAGTAATAGTGACGATAGATGGAGGGGAGGAGGTGTAGTGGACAACCGCTGAGTTCAATCAGGACCTCCTACAGACCAGAGTGGAGCCGCTCACAGGACAACGTCAACAAGCCAACAGATCCAGGAGGCCAACATATACCAGCTAGTCCCCTTTAGGGAACTCACTGTTACACATCACACTGGATTTTTCCAGACAAGCTAGTGAATCTCCTTAGTCCCCGAACATTAACCCTTCGACTCCCGCACCCTGTCCACCAGCATCCTGCATTGTCAACCATGCTAGCAAAACAAAAACTTAACCCTTTGACTCCTTCAACCTATCCATCAGGAGTCAAAGGGTTAATTTTTTGCAGTGGTGGATAGGGTGCGGGAGTCAAAGGGTTAAGTTTTTGCAGTTGGTGGATAGGGTGAGGGAGTCAAAGGATTAAGTTTTTGCAGTTGGTGGATAGGGTGCGGGAGTCAAAGGGTTAAGTTTTTGCAGTTGGTGGATAGGGTGTGGGAGTCAAAGGGTTAAGTTTCTCAGTCGGTGGATAGGGTGCAGGAGTGAAGGGGTTAAGTTTTTGCGGTCGGTGGATAGGATGCGGGAGTCAAAGGGTTAAGTTTTTGCAGTTGGTGGATAGGATGCGGGAGTCAAAGGGTTAACTCAACCAACTTTTCTGGGAAAAAACATAGACGGTCTTTTTCGCTGAAACGCTTTTCGATTTTTTTTTTTTGAATATTAGTTTAACGGACGAGTTTACAAGGCAGACATGGTCGTCGTATATTTCATATAAGTCGTGTATTTCATAAGTTTTCAGAACCCCACACCCCCCCCCCCCCCCAAAAAAGTCTTTGGACACGTCATCATGTATTCAGGGCAGCAGAATTGTTTTCACGCTAATAGTAGACTTTCTTAATAGAATTTGCGAGATTCTTTGAGGAAAAAAGTCTATACTCATATATTTTGTGATTCTTCAGTTATATTGCCACGTATATATCCTAGAGATAGCCACAGACTAGGTGCTCTAAGTGTTGTAGTCTACAGGTACTTCAGCAGCTTCTACGGGTGCCCATGTCGGTGGCTACCTGCAGAGAAATGTCGTTAGCTTTTAGTGGTCGGAGGACGGAGTACTTTGTGAAGGTTCGTTATCGTTGCTGACTGCGCGCACAAATTAGAGAACTAATCTAATCACTGTTGAAGCATGGTGGTCAGGCAAGGCTTTTTCATTATCTCTACTGCTAGTGTCAAATAGTCATAGTCATTATGTTTAAAGCATAAAGGTCAAGGGAAAAATAAACAAAAACAGACAGACAGACAGGCAGACAGACAGACAGAGAGAGAGAGAGAGAGAGAGAGAGAGAGAGAGAGACAGAGGGAGAGACAGGGAGAGAGAGAGAGGCAGAGAGGGACAGAGAAAGAGAAAGAGAGAGACAGAGAGAGAGACAGAGAGACGCAGAGAGGGACAGAGAAAGAGAGAGAGAGAGAGAGGGAGAGACACAGAGATAGAGAGACAGAGATAGAGAAACAGAGAGAGAAAGACAGAGAGAGAGAGAGACAGAGAGGGAGACAGAGAAAGGCAGAGAGAGAGAGAGAGAGAGAGAGAGACAGAGAGAGAGAGAGACAGATAGACAGACAAACAGACGGACCGACCGACAGACAAGACAGAAAGAGCACCAGTTTCTGCAAGCTTGCTTTGTTGTTTGGTTTTGTTCTTCTTGTTCATCATCATCATCATCATCATCATCATCATCATCATCATCATCATCATCATCATCATCATCATCATCATCATCATCATCATCATCATCTTCTTCTTCTTCTTCTTCTTCTTCTTCTACTTCTTCTTGTCGTTGATGTTGCATCGAAACGTCTTTTACATGGGGTCAGTGTAACAGTAATTAGTGGACCTACCTACGAGAAAAACTACACACAAAAACTAAACATTTCATCTCATAAACGTTTATTAAAACTTTCATGAAGCTAAGTTTTGAACCGAGTGTACGATTCCACTGACATTAGACTTTTCCTTCCTTCTTTCTTGTTTTCCACATGGTATAATCTCAATCATCATCATCATTATCATCTTCATCATCAGGTGCCTTGCCGCATGGCGTTTGCGATCATGGACTTCCATCTGTCTCTGTCTCTTGTTGCCTCAAGCATCTCTTCCACCCTTTTTGTTTTCAGCCACCTGCAAGTCTGTCTAGTATTTTCTCCCTGGGTCTACCTGGTGCTCTCTTTCCCTCCAGCTTTCCTGCTGTGACTAGGTGCTCCAATTCCCATTTCTTCATAAAATGGCCTATAAATGTTGCCTGTCTTTTCCTAATCTTCCTTATCAATGATCTTCTTGTGTCTGCCTCCATCAAGACAGTCTCGTTTGTTTTCTTTGCTGTCCATGGAACTCTCAATATTCTTCTTAGAAACCACATCTCGGCTGCCTCAATCTTGTTCTGGCTTTGCTTGTTGACTGTCCACGCCTCACAACCGTATAACAGTATCGGTTCTATATAACATTCAAGAACTCTCTTCCTGATGTTAATTGATAGGCATTTGTTGGTAAGAATGCTTTTCATCTTCTTGAATGCTCTTTTGGCTTGGTCGATTCTACTGGTGTTTCTGGTGTGCTTCTGCCGTCTGATGAAATGATCGTTCCCAGGTATTTAAACTTATCAACCTGTCTCAAGGTTAAGCCGTTTGCTGTTATTTTGCATGAGGGGATTTGGTGTTTTTGACTGATCACCATGACTTCAGTCTTCCTGTTGTTTAGTTTCAACCCCTTACCTTTGCTTTCTATTTCTAGTATATTCACAATGTTTTGTAGGTCCCTTTCATTTTCTGCAATCAGCACGGTGTCATCTGCGTATCGAATGTTGTTTATCATTTTCCCTCCAACCTTTAATCCAGGGTCTTCCTCTAGGTTTCTCATGATGTTTTCGCTGTAAAGTGAAAACAGATCTTGTGACAAAACACGACCCTCTCTGACTCCTTTTTTGATGTTTTGGCTCTAATAGTCAGGTGGCCATCATGCATCTACACCCCCTTCCGTACATCGCTTTTTCTTTTCCTTTTTTTGTATTTATTTAATTTCTTCTTATTATTATTTGTTTAAAATCACTTAAGTAAATAGACATTAAACAAATGACCACCACCACACTTATTAAGTGATGGTGCAGCTGTTTGGTTTGCGGGTTGTGGTTTGTTTCCAGTGGCAGTTGTTTTTAACTGACACGGGCTGGCTGGTTCTTTCGATGGAGCTGTGGACTCAAGATCTGATATCTCGAGTTCAATCCCAGCCAGCAACATTAAAAACTGGCCTGTTTGCTGCCCATTTTAATGTTTCCATCATTCTGGTGGTGTCAGCTTACTGTTTCATAGGTTCCTTCTCCCCCTTCCCCCTTTCCCATTTCAAGATCTTGCCGCCGAGTATGTTTTTGTACAGGCTCAGGGAGTCTGTCACCTAACTGCTTGCAGATTGGGAGGGGGGAGCGCACATGGAATTGCCCGCGTAAGATGAATCCCTCTTGAGCAAATGAACTCCAAATTCCTGTTGCAGATATTTTCTCTTTCTTTTTTTGTTTTGGCAAGTAGTGCCATATTTTTCTGTCGTAGTAGTAGTAGTAGTCGTCGTCGTCGTCGTAGTAGTAGTAGTAGTGGTAAGTAGTAGTGGTAAGTAATAGTAGTTTCAGTTTCAGTTCCTCAAGATGACGTCGCCGCGCTCGGAACGAATTCCACATGCACTAACGTCACAGCCTTAAGCCTGCACATAAACCCATGAGCTGGCCAGGTTCTGAAGCCCTACCTAGACTATGTTTTACCTAGTCTATATTTTATAGTGGTATTTTATCAGCCTACCACTGGAATACTCTTGGTTACATGTAAAAAAACATGTGTATCTTATATTCAAGTAGTAGTAGTAGTAATAAGTAGTAGTAGTAATAGTAAGTAGTAGTAGTAGTAGTTATAGTAATAGTATTATTATTATTATTATTACATGAATAAACGCCTTTCCATAAAATGCTCAACGCGTTTTACATAAAATCTTAATTAAAACATGCATTACAAATAGAAGCTGAATAAGACATTTAACTAATTAAAACAAATCAGAGAGCATACAAAGATATTCCAACATATCATGTTCACGTTCACAACACACACACACACACACACACACACACACACACACACACACACACACACACACACACACACACACACACACACACACACACACACACACACACACACACACACTCACACCCATACACACACACAAAAATTAAAATTAAAATATATAATCAGAAGAATAAACTTAAAAAACACCAATAATAGACACAGTCATGCCAAGGACTAGAAAAGGTTAAAAACAGTCATTTTGTACTTCAGCACCAATGCCGTGGAAGTTACTCTGCAACCAGATACTTTTGAAAAAGATGGGTTTTAAGTTCCTTTCTGAAGGTTAAGTAACTATGTTGTTTTCTCAGGTTGAGTGGCAGATTGTTCCATACTGAAGGACCAAAAACAGAGAAAGCGCGTTTGCCAACTGTGGAGAGAGAAAAACGTGGTTCGACTAGTTGAAAAGAATCTCCGGAACGAAGGGTTCGAGTCGGTACATAATGTTGGATCAGTTCAGAAAGATATGGTGGTGCAGTGACTGTATCACTTAGACAGCGGAAACAGAGGCAAGCAATCTTGAAGTCTATTCTGGCTTTGATGGGGAGCCAGTGAAGGGATTTCAGCAGTGGATTTGCACTGTCAGATTGTTTCTTGTGCAGGATAAGGCGGGCTGCATTATTCTGAATGACCTGAAGCTTTCTAAGTTTGTCATCAGGTAAGCCAGCTAAGAGAGAATTACAGTAATCTAATCTTGACAAAATAAAACAAACTGCAAGCTTCCTCACGGCATCGGTGGTGAGGTAAGGACGAATCTTTGCAATCCTACGGAGCTGAAAGTTTAGGCTACGGCAAAGATTGTTGATATACGCGTCCATTGTTAATGATTCGTCAAGAAACACTCCAAGATTTCTAACAGATGGTGCAAAAGAAAGACTGCAGCCACAGACTGTCATTGTGCATGTTGGTGTTTGTTGTAGTTTATGTTTAGTACCGATTTTTATCAGTTCAGTTTTATCTTCATTCATTTTAAGCTTGTTTGTCATCATCCAGTCACCGACAGCCTCAATACCAGATTGTAAATTGCCAAGCAATGCTGGAAAATCGGCTGGGATGTTGGAATCATACAATTGTGAATCGTCGGCGAAGAAGTGATAGCGAAGACCTGATCGACTTATCACCTGACTCAGAGGCTTGGTGTACATTACGAACAAGACAGGCCCTAACACTGAGCCTTGTGGGACTCCAAACCTGAGCACTGATGGAGAGGAATGATACTTTCCTAAAACAACAGATTGAGTACGGTCCTTAAGGTAGGACCGAAACCAGTCCAAAACGATTGCAGAGCAACCATATGTGGTATGCAGTCTGTTGATAAGTATGTTATGGTCTATTGTATCAAAGGCAGCAGACAAATCCAGCAAAGACAGGAGAGACACATGTCCACGATCAGAAGCATGAAGAAGATCGTTAACGACACGAACAAGTGCCGTTTCTGTACTATGACATTTACGATATGCAGATTGAAATGGCTCAAGTAGGTCGTGGGACTGAAGGTGATGTAACAACTGTTCCAAGACAATACGTTCTAAAACCTTTGATAAAAATGGCAAGTTAGAAACTGGGCGAAAGTTTTTCAAGCACTCAGGATCAAGTGTTGACTTTTTAAGAAGTGGTTTCACTAGGGCATGTTTAAAACTATCTGGGACAGTGCCTGTACACAATGACCTGTTCATGATATCAGTTATCAGGGGAACAAGTTCATCAATACATCCAAAAAACAGTGATGCAGGAATGGGATCTAGCTCGCATGATTTCTTGGGCATTTTCATCAGTATTTCTCTCACATTTTCTTGAGACACGCTCTGAAAAACAGAGAGTGCAGATCCAGAGAACCGATCAGCGTCAGCGGTCGTCGAACTGCCAGTTGGAAAACTGTCTCGAATTTGCTCAATTTTGCCAGAAAAGTATTCATTGAATTTGTCCGGTAGTTGTTCAACCGGGACAGATGTTGGCAACACAAGGCCCTGTTCTTTTCCCATGAGCTCCCCGCTGACTCTGAAAAGCTCCCCGGAGCTACACGCATTGACTATCTTAGTAGTGGCAGTAGTAGTAACTGCTGAACATTGAAACCAAATCAGGCTCAGTTTCAGTTTCAATTTCTCAAGATGACGTCTCCGCGCCCGGAATGAATTCCATATGCACTAACGTCATAGTTGCCATGTGATGGAGAAGATCCATAATGATCCCGTCACAAGCCTTAAGCCTGCACATAAACCCATGAGCTGGCCAGGTCCTGAGGTCCTACCTAGATAATTCCATAACCTGGGGTCGTAGGGGATTGAGGTGGCAGAGACCTCAACTTTTCTCGGGGCCAGCACCATGAGGGCGGCGCCCATCCCTTCCCCCTCGCTTCAAATTCATATTCATATTCACATTTTTTAAACCAAGACTTCAGAAAGGCAAGAAGGCTAATTGGTCTTCAAGGGATGGGGCCTGGGAAATCAAACTATCTCTCCAACGTTTTTTAGCAAGGCAGCCGGGCAATGCCCTGCTTTTCACGATTTTTAATTGCCGTGGGATCTTTAGCGTGCGTAGCCAGAAGACACACGGGTCCAAGGGCTTTTTCGTCCCCTTCCGAAGGACTAGACGTTCAGCTCGATTTTCCGGTCAAACTGAGGAGAAAAGTCGAGGCCTCTACAGGGAGCGAACCCTGGAACCTCGAGTTCAGTTATTGCAGGCGAACGTCTGAACCATTCTGCCACTCTTCTCCCAAATCAGAATAGCCCCAGGCGTGTACAAAATCAATTGTTATGGTACAAAGATGATCAAATTACAAATCACAGCACAAAATTGAACACAATCAATAACATACCATACACTCAACCACAGGACATTCATCTTGAACTCAAAACCCACACAATCAAAACATACACAACAAATCAAAAGTACTCGACTCCAACACACACAACAAACAATCGTCAGTACAAAACCCTGACTCCAATACTTCCTTCACAAGCCAATGCGACAGGTAAATTAACAACATAAACACCACAATGACTTGCCTGCAATGCCATATGCACACGCGACCGACAGCAGCACTGTCAATGTAATGTCCTTCAATATTTGTCCCAATGTTCTGCTTTTCAGTCCGTAACTTGTACGAGCATTTTTATTATCATTTTCTTCTTCTTCTTCTTCTTCTGCTTTTTCTTCTTCTTCTTTTTCTTCTTCTTCTTCTTCGTCTTCTTCGTTTTCTTCTTCTTCTTCTTCTTCTTCTTCTTCTTCTTCTTCTTCTTCTTCTTCTTCTTCTTCTTCTTCTTCTTCTTCTTCTTCTTCTTCTTCTACTTCTTCTTCTTCAGCTTCACCTTCTTCTTCTTCTTTTTCTTCTTTTTCCTTCTTCTTCTTCTTCCTCGCCGCCGTCGTCGTTTTCTTCCTCCTCCTCCCCCTCTTCTTCTTCTTCCTCTTCTTGTTTTTTTTTTTTTTTTTTCAACAAAGTCTCTCAGTGATATCACTGAGATGACTGGTTAAATGCACTGCTGTGCCGTCTATAAAACAAAATAGCCGACATAATTGGGATTGGGAATCAATGCGTTTTGTGAAGTGTTTGTATATGTTGTGTTGTAGTCGGTTAGGTTTTTGACAGTTGAACTGGTCAGTAATAAACGTATGTAAGTTAAGAAAACAACCCCCGCACCCCACCCCCACAAGACCTCCCCCCTCCACCCCCGGTATTACTATCCTATGATTTATGACCCCGACTGTCTAATGACACAATCGTTCAGCACGGGTAGCAAGGCGTTCTGTCGGATTGAAGAGATTTCCACCCGACTACCTACATCGCCCTCTCAACCTCAAGTGCCTCCACTTGTTTTCTGGGGGGTTGTCACTGCCACGGGCCAGTGTTTGGGGGAAATGAACCTGTCAGTCCCTACTGTCTTACCCCATGTAGCACCTGTCATCCCCTACTGTTTTACCATGTGTAACACATGTCATTCCCTACTACTTTACCATGTGGGTGCTAGGCTCCGCTCGCACTGAACTCTTGTGAACAGAGTGAAACTGTTACTGCATCATAGACGGCCAAACGATCCCATTCGTATACAAAGAAAGTGTCTTTTCCGAAATAGTGTGAATTGAATAATAACAACAACAACAATAATGATAACGATAAAGATAATAATCGTAATTTTTATGAATTTATTGTAATAATAACAGCAATGATGATACTATAATGATGATAATCTTAATTATGATAAATCTTATTGTAATAACGATACCATTAATAATGATAATAATAATAATAACAATAATAATAATAGTATTGTAATAATAAAAGTAACAATAATGATGATAATCGTTATAAGAATGATTCTTATTGTAATGCTATTACTACTATATTCCACTACTACTACTACTACTTGTATATAATAATGATAATGATAATAACAATAATTGCAACAACAACAACAACAACAATAACAATAATAACTGCTGCAGCAACAACAACAATAAACAACAACAATAATAGTATTAATAATAACAATAATAACAATGATACTAAATATACTACTACTACTACTACTACTACTACACTACTACTACTACTACTACTACCACTACTACTACTACTACTACTACTACTAAATTTACCCAGCACTTCATCAGGCCCTAACAGCTCAGCTAGTTAACCTTTTAAGTCCTGCACCCTGTCCACCAGTGTCACGCTTTTCCAAACCTGCTGGCAAAGCGAAAAGCTGATGGAAAGGGCGAGGGAATCAAAAGGTTAAGTTTTTGCAGTTGGTGGGTAGGGTGCGTGAGTCAAAGGGTTAAAACGCCTTACTGATAATGATAGAGTCGTGAGTTCGATCCTCGGCTGGGTCTTCACGAGAATGTCAAGGCACACCAGCCAAGTGTTTGGGGTTTGTTCTTCTTTCTTTGTTTTTTTAAGAGAGAGGGCGGGGACTTTGACCATGCATCACAATCTCTACAACTTCAGTGGATAGGGGAAGCTGTACTCTTATACGTACATGTGTTTGTGCGTGTACACAACACACACACACACACACATCTCTCTCTCTCTCTACATATATATATATATATATATATATATATGTATATATGTATACATATCTCTCTGTTGTGTGTGTGTGTGTGTGTCTGCATGGGCATACAAGCCATCTGAGGCATGGTCATCCAAGCCTTCTGAGGTATGGACATACAAGCCTTCTGAGGCATGGCCATACAAACTATCTGAGGCATGGATATACAAACTATATGAGGCATGGATATACAAGCCATTTGAGGCATGGCCATACAAGCCATCTGATCTGAGGCATGGCCATACAAGCCATGTGAGATATGGACATATATACCATTTGAGGCATGGATATACACACCATCTCAGGCATGGATATACACACCATCTAGGCATGGATATACACACCATCTCAGGCATGGATATATAAACAATCTCAGGCATGGATATACACACCATCTCAGGCATGGATATACACACCATCTCAGGCATGGATATACACACCATCTCAGGCATGGATATACACACCATCTCAGGCATGGATATACACACCATCTCAGGCATGGATATACACACCATCTCAGGCATGGATATACACACCATCTCAGGCATGGATATACACACCATCTCAGGCATGGATATACAAACCATCTGTTAAAATGGAGAAGTAAAGACGGATGTTGTGTATTTCCGTTTAGATTAGATTAGAGAGAGAGAGAGAGAGAGAGAGAGAGAGAGAGAGAGAGACAGACAGACAGAGAGACAGACAAACAGACAGACAGACAGACAGACAGCGACTGAGAAATAGACACACACAGAGAGGGGGTCCGAGAGAGAGAGAGAGAGAGAGAGAGAGAGAGAGAGAGAGGGAGAGAGAGAGACAGAGACAGAGACAGAGAGACAGTCAGACAGAGAGATTGAGAGAGACAGAGAGAGGCAAGGAGGGGGTGGGTGGGTAAATAAGTGTCAATTAGTGAAGAGAGTATCCAAAGAGGGCGATGAGGAGGGTCAGAGAGGTGCTCAGTTCCCAGTTGTTTGAAGTCCTGACCCTCATTCATAGCGCTTAATGACCTTCAAAAGACGTCTGCCGTGAGGAGTGAACATCCCAGGCTTAAGGTAGAAGTGTACTGTGAGAACTGTTGTCCAGTCCCTGTGTCTGTGTATTGTAACAATAATCATCTGATGTTGTTACAGGTAGATCACGTTTGTTACCTTACCAACCACAAGTCTCTTATAGGATCATCAAACCAAATATTTGTCAAAACAAAAACTCCCCTTTCCTTTTTCTTTTTTTTCTTTGTTTTTTTTCCCCTTTCCTTTCCCTTTTTCGTTTTGTTTTTGCGCTATGGATTTGCTGTGTTGTCATAGTGCATCGCCACGCATTCTCTGTTCTGTTTGTCTATGTAATTCTTCGCCTATAACTTTGCACAAAAGAATAAAGAGTGTGGGATGGTGTGGAGTATGAAAAAATAAATCAGAAAATTTATTTTCAAAAAAGACAAAAAATGCACCATGTAAAGACAGAAAAAGAATATATATATATTATATATATATATATATATATATATATATATAATATAATATATATATTATATATATTAATCAACTTAAAAGATTTATTCTATGTATGCTAGAAGGGTTTCATAATCAATTCGTCCTGTTTCAGGGTTAATGCCTATTTTCCTGCGGCTGCCTAGAAGGGTAGCCATTGCGACCAGATCCGATCCTGAGGGACATTCAATTGCCTGAAAGCTGACACGATATGAGAAGTGGATAACTGCTTTACGTTGCTGACAGTATGTGGATAAACCTGCCTTAGTTGGCCTGATCATTGTGGATAAATGCTAGTTTGACTGATAGGTGTGGATAAACTGCTTTAGTTTGCTTGACAGTATGTGGATAAACTGCTTTAGTTTGCTTGAAGTATGTGGATAAACTGCTTTAGTTTGCTTGACAGTATGTGGATAAACTGCTTTAGTTTGCTTGACAGTATGTGGATAAACTGCTTTAGTTTGGTTGACAGTAAGTGGATAAACTGCTTTAGTTTGCTTGACAGTATGTGGATAAACTGCTTTAGTTTGCTTGACAGTATGTGATAAAATGCTTTAGTTTGCTGACAGTAAGTGGATAAACTGCTTTAGTTTGCTTGACAGTATGTGGATAAACTGCTTTAGTTTGCTTGACAGTAGTGGATAAACTGCTTTAGTTTGTTGACAGTAGTGGATAAACTGCTTTAGTTTGCTTGACATATGTGGATAAACTGCTTTAGTTTGCTTGACAGTAGTGGATAAACTGCTTTAGTTTGCTTGACAGTATGTGGATAAACTGCTTTAGTTTGGTTGACAGTAAGTGATAAACTGCTTTAGTTTGCTTGACAGTAAGTGGATAACCTGCTTTAGTTTGCTTGACAGTAAGTGGATAAACTGCTTTAGTTTGCTCGACAGTTAAGTGGATAACTGCTTTAGTTTGCTGACATTAAGTGGATAACCTGCTTAGTTTGCTTGACAGTAAGTGGATAAACTGCTTTAGTTTGCTTGACATAAGTGGATAACTGCTTTAGTTTGCTTGACAGTATGTGGATAAACTGCTTTAGTTTGCTCGAACATTCTGACAGTAGTGGATAACTGCTTTAGTTTGCTTGACAGTATGTGGATAAGGAACCAGAAGAAACACGACAGGCGCCTGTCTCGTCTTGTTGTATTAAACACGCGTTCGTATTCTTCTTTCGTGTTTTTTTTTCTGGTTCCTGTTTGCTTGAACGCCGGCAGTCACTCTTGTTTTGGATTAAGTAAGTAGATAAACTGCTTTAGTTTGGCTGGCTTGGCTTTTGCTCTTCTGTTTCGTTAATTCTCTTGGTACCTATCGTCTTCTTTTCTTCATCTTGTATTACTTCTTCTTCTTTCTTCTTTCTTTGATATGTTATTGTTGTTGTTGTTTTACTGTTTGTTGTTCACTGTCTTCTTTTGTTGTTGTAGTCTTTGAACTCTTTTGCAGCAGTCTAAAACACTGACAACCCAAGAAGTTGATGGCTGGTTTATTCTTTTTCTTCTTTTTCTCTTCTTTCTCTAGCTGCTGCTGTTTCTTCCTCCCCCACCCCCAGTTTATTTTTGTTCTTCCTCTTCCTTCCTTTACCCCACCTTCATCTTTTCCCATCCTCACCCCAGTGGTGGACACGGAGCGTCATACCTCAGACACCTTCTAACGACTTACTTTCTGCGCAATCCCACAGGCCAGAAATTCTTCCTGACACATTTGAGAGAGGGAGAGAAAGAGTGAGAGTGAGAGAGAGAGAGAGTGAGAGAGAGAGAGAGAGAGACAGACAGACAGAGAGAGAGAGACAGACAGACAGACAGAGAGACAGAGCGGGAGAGAGTGAAAGAGATAGAGAGGGAGGGAGAGAGATATACAGAGAGAGAGAGAGAAAAGGGAGAGAGAGGGGGGAGAAAGAGAGAGACAAAGAGAGACAGAGAGAGAAAGACAGAGAGAGACTGAGGCAGAGACAGAGACAGACACAGAGACAGAAAAAGACTGAGATTCAGAGAATCATAGACAGAAAGAGACAGAGAGAGAGACAGAATCAGAGAGAGAGAGAGAGAGAGAGAGAGAGAGAGAGAGAAAGAGAGAGACAGAGACAGACAGACAGATAACGAGAGAGAGAGAGAGAGAGAGAGAGAGAGGGGGGGTAGGTGGGATGTGAAAAAGGAAATATAAACAAAAAATTCCCCTCCCTCCCCCCAGTGTAAGTTTGCAACAACATGGTGTTTCTGCGCTTCAGCAGACGCGTTGTCACTAGAGCCGGAATCACGGCTGAAAATGACTTTCCCAGATTGCTGGCATTTTTATCTCCCAACACCACAACAGCCACCCACACACCCCCACCTCACCCACCCCAACTCCTCTTCCTCCTCCTCTTCCTCCTCCTTGCAGCCTGCCTGCTCACAGACGCCATCCCCAAAGCTGCCGATAGCTTGCAGGGCGAACAGAGAACAGAGGTTCGTTTCATGACAGATTCTACCTGCTTGTTTTTCACCAACTGCAATTAGCGTTTGTTTCATTCTGCCTGCCTTGCTTTCTGTGTGGCCGCCATTTTTTCCACGCCCGTGTCGTCACGGGTCACGTGGTGCAAGCGGCGCGTGCGGCCCAACAGCATGGCTATTTGCAAGGTTTAGAACATTTTCGCAACGTGGTAGGGACATGTCAAAGGCGGAGAGAAGGGTGGATGGGTGTTTTTTTCTTCTTCTTTTTTCTTTCTTTCTTTTTTTCATTTTGCTTTTGATGGTTAAGATCTATATACCTATCCATCAGTATCTATCCTGTCTACCTGCTTGCCTACCTTCTACCAATTTATCTCTGACGGGCTTCGCAGCAGTCATTGATACCGATGCATAAATTTTCTTGCTAATGTGGCATCAAAATGGGCCAGGAAATGTGACCACAGTCCGGTACATTTCATTCAAGAAAACTGCAACACAAGAGGCACACACAGACACACACAGACACTCACTCACACACACACACACACACACACACACACACACACACACACACACACACACACACACACACACACACACACACACACTGATCTGTCTAAAAGTACATATGTGAATAGACTTTAAAAAAATAACGAACGCACAGACACACACACAACACACACACACACACACACACACACACACACACACACACACACACACACACACACACACACACACACACACACACACACACACTGTGTTTCACACTCTCTCCGTTTTGGCGCCATAGAAATCCACAGCGTTAGACACATACAAGTGGCTTGTTATCGCTCTGGAGGGTGAGATAGAACGAAACTGTTTTCCTGTGAAAGTGTCAAAAAGTTGTGTCAATGTTGAAACGAACGTCAGCGGCGCTATCTCTGTCTCTGTCTCTCTTTGTCTCTGTCTCTGTCTCTATTTGGCTCTGTCTCTCTATCTCTGTCTTTCTGTCTCTGTCTCTCTGTCTCTCTCTGTGTTCTCTATCTCTCTGTCTCTCTGTCTGTCTGTCTGTCTCTCTCCGTCTCTCTGTCTGTCTCTCTGTTTCTCTTTCTCTCTCTCTCTCTCTCTCCTCACCCACACACACACTCACAGACACACACAGACACACAGACGCAGACACATACACACACGCACCACACACACACACACACACACACACACACACACAACACACACACACACACACACACACACAACACACACACACACACACACACACACACACACACACACTCACAACATCATTCCCGATGAACCTAGTTCAGTTTATATCAGGCAAACGTACGACCCAGTTAACCCTTTCACTCCAGCACCTTATCCACCGGCCACAAAAACTTAACCCTTTCTCTCCTTCACCCTATCAACCAGATTCCTGCAGGTTTCAGTTTCAGTTTCTCAAGGTAACGTCTCCGCTCTCGGAACGAATTCCATATGCACTAACGTCACAGGTGCTATATGCATGGTGATCATGGCACAAGCCTTAAGCCTGCACATAAACCCATGGTCTATATCATTTTATATTAGTATTGTATCAGCCTATCATTTGAGGAAGCTGGGGTATAGGGAGAAAGGAGCAAAAGGGTTCAGTTTTTGCTTTACTATCATGGGTGACACTGCAAACGCCGGAGGATAAGGTTTAGGGAGTCAAAGAGTTAATACCAGTTCAAAGCAACATCTATTCGTGTCCACTGACTTTACTACTGACAACGTGGTTGTTGTGATTTACATGTCTGAGTGACCGGTGGCAAGGTGTGTTAGTTATAATTACTAGTGCCATCTGTCTCAACCTTGTTCATTGTGTCGTGAGTGTCTCTTTCAATTTTGTAGACAAAGGATTAACCCTTTGACTCCCGCACCCTGTCCACCAGCATCCTGCATAGTCAACCATACTAGCAAAGCAAAAACTTAACCCTGTGACTCCCTCATCCTGTCCACCAGCTTCCTGCAGGAAGATGGTGGACAGGGAGAAGGAACCAAAGTGTTAAGTTTTTTGCAGTTTGTGGATTGGGTGCGGAATCAAAGGTATAATAAGATTAAGAGAAAGCGTTTTGCCGCAACTGTTTGTGCGAGATTAAGAGGAAGGAAGAGGTTTTGTCATAACTGTGTTCGATTCAATTCACTTCAATAACACTTTATTGATCCACGTGGAAAGTGATTTGTGCAGTTGCAAGATTGTAATAAACATAAATTTATGAAACATGTAACAATAAAGAGTTTAAACTGCTTCAATAAATATCCACCAACAATATCAAAGGACCTTAGAAACCATGAAATATCGAATGTGAAGGTATCAAGGAATAAGACAAAGAGTTCGCCATAATTACGTATATACACTATGGTTTGAGATGAAGATAAAGGTTAACCCCATAAGTGCCACGAACATAACCACTCTCTGTCTGTCTGTCTGTATGTCTGTCTCTGTCTCTCTCTGTCTGTCTCTGTCTCCGTCTCTCTGTCTCTCTCTGTCTCTGTCTCTCTCTGTCTCTGTCTCTGTCTCTCTCTGTCTCTCTCTGTCTCTGTCTGTCTCTGTCTCTGTCTGTCTGTCTCTGTCTCCGTCTCTCTGTCTCTCTCTGTCTCTTTCTGTCTCTGTCTCTCTCTGTCTCTGTCTCTCTCTGTTTCTGTCTCTGTCTCTCTCTGTCTCTGTCTCTCTCTGTCTCTGTCTCTCTCTGTTCTGTCTCTGTCTCTCTCTGTCTCTGTCTCTCTCTGTCTCTGTCTGTCTGTCTCTGTCTCTGTCTCCGTCTCTCTTGTCTCTGTCTCTCTCTGTCTCTGTCTCTCTCTGTCTCTGTCTCTCGCTGTCTCTGTCTCTCTGTCTCTGTCTGTCTCTCTGTCTGTGTCTGTGTCTCTCTCTGTGTCTCTCTCCCCTCTCCAAAATTTAAGATTACGATAAAGGGTTTGTTATAACTATATCTACGCGAAGGTTTCAGATGAACATAAAGGTTTTCCCACAATCTAAATGGTCGTATGGAGTAAGGCACTCAAGACCTCAACTTGTCTTGTGTTCTGCATTATGAATCCTGTGCCACCTTGTGTCCTTCACTGCGTTATCTGCTCCATCTCTTTAAGAAAAGAAGAATCCTTTTACAGCTGACTGGATGTGCTTAAACTGGTCCATGAATTGGACCACTCATCCATTAGAAAATATGTGTACATTGTATGACTATGGTAAGTGCTAACAAAAAACATCACGAGGGTGCGGATGGAACCCGAAGCACCAATGCCTCGCCACTCTCGGGACATTCACCTCCCAAGCTCCAGACGCCAATCGACAGTCATTTCTTCAAGCAAAGGGGGGCTGTCCACGCGTTGCATGACCCATTCGGACCCAGTCATCAGTTACCTTGTTTCCAAACTGAATGGCAAGGTGGGGAGATGACAAACCCCGGGACATAGCCACACAACGCGCACCAACCAGGTCCAGCCCAGCCTCTGGATCAAGAGAGAATGGAAGAGCCCTCTCTCGCCCCAATGTGGTCTTCATCTCTCTTTCGGGCAGCCTGCTCTGTCACCAGCTCGCACAGCTGGCGGCACCTTTCCCCTTACTATAGTTCCGACACTTAGCAGTCGGAAGCTCCCAACGTTGTCTTATTTCAACCACAGGGATTGTTTGAACGGCCACGCAAGTGGCCAGGCATGATGCTCCAGACACAGCCCATTTTGCTGTTCAGCAAGGTCTGACATGCCCCACTTGCTTTTACTGATGCACACTGGAGTAGATACAATGATGATGGGGTGACTCTTCCCTTGGTCCGATGGATGAATAAGCACACTGGTGTTCAGCACCTGGTATTGTTTCTAAGACCAGTCGTGGAGGCACACGTTTGATTGATTGATTTGGTTCAGTTTTTACTTCGGCACCTACCTCAAGTGATATGGCCGACGGGGATAACCATCCCAGGGAAGTGGGGGAAGGGGGACTTATCTAAACTTATACTGACAACACCAGAACAACAATGATGTTAAGATGGGACGGTGAGAAGGCCAGTTTTTAATGCAGCGCACCTCTGGATTATAACCCAAAACCATTAGCATGTGAATTCAACACTCAACAAACTGACCTACTGTGGCCCGCGATGCACATGTTCTTCTGCAGACACTTTTTGTTATTGTTGCTAAAAGCCCAGCCGACTGCGCACGGCCATATCAGGGCTATAACCACCTCACTGGAGGGGAAAACATCGCGAACATCGTCTAAGGATATGCACCTGGTGTTGACCACTCCGTCCAATTTATCACCAGAAGATTTAAAAAAACATACTTGAATATAAACATAATTAAGGACAGTAAAGCAAACATATAAAAACAGGCCTAAATAACCTAAAATCACTTCTGTACATCACATTTCCTTAGAGCCAAAAATGCACTTGATACACAAACCCAATTATTAATCATAAGTACCCGTTCATCATTCCTAAGAGAAAGTACGTAATGCTTTATCGAACACAAACAGGTGAATGGACCAGCCAGAGAGAAAATAAGAAGAAGAAATGACAGAAAACAAATGAGCAAGGGATAAACAAAGAGAATGACAGAAAAGAGGAAATTACTGCACAGAATTTCCAGAGGGTGGGGATACTATTTATACTGAAAGAGCGCCCGGCATCCCCACGGGGGATCCACAGACACTGCATGGGAAGGAGTCCCCTGGTCCAGAGTTTTGCCTCCATCGGTCCTTTTGGTGCTGAATAGCAGCTGTTTTGTTCAAACGTGATTGTGCCCTGCTGTCGTCAGCTCTCAGTTGTGGTCAGTGTCTTCTCAGCTGGTGATGCTGATGTCTCAGCTGATGAGGTTGACCATCATAGTATCCTTTTATGGCTTTGGTAGTTTTTCCTTGTCCATGGTGTCCTTGCTTCAGCACTGCGTACAGGAGCAGTTTTTGACAGCTCACCTGCAGGAACAACTTTTGGATGTGATCATCTTTCAGATAAACAACGTACCATGTCTGAACAAGCTGACAGTTGATGAGTGAAGACATTCAATGCTTGGCAAGCCGTTCTTCAGAACTTGATCACACAACACACACACACACACACACACACACACCACACACACACACACACACACACACACACACACACACACACACTATATATATATATATATATATATACACATACACACACACACACACACACACATATATATACACATACACACACACACACACACACACACACACACACACACACACACACACACACACACACACACACACACACACACACACACAAGTGGTCCGTTATGTTTCTTGTGTCTGCAAGGTCAATTGAAAAAAACTGAAATTAAAATTGATCTTGCAGACACAAAAAACATAATGGACCACTTTTTCCCCCGTTTACTCAATGTTTTTAACCATTCAAGTCTAACTCATACCCAGTCATGTCACGTGACTGTTTCAAATTGAGGTTATACCAGATATCGTCGTCTGTGTTTTATCACTGCTGTTATCGTCACCGTCAAAACATGGATTATGAGATTACGTATTCACAGACAGTTAATGCTCTTGTCTTTTTCCGTCGTGGATGTTTTACCATCATGGTTGATACTTGGTTTTCAAACTAAGGTATCTGAGAGTTGTTTGAGGGTTATGCCAACATGTTCAAACACAACACCCTCTTTGTCTGTCGTTACGTTGTGAAACAAAGGGAGAGCAGGGAGACAACATTTTCACAGCTGAATATCACCATGACCGATCAGTGTTGTTATTTTTTTAAAACAAGAACGAAAGAGGTGATGATGTTTTTGTATACAACTCTTGCCTTCACCCGTCCATGTTGTTCCTTCATCAAAGAGGATATGAAAGGGATGACGGTAGGCTTGCATACAACTGTCGCCTTGTCATCGTAATATTGTTAGTTCTCGGTATAAAGACGTGGTCTCGTTTTCAAAACAAAGTCTTCTTTTCAAGAGGTTTGTGTTTCCGTCCGTGTGTGAATCGTACACCACTTTGAGTTTAATCAGTGCTGTCTGAATAATAAAAATGTCTGTCCTTCTCTGTCTGTCTGTCTGTCAGTCTGTCTGTCTGCCTGTCTGCCTGTCTGCCTGTCTGCCTGTCTGCCTGTCTGCCTGTCTGCCTGTTAGGAGATAGATGGGGGGCTTTAAAAAATTTTTTTTTAGGATCATCGCACCCAGGGAGGTTACCTTTGCGCTCACCTTTTTTTTTTCGTCCCATTTTCTGCGGCATCTTAATGGCCACAGAAGCTGGTACTTTTTTTTTTTAACAATGCGATGATGATGATGTCGATGATGATGATAATCATGATGCTTTGGAGTTCCATCTAGGAATGAGACTGCGTGACAAGGCTGTATTCTACGCTTACTATCATAATATATCCTGGCGTCAACCAGGCCCGAGAGATATAGACTCCTCCGGTGCTGGTCAGAAGATTTGAGCAAGACCCTCAACGACGCATCCGTGAAGTGGATGAGACTCGACTGTGTGGTCCCAGTCTTCCCAATGACCCCATATAGCACGCCCAACTCTAGGTAGGAGCCGGTTAGAGACGAAAAATCCCACAATGATTTTTGAAGGTACTGATGGGGATTCGAACCCACAACCTTCCAGTCAGTAGTCCGTTGCGTTAACCACTACACCACGGCGACTGGTGACGGGATGGGGGGGGGGGGGTTAGGGAAAGCGATATAAGGATGAGCACAGAAAGAAGAAAAGAGAAAGCGTAAGAGGGTTAAGATACAGGGAATGAAAGAATGCATCTGGTTTAATCTGTTTCCCCGTCTTTGTCTTGGTATTGCTGCTTCTCATGATTGTGTGCGTGTGTCTAGTTGTCATGTTCTTGTGGGGAGGGAGGGAGAGAGGAGAAAGTTACTGACATGTCTTTCTTGCCTGCCGTTTGCTTGTATTCTATTTCATCATATCGATTGCAGAACTTTGGGTAATACTGCATATTGTGTGTAAGGTGTGTATGTACAAGAGCCGATGTGTCAAAGACAATATAGAATAAATGCACAACACTTAGCATAAAAAACAAAGAAAGAAGCAAACCAACCAACCAACCAACCAACCAACC
>JAPXFY010000018.1:30718869-30728869 GCA_030674185.1 Monoplex corrugatus | reverse complement strand
TGACACCCGTTTGCTAATTGTACCTCGTGTAAAAACTCAGTCGTTTGGTGAACGCTCTTTCTCTTTCTCAGCTCCTCTCTTTTGGAACAGTCTCCCATATGACCTTCGCCATGCTCCTTCTCTCACATCTTTCAAAACCGGTCTCAAGACCTACCTGTTCAAAAATGCTTTTGAGACAACACTCCATATTCACTCTTGATTCTATCATTCCTCCTTATCCCATTGTTGAAGAGGGTGCATGTTTGTGTGTGTGTGTGTGTGTGTGTGTGTGTGTGTGTGTGTGTGTGTGTGTGTGTGTGTGTGTGTGTGTGGTGTTTTGTTGTCATGCATAGTTCTGTTTTCCTTTCCATATTTGTGTGTAGTGATGTGGTATGAGATGTGTTATTATGTTATCATGTGGTATTATGCGGTATGATGTGTTTTGCAGTATGAAGTGTGACATATCTGTCCATATGTCTTATGTTATATGTGTACACTATTTGTGGCTGTTCTGTGCGTCTATTATGTGAAGCGCCTTGTGCTCCCTCCTTGTGAGGGAGGAAGGCGCTCAACAAATGTCCAATATTATTATTATTATTATTATGTATATATGTATGTAAACGACTTCTTCATTGTCATCTGTGACTGTTATAGAAAAAATAACCAGTTGACATGACTTACGTCCGCAAGAATATGGTAATGCCCGACCGGGGAGCACATTTGAAGGTGGATTTTTTTTTGTCTACCACACTGCCTAGCTGTTTTGAGACGTTAGTCTCGCCTCACGAAAGAATCAGTTCATGTTCTCTTGCCACTTTCAAAATTTTACCAAAGTATGAAAAAGAGACGAAAAAAAAGAAAAAAAAAAAGAGGAGGTTAAAAGATGATAACTTTAAAATGGAGATAGGGGCTTCCTGGAATTGGAACCTCGCCCTATCGATGTCAAGTCTAGCAACAGGAAGAGGACTAAGGAGGGGGGTGCTAGAAGAGGGAGAGACAGACAGCGTGTGGGCAAAATCAACAACCTGTCTGATAGACACGCACAAACTCTGGCAGCCGCTTCCTTCACCGAGACTTTTTGGCATGTGAACACCGCCTCTCCCTTCTCCTAAACTGCCTGGCAATCAAAGAAGATGGATTATTAAAGACAAACCCACATCCCGGAATCTCTGCCCTGCCCTGTTCTTGAAGACAGAGAGTTCGAGTTTCATTAGCAAGGAGATGGGAGTTAATCAGCCGCCGACATCAGGAAGCGGTGAACAGTTTCTTCTTGCCAGGTATCGCTGGGAAGAGACAAGGATGAAGACTTTATCAAACCTGCCTATCTCTCCTCCTCCCTGATTGGCCTCCCCTTGTATCTTGTATTGGCAAGATTGCCCTCCCTTGCCGGCGTACGTGCCAGGGCCATGACCTATCTTGTCTTGTCGTGTCGCTGTCCCACGTCTGCTCTGCTCGGGCCCCGCTGGCTGACTGGTTGGGGGAGGTGAAGAGCTGATCAGCTTGATTCAGAGTTATGGCTCTGGCTTATGGGCCCTGTCGTGACGTGCAGCTTTTACCACCAACTTATCTCCCTTGTTTTTGTTTTCCTTGGTCGTGTGGCTGAAACGGAAATGTGTCTTTCTTTTCTCTCTGTCTATCTACTGTCTGTCTGCCTGCCTGCCTGCCTGCCTGCCTGCCTATCTGTCTGTCTGTCTGCATAAGTCTCACAGGCACAAATTCAGCAGTTCAAGGGGTCAGTAAGCCCAGGTGAGTTATGGACTTGTCACCACAATCCCCAACACTTGCCAAACACCAAAATAAATAAATAAATAAATAAATAAATATACAAATAAATAAATAAATGCAAAGAAGTACAGACAGAAAAATAATTAAACACAAAAAGAACGGACAGAAAACTCACGTTTCTCCAGTCTTTTCTGAAAAAAAATTAATGATTATCGAGTTCCATCAAAAGACCACCAGCAGACTTGTATGGAATCCTGACAGGCAGGAGAATATGCAGAGCTGTCTGACAAAAGACGTTACCAAGCATAAAAAAAACATAGACTGGGTCTCTGTTTTGTTCTCTCTCTCTCTGTCCCTCCCCCTCTCTCTCACTCGTTCTCTATCTATCTATCTATTTATCTATCTATCTATCTATCTATCTATTTATCTATCTATCTATTTATCTATCTATCTATCTATCTATCTATCTATCTATCTATACATCTATCTATCTATCTATCTATCGTTCTCTCTTTCTCTCTCGTTCTCTCTCTTCTCTCTCTTGTTCTCTCTCTTGTTCTCTCTCTTTCTCTCTCTCTCTCTCGTTCTCTCTCTCTCTCTCTCGTTCTCTCTCTTATTCTCTCTCGTTCTCTCTCTCTCGTTCTCTCCCTCTCTTTCTCTTTCTCTCTCTCTCTCTCTGTCTGTCTCTCTCGTTCTCTCTCTCTCTGTCTCGTTCTATCTCTCTTTCTGTCTCTCTTTCTGTCTCTCTCTCTCTCTCCCTCGTTCTCTATTTCCCTCTTTCGTTCTCCTTCTCCTTCGTTCTCTCTCTCTCTCGTTCTGTATATCTCTCTCTTTCTCTCTCTCTCTTTCTCTCTCTCTCTCTCTCCCTCGTTCTATCTCTCTCTCGTTTTTTCTCTCTCTCTCTCGTTCTCTCTCTCTCTCTCCCTCGTTCTCTCTCTCTCTCGTTCTCTCTTTCTCTCTCTCTCTCTCTCGTTCTCTCTCTCTCTCGGTCTCTCTCGTTCTCTCTCTCTATCTATTTATCTCTTTTATAGTTTCATAACATTGCTGTCTTTTCTGTCATCATCTTAGCTGTTTGGTGAGTTTCGCCAGTATCTTACGCCTACAAAAATCACCATCCCGTGCCCTTTACAATACACTGTAGTGTGGTGATGGACCTCTGTTATCAGAGATCGTGATCGTTTTCGGCCTGTGACCGTCTTGATGGAGGCAGAAACAAGAAGATCGTTGATAAGGAAGATTAGGAAAAGACAAGCAACACTTATAGGCCGTTTTATGAGAAAGGGGAATTAGAGCACCTGATCACAACAGGAAAACTGGAGGGAAAGAGAGCACCAGGTAGACCCAGGACGGACTTGCATGGTGGCTGAGGACAGAGAAGGTGGAAGATGTACTTGCGGCGACAAGAGATAGATGCATATGGAGGGCCATGATCGCCAACGCCATGCGGCAGGGCGCATGATGATGATGATGATGATGATGATGATGATGATGATGACCGTGTGAAGGAAGTGTTTATGGAGGCTTGCCCATTCTTCAGTGGGTTTTTTCCCAGGACTTTCTTGGTGTGCCTCTTCCTTGTTTGTCCTCGACCACTTACCGTAGAATATGGTTTTGGACTGAGTATAATGGCGTGTCGTTAAGCCATAGGAAGAAGAGTGGCAGAATGGTTAAGAAATTCGCCTGCCAATAACTAAACTCGACGTTCCTGGGTTTGCTCCCTCGTAGAGGGCTCGACTTGTCTCCTCAGTTTAATCGGAAAATCGAACAGAACGTCTTGTCCCTAGGAAGGGGATGAAAAAGGGTCGGACCCGCGTGGCTTCTTGCCTGCGTACGTTAAAGATCCCACGGCAGTTCAAAATCGTGAAGAGCAGCGTATCCGCCGGACTGCTCTGGTATAAAACATTGGAGAGATAGGTTCATTTCCCAGGTCCCTCCCCCTAAGGCCAATTAGCCTTCTTGCCTTTCAGGTCTTGATAAAATAAAATGGGTGGCGATGCACTGCGGGGAGCAGGGCGAGTTCCATTGTGACTAAAAGAAATAAATATAAATATGAATAGGAACATGAACATGACCATGAATATGAATATGAATATGAATTTGAATATAAATATGAATATAAATATGAATATGAA
Source organism: Monoplex corrugatus (assembly GCA_030674185.1). Classification (NCBI taxonomy): domain Eukaryota; kingdom Metazoa; phylum Mollusca; class Gastropoda; order Littorinimorpha; family Ranellidae; genus Monoplex; species Monoplex corrugatus. The sequence continues at coordinate 30,725,033 of JAPXFY010000018.1, read as the reverse complement.
TATAAATATAAATATGAATATAAATATGAATATGAATATAATTATGAATATGAATATGAATATAAATATGAATATGAATATAAATATGAATATAATTATCAATATGAATATGAATATAATTATGAATATGAATATGAATATAAATATGAATATAAATATGAATATGAATATCAAGCCAGTTTGCGGTGTGCTGTTCTTACTGAAATAAAGGGTCCCTTCATGTTTGGTCTCAGACCTGTTTAACGCTCTTTGTCTTGTGCTGTCTGCACAGTACCTGGCAGTTTTTCCTCGTGTGCTTCAATAACATCTGCAGTCTTCTGTCAGTGACTGGCCATTATCCTGGAACACAATGACAACATGTCTTCCAGCCTCACATGAATCAAATCATGTCTTTGTCTGAATATGCAGAACAGCGCTGTACATGTGGCCTAAGATCTGGAGAGATGAACACTGGTGTAGGAGATAAACACCTCTTGCTGTGAAGAAACAGTCGATGCAATGGATTAACGATTGAGACATTGTGGTTTCGAAACATCATCATTTATATTAACCCTTTACTCCTGCACCCTTTCCACCAGCTGCAAAAACTTAATCCTTTGATTCCTCATCCAATCCACCAGCAGACATGGTGCGGAAGTCAAATGGTTAAAAAAATCATTCTGAGATTTTTTGGCCCCAACTGACATCTACCCATATTTCAGTGTATCGTGGGTTCCTTGGAAAACTGGGATCACACAGTCTAGTCTCATCCATTTCACGGAGGCGTTACTGACAGCTTTCTCAATTTGCTGACCGACATCACAGGTACTTGGACCAAAACAGCACCAAGCGTCATCCCTCATGGCATTGTCATTTTTTTCATCTTCTGTGGCCCTGAGCTGTCCCCTAGTGACCTCGGTGTTGGTTCCCTCTGCCAGCTTCCATAACCTCCTGAGGTAGGAGTAACTTCAGGTTAGCGTCACCGGTGTACATATAACCAAGACTGTTCCAGTGATAGGCTGATACAATACCAGTATAAAAATATAGACTTGGTAAAACATAGGCTAGGTAGGGCCTATAGGTTGATACAATACCAGGATAAAATACAGACTAGGTAAAACATAGTCTAGGTAGGGCCTCAGGACCTGGCCAGCTCATGGGTTTATGTGCTGGCTTAAGGCTTGTGCCATGATCACCATACACATGGCACCTGTGACGTTAGTGCATATGGAATTCGTTCCGAGCGCAGAGACATCATCTTGAGAAACTGAAACTGAAACTGAAACTGGTGTGTTGGCTGTTTTGTGGGGACTGTCTTTGGAAGTCAGTGGTGGCGGTCGCCCTTACGACAGGAGCACTCATCCCTATTGTTGTGTGCTTATCATCGGAGTGCCCGATCTCAGTAAGTCTCCAGTGGGCGTCTCCATGATGGCCTGAAATCACTTATATAGCTTTATGGCACGGGATGAACTTGGGTTTGGTGAGCGTTGAGGATCCAGAATGGGATCAACGCCGTTGAAGCATAGCGAAACGTTTGGAGAGATAGGGTCATTCACCAGGTTCCTCCCCTTGAGGGCCCAAAAACCTTTCTTGCCTTTCTGAAGTCTTGTCAAAACAAAACAAAAACCGAAAGAAAACAATCAGTGAATATTATGTGTGTGACAGAGAAGATGGCAACTTCGATCAAGGGTCATTCGTCGAACAGGCTTGAGTGTACCGTAGCTCAGCATTTTGTGTGGATGTGTAGGTGTGAGGCAGAAGGAATATAATGGCTTGGGTCAGGGGTCACACGCCCTACTCCACTCCTGTTCTCCCCCTCCCAGTCTGCGTGTGTTTTGTGCCCAGGAGATTTGGTTGTTGATGGTGATTACTTTAGTGAATGATGAAAGTGAGAGCCTTGATTTCATTCTTGAATCAAGATTTGGCGCCTAATAAATATCATCATCATCAACAACATCATCATCATCATCATTATTAGTAGCATTAGTATTGGTATTAGTATTAGTATTATTAAATGATGAGCCATCCCAAAACGTTATTGGAAATAGCATTTTACCTTCCAATCCTTGGTATATCATTGAAGGATGTACTGAGAGAGTGAATGTCCGAACAACGAGGGCGTGCGCTTTGATTTAATTTATACATCAAGATGTAGCGCTTTGTCAATATCATCGTTATCATTACTAACGAACTAGAAGGACCACACTTCATTGTGTGCTGCTCCTCTGCTTACTGCAATAAGACCATCACACCATCAACAAATCAATCTTTTCTAATAGGCTGACTGCCATCCTATGTGTTTGATGCTGATGCTGCTATTACTGCTTTAGTCCAAAGTATTTCATCACTGTTCAGTAACTGGCCAACAGATTTTGGTAACTGTCATGCTGGACAACGGTTCTGCACGTCTGGTATCTGATGGGGTTAGTGTAGTTGTTGCTGAGGGTATTTCAGGATCATTGCCATTTCACAGCTTGAAAACTTTTTTTGTAGATATTACTACTATTACTTTTGCTGCTGAGAACGTTCTATGCTCCCGCAAAAACAAAGTGTACCTGCAGTACAAGTCATATACTGTCGCGGTAACTACTTGTAAAGACCCGTGAATTCTACATGCTTCTTCTACAACTGCTAATACCAACCACTTCTACTGTTGTTGCTGCTGCTGAGGCCGTTATCAGCATCACCTCCACGGTGAACATTTACAACTGCTCAAGCTGATTTACGGTATATCAATGACCTGGTTACAGTGTACGAGCTGGGGTCACACTCGTACAACGACCAGTCGTAAAGAAGTGGAAAGTGGCGGATTGATGGCAGAGAGTTTTTTGTGTTTTCCAGCTTCTTACTGGATTAAACCGTTCGCCCTATCTCCTCTCTCCCGTACGGCGACATTGATAGTCGTATTGGAGCTGGCTCAAACCGCACAGCTTACGGTCTTCCAAAGCCAGAAGCCCCCAGAAGCCGGGGGATGGAGATTCTCGCCGGTTGTTTATTACCCCGATACGCCGGCTTCGCTCTTGAAACTGCCAAGCCGCGGAGAGATAACATTGGAAACAGGTATGTTGTGATTTAGGTTAACAAGAAGGAAATCGGCGTGAAATACCGCCGCTTTCTTACCCTCCTGACAGACGTAGAAGTCTCGCCAGTCGGCGAAAAAAAAAGTTGCTGGGGTGTGCTTGATTTGTGAGCTTCTTGTCGCGTTCCGACGTTTGCCCGCAACCTTTTGCCGGCGTTATGCTGAGAAAGCCTGAAGGTTCTCCTCTCCCCTGTCACAACTTCGGAGCGTTTTGATATGCACATCAGTTTTGACCTGTTGTTGATAGTCTGACCAGTTTTCGTTGATAACAATTTTGTGAGAGTCAACGTTTCATCGTTTCAGAAATTGCATCTGCTACGCACAACCAACTCATTTCCAGAAGAAAATTACATCTCTACATTTTGATTCATAATAAATTATCACTTCATACGAGTAAAAAGGAATGTACCTTGAATATATGGACCACGTGAGGTTACAGATTATCATTTCATAAAAGGTAATGACCTTTAAAAATGTGAACTAAATGAGGTTACCTTGATTTTAGAATGATTATTATCTAAGTTGCTTGCAGCATTTGACGCTTGGTGAAATTTAAAGTTGTTTGGTAGTAATAACACTACAGTAAGAATAAAGAACAGTGTGAGTTCTATGTATGACTATTGCTAATGTTGTTACAGCAAGATAGATAACTGAAGCTATTTCATCGTGGATTCCAGATCCAGATTCTGGAATTAAATCCCAGTTTATTGCACCATGGGAATGCCCGGGGCTCTTTCAGTATGAATAGTATCCCCACCTTCTTGAAATTCTGTGTTAAAATTTTGTTCTTTTCTGTCACTGTCTTTGTTTCTGCTTTGTTCCTTTGCTTTCTGTCATTTTTTCCTATCATGTTCAGCCTTGCTGGTCCATTCACCTGTATGTGTTCGATAAAGTCTTATGTACTTTCGCTTAAGATTGATATTTGGGTACATGTATTAAGTGCATTTTTGGCTGTAGGGAAATGAGATACGCCGAAGCAATTTCAGGTAATTTAGGCCCGTTTTTATATATGTTTTAGTGTTCTTAGTTATGTTTATATTTCTATTCAAGTTTTTTTAATCCCTGTGCGATAAATTGGACAGAGTGGTCAACACCAGGATCTCCTAAGCATCTCCTTAGATTATGTGTGCGAATGTTATGTTTACTTAATTTCTTTTCCTGTTGAAGTATTGCGTATGATTTGAAACAGTTATAGCCCTGATACGGCTCTACGCTGTGGGCTGGGCTTTAAACAAAAATAACATTAACAATAAAATCCCAGTCCAGTGTTTAGTAACATATCTTGACAACCGTTTCCGTTCGGGTTTTATATTCTCAATCATTTTTAAGGCTCCAGAACATTCACTGCCAGGAAATACAGGCAAGATATACTGGGCAAAGAAGGAAATGTGGGCAACATTCTCTCCACCACCCATCACTCACTTCTACTGTTCCTGTGAAAACGGATTCCACTTGATATTTGTTAACATGAAAAATAAGAGTAAGAAGATCACATCCCGTGTTGAAAAAAGAAGATTGGAGTGGGGAAGGGTGGGTGTGGAAAGGTAGAGAGAGAGAGAGAGAGAGGGGGGGGGGAGGAGAGAAGGAAGAGACAGAGACAGAGAAGAGAGAGAATGAAAGCGTGCTGGAGGGAGAAGGGCCACACAATGTGAAAGGGCACAGGTTAAAATACACACGGCCCACACAGCTACGGCGCGCACGTGCAGCCAGGAGGGAAATGAGCCATCAAAAATGTCGATCTTTTGAAAATAAACGAAGGAGAATTGTAGGCACGTGTTTTAATCTTTCAAAGTTCAGTCTTTCAGATGCAAAAAATATAGATTAAATACGCTCGTAGACAACTTCTAAGAATTGCATAAGTTTGCAGATATACATATTATCTATCTATCTATCTATCTATTCTATCTATCTATCTATCTATCTATCTATCTATCTATCATATCTATCTATCTATCTATCTATCTATCTATCTATCATATCTATACATACATACAACTACATATATATATCTATTCATAATAAGATGAAGTTAGAGCAGCGTTGAAAAAGATGAAGCAGGGAAAACCCCCAGGACCAGACAATATCACTACATAAATGCTTGAGACCCTAGATAAATTTGGTATTGAAAAAATAACAATCCTCCTAAATGAAATCTATGACACCGGAAAATCCCTACCTAAAGATACGTCAAAATCAATCTTCATTGCGTTTGCAAAGAAAGCAGGGGCTACAGAATGCGAACTCCATCGTACAATCAGTTTTATGAGTCATGTAACAAAAATCCTATTAAGAAAAATCAGAATAAAGTTTGGAGGAAAAATGATAAACAATCTTTATTACGCAGATGACAGCATATTAGTTGTAGAAAATGAAAAAGACTTACAAAAATCTTGTGAATATAATGGAAATAGTTGGGCAAAAACTACAGGTTAAATAACATCTTTGTTATTCCGCTAACCCTTTGATTCCCGTACCCTTTCCACCAACTGCGCACATGGTGTGGGAGTCAAAGGGTGAAAATGAGCATATTTTTAACGTCAATTTGTGAAAAACGATCATCTTCAGTATAAAATGAAAACCACAGATGATGCCAGTTTTCCACAAGCAAACGATGAGGCATCGTAAATGTTAACCTTTGAAACTGGACACACAGGCATCATATATGTCACTCACTCAAGAATGAAACAACGAGAAAACAAATCCTTCAGAAGCCAAACATCGAGACGTTATGATACTGATCGTTCAGGAAAGGACAAGGACTGTTAAGGACTGAATAAGTGAAAGACTGTATTGATGTCTGGTATCTCGACTCTATTAATCACTGTTTGCGATGTAAGAATCGGTTTATTCACTGCCTGTCTAAATACCCTGATAATTCTGGCGATGTCAGCGTAATGTGTCAAAGGTTGTCCTCTCCCTCTTTCATTTCAAGATCTTGCCACCGCAAATGTTTTCTGCCGGACCATTTGGTAGTATTTGAGCGGAGCGCATATGGAATTGTCTGAGTGCGGTAAGTCCCTCTTGGAAAAAAGGCAGATGTAGACAATGACAGCAAGAATTGTACTTCTCCATCCAACTCCAAGTGACGCCTCCCACGTCCCCTCCC
>JAPXFY010000018.1:30706369-30713869 GCA_030674185.1 Monoplex corrugatus | reverse complement strand
CTTCCTCCATATGCTGTGAAGGTTATAAGTCTGAGGCTAGCGGGTGCACGGCTGACTCCATTCCGTCTCCCCCTTTGTATTTCACGGGCCCACGTGAAGATGCTCATGCCTCGCAATCCTTCTCTCTGGGGGTGCTTCACATGAATGGGATTCCGGACTGGCAGTCCCCGTCACTCTGGAATCTATGGGCCGCACAGGATCAGAGGTTACCCACCTCCCCTATCCCCTCCCCCCCACCCCACCCCCCACCCCCCTATGAAGTTGGTTATTGCTCAAGATATAAAAGCTGTTGTGTGGGGGGACCGGTGAAAAGACGTTCTTGTTGGGGTGAATAGACATTGGTAGTGATGCCTCCACTGACTTTATATAGACTGTCTCTTTCTTTCTCATCTTTCTTGCATAATATTATTACGTAACTTTGGTCGCGTTTTGGGAGTTTTTACGACAACCTTTACCAGAATAAAAATGACTGAGTGTGTGTATGGCTGAAAGGATGGAGTTGGGGAGTTAAACGGACTGTCAGGAAATAATACAGATTCAACTTTGAACCTCTGTCATTCAGCCTAAACAAAGACTACAGTCAGTCTCAACAGGCCTAGAACCCAAGTGCAACAGGATTACATTTTCATGTGACTTGTTTATATTTTGCCATCAGCACCGTTGAGCCACAAAGCATCAAAATCACCATTTACTGCGGAAACCGTTTCCTCATGACTATTAACCGTGTGACTCCCGCACCCTATCTCATCATCATCATCATCATCATCATACATCATCATCATCATCATCATCATCATCATCATCATCATCATCATCATCATCAAGTGCCCTGCCGCATGGCGTTGGCGATCATGACCCTCCACATGCATCTATCCCTTGTCGCTGCAAGTACATCTTCCACCCTGTCTGTCCTCAGCCACCCTGCAAGTCCCTCCAATATTTTCTCCTTGGGTCTACCTGGTGTTCATTTTCCCTCCAGCTTTCCTGTTGTGACCAGGTGCTCTAATTTCCCTTTCCTCATGAAATGCCTGCCTCAAAATGTTGCTCGTCTTTTCCTAATCTTCTTTATCAATGATCTTCTGGTGTCCCGTTTGTTTTCTTTGCTGTCCATGGAACTCTCAACACTCTTCTTAGAAACCTCATTTCGGCTGCCTCAATCTTGTTCTGGCTTTGCATGTTGACTGTCCACGCCTCACAACCGTATAATAGTATCGGTTCTATATAACATTCAAGAACTCTCTTCCTGGTGTTAATTGATAGGCATTTGTTGGTAAGAACAGTTTTCATCTTCTTGAATGCTGTTTTGGCTTGGCCGATTCTGTTGGCTCTTTCTGATGTGCATCTACCGTCTGGTGAGATGATCGTTCCCAGATGTTTAAACTTATCAACCTGTCTCAAAGTTTTGCCGTTTGCTGTTATTTTTCATGAGGGGATTTCATGTTTTTTTTTTTACTGATTACCATGACTTCTGTCTTCTTGCTATTTAGCTCCAATCCTTTATTTTTGCTTTCTATTTCTAATATATTCACAAGATTGTGTAGATCCCTTTCATTTTCTGCAGCTAGTACGGTGTTATCTACGTGACGAATGTTGTTTGTCATTTTTCCTCCAACCTTTATACCAGGGCATTCTTCTAGGTTTTTCATGATGGTTTTGCTGTAAAGTGAAAACAAATCTGGTGACCGAACACAACCCTGACTGACCCCTCTTTTGATATTTTGGAAATAGCTTATATCGCTTTCTATACTCATTGCTGCTGTTTGATCCCAATATATATTTCTGATTATTCTTAGATCTTTTCCATCAACACTGAGTCTTTCTAGTATTTGATCAATTCTTCACGTCTTACCCGATCGAAAGCCTTGGTATAATCAACAAAGCATAAATATACATCCTTATTCAACTCGATTGACCTGATAGTTCTTAGGTTGTATATGGCATTAATAGTTCCTTTCCCTTCCACAAATCCACACTGTTCATCTGCTATTTCACTTTTGATTCTATTCCTTGTCATCATAATGAGTATTCTTAATAGGATTTTTGTTACATGACTCATCAAGCTGATTGTGCGATGGAGTTCGCATTCTATAGCCCGTTTTCTTTGGAAGCACAATGAAAATTGACCTTGACATATCTTTGGGGATTTTTCCGGTGTCATAAATCCCATTTAGGAGGACTGTTATTTTTTCAATACCAAATTCCTCCAGGGCTTCAATCATCTCTGTAATAATGTTGCCTGGTCCTGGGGCTTTTCATCTTTTTCAGTGCTGCTCTAACTTCACCTTTCATTATGGGTGGTCCTTCAACGTTCTTTCTTATAATGAGTTCTTCGTTTCTTTCATCGTTAAACAGGTCTTTAATGTGCTTTCCCCATCTGTTTAATATTTTATCTTTTTTCCATGATAAGCGTACCATCTTTCGATTCTAAGTAATCAGTTGATGTGCATGTCTTTTTCCTGTGGACAATTTCTTCAATTCTTCTGTACATACACCGAGGATATGTTTTGTGTCGGTCTTCTCTTTCTTTGCACTTTGTTTTCAATCAAACTTTCTTAGCTTCATTCACCTATTCCTGATTTCTTTGTTATCGTTTTGTATTCTTCATCTTTTCCCTTTGCCTTCCTCCGTTCTACCATCAAGCCTAAAATTTCTTTGTTATTCCAGTTTGTTTTTGCTTTTCAATCTACCAACTGCAAAAACTTAACCCTTGATGCTGGTGTATAGGATGAGGGAATCAAAGGGTTAAGTTTTTGTTTTGCTAGCATGGTTGACACTGCATGATACTGGTGGACAGGGTCCGGGAATCGAAGGGTTAAGGGGCCAGTTCATGCCCCAATTTTCGTTTGTGCCCAGCGATGATACCGGTACACACCTACATATTTCAACATTTCAGCCGGAGATTCTTGGTTTGTTCATACGGGTTGATTGTCCCTTTCCCCACTTCCTTTCGATGATTATCCCTGTAGGCCATTTCTCCCTGAGATGAGTGCTGGCGTTAAACACCCAACGAACAAACACACATCTTACAATCAAGGTAGACAGCAAGTGGAACTGTTTACACCTGTGTATTGATGATCGTGATGATGATGATTATGATGGTTTGTGGGTGATGATGATTATTGTGGTGATGATATGATTATGATGATTGTGGTGACGATGACTGTGGTCATGATGATTGTGGTGGTGATGATTATGATGATTGTGGTGATAAGGATTATGATTATGGTGATGATGATTGTGGTGATGATGATTATGATGATTGTGGTGATGATTATGATGATTGTGGTGATGATGATAATGATTATTGGTGTGATGATGATTGTGGTGATGATGATTATGATGATGGTTATTATGATTGTGGTGATGATGATTGTGGTGATGATGATTATTGTGGTGATGATGATTATGATGATTGTGGTGACGATGAATGTGGTCATGATGATTGTGGTGTGATGATTATGATGATTGTGGTGATAAGATTATTGATATGGTGATGATGATTGTGGTGATGATGATTATGATGATTGTGGTGATGATTATGATGATTGTGGTGATGATGATAATGATTATGTGTGATGATGATTGTGGTGATGATGATTATGATGATGGTTATTATGATTGTGGTGATGATGATTGTGGTGATGATGATTATTGTGGTGATGATGATTATGATGATTGTGGTGACGATGACTGTGGTCATGATGATTGTGGTGGTGATGATTATGATGATTGTGGTGATAAGGATTATGATTATGGTGATGATGATTGTGGTGATGATGATTATGATGATTGTGGTGATGATTATGATGATTGTGGTGATGATGATAATGATTATTGGTGTGATGATGATTGTGGTGATGATGATTATGATGATGGTTATTATGATTGTGGTGATGATGATTGTGGTGATGATGATTATGATAATTGTGGTGATGATGATTATGATGATTGTGGTGATGATGATTATGATGAGTATGGTGATGATGATTGTGATTATGATGATGTGATTATGATGATTGTGGTGATGATGATTACTATGATTGGGTGATGATGATTATGATGATTCTGATGATGATGATTATGATGATTGTGGTGATGGTGATGTGGTGATGATGATTATGATGATTGTGGTGATGATGATTTTGATGATTGTAGTGATGATTATAATGATTGTATGATGATGATATTTGATGATCGTGGTGATGATGAAGCTGTTATTTTGCTGTTTTTCATGTCTGTCCCCAATCAGGAAGCAACGACTCCAACCATCAGATTGCTATAACTATTACAAATCGTTCTTTCTAGTTCTGTTTTCCAAAAGCTGTGCATTATACGTAGTCAGACATTGTAGTGGAGCACAGAGAACTCAGCTGGTTCACGTCCCCCGTGGAGATGCGGGGGCTCTTTCAGTATAAATAGTATCCCCACCTTGTGGAAGGTTTGCCCTAAAAATGTCCTCTTTTCTGTCACTCTTTGTTTCTTCTTTCTTCTTTTGCTTTCTGTTATTTCTACCTATCATTTTCTGCCTTGCTGGTCCATTCACCTTTGTGTGTTTAATACAGTCTTACATGTTTTCTGTTAGAATTGATAATTGGGTACATGTATTGATTGCATATTGAATGTTATATAGAACCAATACTGTTGTACGGTTGCGAGGCGTGGACAGTCAACAAGCAAAGCCAGAACAAGATTGAGGCAGCCGAGATGTGGTTTCTAAGAAGAATGATGAGAGTTCCATGTATTACATTCTTGCTGTTGACGACTCCGAAGACAGAGCAATGCTTCTAGTCTTTAATGGAAGAAGAGACTGACTGATTCTCAACTGACACTTATATACATGTTAACATGAACAGCAATCAGATACACGTTCGGTTCACATTTACACGAATATCATATTTACACGGATATCATGTTTACACGAATATCTTGTCGTTGGGTATGTAAGGCTGCATTACAAATTACAGTCTCAATAGCAAACCTCACATCCCCCATTCTTGAGTTCAGTGGACAATGACAGCTGCTGCAAATTAACTATCACTTTACAAGTCCAAGACTTTTGGTTTCTTCACTTCGCGGCCATATCGGGTGTATACTGTCTTTGGCTTCTGGCAAGATTCTGCACGTCTGATACGTAGATGGTACATCAACTGTTGTCGAGGGCTGTTCGGTTTGTGGCGGCGGCTCGAAAGTGTAGGGCTCTTCAGGCTCGGCAAAGTCTTTGGGTACAAGACTGTTCTCACGAGGGTAGTTGATCGACGGCCTGCCTTGTAGTCGTCTTGGGAACAGATGTTGGCGGTTCCTTCTCTGTTTTCAAAATGGCGTAACGACTTCGTATGACCGATTCCAATGGTCTGACAATGGTGCCTGGATGTCCTGAGGTTTCACCCACACTGGCTGAACAACGGACACAGAAGAGCATCTCTTGCTCGATACTCTGTCGAGTTGTTCTTCATCTCTCTTTCATCTCATGTCTTTGGCCTTGAAATCATTTTGCTGTCTCAGGGTCAATTGCTTTACTGTTGGACTGTCGTTTCATCTTCCTCCCATCAGAAGTTCAGCTGGACTACTTCCATTCTGTAGTGGTGCGCACGGTACATCATTAGCGCGAGGTAAGGTCTTCTGCCTTCCTCAGCAAATTTTTGATGATTTGAACTCCACGGTCTGCTTCACCATTACATTGCGGGTAATACGGGCTGCTGGTGATGTGTTGGAATTTGTAGGCCTTGGCAAAGTCCTTGAATTGCTTGTTTGCATATTGGGGTCCATTGTCTGATACGACAACTTCGGGAATCCCATGTCTTGCGAACATGCTCTTCATGTGGCATATCAAATTGGTGGCAGTCGTGTTCTGTAGCATGGCCAACTCAATGTAGCGGGAGTAGTAGTCAATGACAAGTAGGTAAGGGTGTTTGTTCAGTTCAAATATGTCAGTGCCTACTCTCTGCCATGGGTAATCTGGAGTTGGGGTAGGGATCAAAGGTTCTGGAGACAGTTTGCGTTCTTGGGCGCAAATGGGGCATTTCTCCGCAAAGGCTTCAATTTGTGTGGAGAGTCCAGGCCACCACACAGTGTCACGGGCAATCGCGCGCGTTTTTGTGATATCCTGGTGTCCTGTGTGAAGTTGTTCCAGCATCTGTGGTCTCAGTTTCTCAGGTACAACAAGACGTGAGTTGTACAGAAGTAAATCTTCTTGCACGCTGAGGTCGAAACGTACAGACCAGTACTGCTTCATGCGAGGGTCACCTGGACACGAACTTGGCCATCCTGACTGACAGTAGTTCTTCAGCTTCTGATACAGATCATCTATCTGCTGTTGCTGTTTGATATCGTCTAGACTTCCTGTCGTTGCTGTAAAGTTCTGCATCAACATGTGAACATGTAGCTCGACTTCTACTTCTAGACTCTTCTCCTCTTCTTCGGCGTTCTGTCTTGGAGCTCGGGAGAGAGCGTCAGCTGTGACGAGGTTTTTTCCCCTGGTGTAGATGTTGTAGTTGTACCTCATTAGTTTCATCCTGAATCGCTGGATTCTGGGTGAGAGCTCATCTAAGCTCTTTGTCTTCAGTAGTGCTAGTAATGGTTTGTGGTCTGTCTCGATAGTCAGTTCCTTTAAGCCTGTGATGTAGCTTGAAAACTTTTCACACACCCAGGTAACAGCGAGTGCCTCCTTCTTCACCTGCGCATACCGCTGCTCCGTTGGAGTCAAGGACCTGGATGCGTAGAATACTGGCTTGAAACTACCATCTTCTTGTTGCTGAGACAAAACAGTTCCCATACCGAAGAACGACGAATCAGCTGAAATATTCGTCTTTTTGTTGGGACTGTAGTGAGCTAGGATAGGCGCTGAGGTTAGTTGGTGCTTGATTTTCTGAAATGCGACTTGCTGCGGCTTGTCCCAGATCCAATCAACATCTTCCTTCAGAAGATCTTGCAGAGCCTTGGTATCTTCAGCAAGGTTGCATCCTGCAAACTTCGCGATATGATTCACCATCCCGAGGAATCGTCGCAGCTCAGTGAGATTCGCTGGCTGGGGAAAGTTGGTGATGGCTCTAACTTTGTCTGGTCAATGGCAATTCCATCTTTTGAGACAATGTTCCTAGGAACTTGACACTTGTTTGTGAGAACTGACATTTCTCTGCATTCAGTGTTACTCCAGCTTCCTGTAACTTGTTCAAGACCTGTCTCAGACGACTGTCATGCTCCTGCTGCGTCTTCCCATGGATCATTAGATCATCAATGTCACAGATCACACGCACTTGACCCGCAAGTAACTGTGTCATGTTTCTCTGGAAAACTTCAGGGCCTGAACTTATTCCAAACGGTAGTCGTTTGTAGCAGAATCTGCCAAACGGTGTTATGAAGGTCGTCAGGAGCTGACTGTCTTCATCTAACGGAATCTGGTAGAATCCACTGTTGCAATCAAGTTTCGTGAAAACTTGAGCTCCATCTAGCTGTGCTAAAAGTTCGTCACTTGAGGGCAATGGAAAGTTCTCTCTTCTGACT
>JAPXFY010000018.1:30688869-30696369 GCA_030674185.1 Monoplex corrugatus | reverse complement strand
TGATAACCAACATGGCCATAAAGAACAAACTGTGGAAATAAGTGATAACCAACATGGCCATAAAGAACAAACTGTGGAAATAAGTGATAACCAACATGGCCTTAAGGAACAAACTGTGGAAATAAGTGATAACCAACATGTCATAAAGAACAAACTGTGGAAGTAAGTGATAACCAACATGGTCATAAAGAACAAACTGTGGAAGTAAGTGATAACCAACATGGCCATAAAGAAAAACTGTGGAATAAGTGATAACCAACATGGCCATAAAGAACAAACTGTGGAAATAAGTGATAACCAACATGGCCTTAAGGAACAAACTGTGGAAGTAAGTGTTAACCAACATGGCCATAAAGAACAAACTGTGGAAGTAAGTGGATAACCAACATGGCCATAAAGAACAAACTGTGGAAGTAAGTGGTAACCAACATGGCCTTAAGGGAACAAACTGTGGAAGTAAGTGATAACCAACATGGCCATAAAGAACAAACTGTGGAAGTAAGTGATAACCAACATGGCCATAAAGAACAAACTGTGGAAGTAAGTGATAACCAACATGGCCATAAAGAACAAACTGTGGAAGTAAGTGATAACCAACATGGCCATAAAGAACAAACTGTGGAATAAGTGATAACCAACATGGCCATAAAGAATAAACTGTGGAAATAAGTGATAACCAACATGGCCATAAAGAACAAACTGTGGAAATAAGTGATAACCAACATGGCCTTAGAGAACAAACTGTGGAAGTAAGTGATAACCAACATGGCCATAAAGAACAAACTGTGGAAATAAGTGGTAACCAACATGGCCATAAAGAACAAACTGTGGAAGTAAGTGATAACCAACATGGCCATAAAGAACAAACTGTGGAAGTAAGTGATAACCAACATGGCCATAAAGAACAAACTGTGGAAGTAAGTGATAACCAACATGGCCATAAAGAACAAACTGTGGAATAAGTGATAACCAACATGGCCATAAAGAACAAACTGTGGAAGTAAGTGATAACCAACATGGCCATAAAGAACAAACTGTGGAAGTAAGTGATAACCAACATGGCCATAAAGAACAAACTGTGGAAATAAGTGATAACCAACATGGCCATAAAGAACAAACTGTGGAAATAAGTGATAACCAACATGGCCTTAGGGAATAAACTGTGGAAGTAAGTGGTAACCAAAATTGTTATTATGAATCAATTGTTGAATTAAGTGGTTACCAAAATGGCTATAAAGAATAAATTGTTGAAGTAAGTGGTAATCAACATGGTCATAAAGAATGAACTTTGGAAGTAAGTGGTAACCAACATGGTCATAAGAATAGATTGTTGAAGTAAATGGTAACCAACATGGTCATAAAAATAAACTGTGGAAGTAAATGGTTATAAACATGATTATAAAGAATAAATTGTGGAATATGTGATAACCAAAATGGTCATAAAGAATAACTTGTGGAAGTATGTGATAACCGACATGGCCATTAAGAATAGATTATGGAAGTAAGTGATAACCAACATGGCCATAAAGAATAAACTGTAGAAGTAATGGTAACCAACAAGGCCGTGAAAATTAAATTGTGGAAACAAGTAAGTGGTTAACACAGCATAGCCGATAAAGGAAATAAGCTGTGAAAGCAGGTTGATAAAGGCACATATGTGCCATAAAGAATAAGCTGTGAAAGCAGGTGATAAGGCACCATGGCATGAAAAGAAAAAACAGAAAGGAAAATAATAACAAACACTACTACAATCCATAAAGTCAGATAGCGGGTGATAAGGAAAATCATCAAACGGCTTACTGCAGTGCCACGACAGTCATTCTTAACCCTTTGATTCCCGCAGCTTGTCCACCAGCATCCTGCATAGTCAATCATGCTAGCAAAGCAAAAATTTACCCTTTGATTCTCTCATATTATCCACCAGTTTCCTGCAGGAAGCTGGTGGATAGGGTGAGGGGGTCAAAGAGTTAGGTTTTTGCAGTTGGTAGATAGGGTGCGGGAGTCTAAAGGTTAACCGCTGGTGTGTTGTTGCGGGTTCACTGTTATACTTGTATGTCGTCAGTGTCTTGTCTTGTTAGATACCTGTACTGTTTGCAACGAGGGCAGACGATGAGTAATATTTGTTGTTGTTGTTGTTGTTGTTGTTGTTGTGTGTGTGTTTGTGTGTTTGTGTGTTTGTGTGTGTGTGTTTGTGTGTGTGTGTGCGTGTGTGTGTGTGTGTGTGTGTGTTGTGTGTGTGTGTGTGTATGTGTGTGTGTGTTTGTTGTGTGTGTGTGTGTGTGTGTGTGTGTGTGTGTGTGTGTGTGTGTGTGTGTGTGTGTGTGTTTTGTTCGTGTGTGGACGTGGATGTGCGCGCTGGTTAATCAAGAGGTGATCTTGACTGAAATATCAAAAAGGTTGTTTATAAAATGTAACTTTATTCAATGCATGAATTGTATTCAGTTTGGGTCATCGACCTGATCGAAGTTGATGTTGATTAATATTTATGTTAAATGGGTCTGGTGACCATGATAAACCACAAAACAAATAAATGAACATGGTGAAAGCGTCATCTCAGATTTTGATGGTCTGTTCTAAAGGCAGACCTCGATTGAATAATGTTAGTAAGTTAAAAAAACAAAAAAAAACAATAACAACAAAAAACCCAAAAAACAAAACAAAATAAAATAAAACAAAAACAACAACAACAAAAACACAGAATTATCTTAATTATGAATCTGAATTAGATTGTTCCATTTGTGTAGTCAAAAGTGTGTAGGTGATAGACGCCAAAAAAACAACAACAAACAAACAACAACAACAACAACAAAACAAAACAAAAAACAAATAAAAAGATGACATTCCTGTCACTTGGTAAGTACAAACAGACCATACACATACATAGACTGTGGAATATGTAGTGAGCACCCATAGGTATCAGTCATAATTGTAAACAATAATACTGAGCTGCATGCAGTCTGTTATGTCTGTAGAGGCCACTCAAGGTAACGACAATCTTTCGATTTTATTTTGCACCGAGTCTTAATCGCTGCTGCTCACTTTTGTAGCAGCATCCCTTAACAGGTCCTGTGTCGGACAGACGTGACCATCTGGCTCATGGTGGCGTCCATGTGGAAATCTTGTTCTATGTCCATGTGGAGATCTTGTTCTATGTCCATGTGGAGATCTTGTTCTATGTCCATGTGGAGATCTTGTTCTATGTCCATGTGGAGATCTTGTTCTATGTCCATGTGGAGATCTTGTTCTATGTCCATGTGGAGATCTTGTTCTATGTCCATGTGGAGATCTTGTTCTATGTCCATGTGGAGATCTTGTTCTATGTCCATGTGGAAATCTTGTTCTATGTCCATGTGGAAATCTTGTTCTATGTCCATGTGGAGATCTTGTTCTATGTCCATGTGGAGATCTTGTTCTATGTCCATGTGGAAATCTTGTTCTATGTCCATGTGGAGATCTTGTTCTATGTCCATGTGGAGATCTTGTTCTATGTCCATGTGGAGATCTTGTTCTATGTCCATGTGGAGATCTTGTTCTATGTCCATGTGGAGATCTTGTTCTATGTCCATGTGGAGATCTTGTTTCTATGTCCATGTGGAGATCTTGTTCTAAACAGAACCGTTCTGCCATCACAAAGAACACCCGGGAATCAGTCATTGTTATTGTTATTTTTGTTTAAAGCCCAGCCCACTGTGTTGAGCCATATCAGGCCTATGACCTGTTTCAAAACATACACAATACTTCAACAGGAAAAAAAAGGAAAAGAAAGAAAAATTAGGTACACATGTCAATGCATTCGCGCACATAATCTAAGGAGATGCCCCTGGCATTGACCACACCGTCCAATTTATCACACAGGGGTTTAAAAAATATACCTGAATATAAATTTGAACATAACGAAGGACACCAAACATGTAGAAATAGGCCTTAATTAACTAAAATTGCTTTCGCATATGTCACTTCCCTAGAACCAAAAAAAAAAGCACTTAATACATGTACCCAGTTATCAATCCTAAGAGAAAGTATGCAAGATTTTATCGAACACATGCAGGTGAATGGACCAGCAAGGCAGAAATGATAGGAACAAATTGACAGAAAGCAAACGAGGAAGAAACAAACAAAGAGAGTGACAGAAAAGAGGAAATTTCTAGCACAGAATTTCCAGAAGGTGGGGATACCATTTGTACTGAAATAGATCTAGCCCTCGGCATTTTCACGAGAAGGGAATTAGTCATGATATAGTGTGTGAAGCAAGTAAAGGTTGATCCTTCAATTCCACCTTTCATGCAGAAACATTTTGTGTTCCATAAACCCCAGTGAACAGCCATCAGCTTTCTGTAACCATCTTAAAATACTAATGTGGCTGTCATGGTAAATGAACAGTTGTAGTATAATAACGGGTTCAGTTTAGTGGAGTTTGTTGATATGGAGGCTGCAAGCTATCTCTTCAACTATTTATATCTGAGCAAATACCAGAGACTGTGACCTGCAAACTGTGACGACGACATAATTACACGGTAAATTTGACCGACTTCAAACTGGAATAAACATCCCCCTTCCCATCCCTACCCCTCCCCCCCCCCCCCCAGGCCATCCCAGACAGGGAGATAATCTCGCCGGAGGAAAACTGGCCACGTGGCGGTTCCACCCCCTGGCTTTCCAATTGGCCGTCCTAATAGCGAGGGCGCTGTTCACGGGAGGGGAAGTAAATCTAGGCAAAAGGGAGGTAATTAAGGCCGATGGTTTTTTTTATACTTCTCATCGGCCAGATTTCGAATGATAAGTTTAGCACGTAGCCTACCTATGCTTACAGTCCTGTTGCCGCTGGCACTGTCGTGGATCTTGTTGTGGTAAAAAGAGATGTTCTGGATCTGCAGCTGCGACCCATCCTCCGCTCAATTGAAAGCTAATTGCCTCGCAGGAGAGAGCAGTTTTTGAGAACATTTAATTCCTTTATCTGTGGACTGACTGGTCTGAAACCTCTCGCCGGCTTTTCCTGCTGACCTTAAAATCTAAACTTTTATTTATTTACTCCCAAACTCTGCGTTTCAAATTAAAGCTAATCACTTCCTTGCTGTTTGCAGCTGGCATTTGTTGACGTATTTATCCCAGTCTTCAGTTTTCCGTTCGTTTTATTTACATCTCCCTTCTGCCGTTACCTTAACCCTTTAACTCCAGCACCCTGTCTACCAGCATCCCGCACTGTCAACCATGCTAACGAAGCAAAGACTTAACCCTTTGACTCCCTCACCCTATCCACCAGCTTCCTACATGAATCTGGTGGATAGGATGAGGGAGTTAAAGGTTTAAGTTTTTTGCAGTTGTTGGATAGGGCGCAGGATTCAAAGGGTTTAATGATTTGATAGGAAGTCTGTGAAAGCACGCCATGGACCATCAGCTAGATTGTGTGTGTGTGTGTGTGTGTGTGTGTGTTGTGTGTGTGTGTGTGTGTGTGTGTGTGTGGTGTGTGTGTGTGTGTATGTGTGTGTGTGTGTGTGTTTTCGTGCTGCATCCAAACATTTTATCTTAATTCAGATCAACATGGATTGATGGAGTAGTTTCAGTTTCAATTTCAGATGGGAATAGAGTTATGCGACTGGAAGGAATGATCCTAGAAGTCCTCCCCCCCCCACACACCCATCGCCATCCCCCTTCCTCCCCCTCCCCCCACAACCATGCAAGAGTAAACCCCGATCATAGGTCCACAAGTGAGTTTGAAAACGACACTGAGAGCAACAAGAAAAGTGAAAACGACACTGAGAGCAACAAGAAAAGTGAAAACGACACTGAGAGCAACAAGAAAAATGAAAACGACACTGAGAGCAACAAGAAAAGTGAAAACGACACTGAGAGCAACAAGAAAAATGAAAATGACAATGAGAGCAACAAGAAAAGTGAAAACGACACTGAGGCAACAAGAAAAGTGAAAACGACACTGAGAGCAACAAGAAAAATGAAAATGACAATGAGAGCAACAAGAAAGTGAAAACGACACTGAGAGCAACAAGAAAAATGAAAATGACAATGAGAGCAACAAGAAAAGTGAAAACGACACTGAGAGCAACAAGAAAAATGAAAAATGAAAACGACACTGAGAGCAACAAGAAAAGTGAAAACGACACTGAGAGCAACAAGAAAAATGAAAATGACAATGAGAGCAACAAGAAAAGTGAAAACGACACTGAGAGCAACAAGAAAAATGAAAATGACAATGAGAGAAACAAGAAAAATGAAAACGATAATGAGAGAAACAAGAAAAACTACGACGTGTCGTGGATGGGACTTTTTTGTTGTTGTTGTTTTTTCCCCGCAATTCCATTCAGTCCATTCCATCATCCCTGAGGTCGAAGTCTGTGTAGTCTTTCCTACAACACTCTGCTTGCTGCAATGCCTTGCTGGATCCTCCTACAGAGTCTGTGTAGGCAGTGTGCCGTGGTGGTGCCGTGTGGTGCCCTGTGTGTGTGTGTGTGTGTGTGTGTGTGTGAAGATAACATTTGGATAACAATGGCGTTTATTTGTGCAGACTGACTCCTCCTCGCTGCCATTCGGGCTTCAACAATAGGCATTGGAGATACCCGCCCTTTATCCCCCACCCCACAAAGCTGGGGAGGGGAGAGGCCTGGTTGTTCCCCACCTCCCACCCCCACCCCACCCCTCTTTTCCTCTTGAAAGGGTCTTCTTCGTTCTGTTTGTGTCATTTCCTGTTTTGATGATGGTAATGATTATTTCACCTTTTGACTCCGTCACCCAATCCACCAACTCAAATAGGCTGAGGGAGTCAAAGGGTTAAGTGTTTGCTTTGTTGGCGTGGCTGACAATGCAGGATGCTGGTGGACAGGGTGCGGGAGTCAAAGAGTTAAAATTGACGGATACTATGGCTGCTGCTGTTTGCTTACTTGCTTACGTACTTACTTACTTACTTACGTATTTACTTACTTACTTACTTACTTACTTACTTACTTACGTACTTACTTACTTACGTACTTACTTACTTAACTACTTACTTACTTACGTACTTACTTACGTACTTACTTACTTACGTACTTACTTACGTACTTACTTACTTACGTACTTACTTACTTACTTACTTAACTTACTTACTTACTTACTGTACTTACTTACGTACTTACTTACTTACGTACTTACTTACTTACGTACTTACTTACTTACTTACTTACTTACTTACTATTTCTTACTTACTTACTTACTTACGTACTTACTTACTTACTTACTTACTTACTTACTACTTACTTGCTTGCTTACTTACGTTTCCCGTTAAGTCCTCGACTTTTCTCCACGGTTTGACCGGAAATATCGATTTGAACGTCTAGTCCTTCAGAAGGGGACGAAAAACGAGTCGCACGCCGTGACTTCTGGCCCGCGCACGCTAAAGATCCCACGGTAGTTGAAAATCGTGAAGAGCAGGGATTAGTCCGGCTGCCCTGATAATAAAACATTGGAGAGACAGGTTGATTTTCCAGGCCAATTAGCCTTCTTGGCTTT
>JAPXFY010000018.1:30671369-30686369 GCA_030674185.1 Monoplex corrugatus | reverse complement strand
CTCGCACAGAACACACATACACCCCAACATGGTCAAGTCTATACTCTGCGTGTTCCCACGTTATGGACATGTCAACCCTATCCTCAGTCCAGATTTAGAAAAATTACACAACAATGTTTCAATTAACAGTGAACGTATGCAGAGCTGACACTGCTTGAGGACCGAATTCATATTCATATTCATATTTATGTTTATATTCATATTCATATTCATAAAATTCATTTTTTTGGCAGAGTGAAATTATTAACCAGAAAAATCTCAGGATGCTCTCTCTCCCTTTTGAGAGGGCGTCGCTGCAGTGCAGCGTCACCCATTTTCCAATTTTATTTTTGTTTTTGACTAAACTTTAAAAAAAATCAAGAAGACTAATTGGCTTTCAAGGCGAGGGACCTTAGAAATCACCTATCTTTCCAATGTTTCATACCAGAGCAGCCCAGCAAAAGTCCTGCTCTTTACGATTTTCAACTGCCGTGGTATCTTTAGCATGTGCAAGCCAGAGGCAAACGGGTCTGACTCGTTTTTCATCCCCTTCGGAAGGATCAGACGTTCAGTTCGATTTTCTGGTCAAACTGAGGAGAAAAGTCGAGGCCTGAACGGAAAACGAACCCTGGAACCTCGAGTTTAGTTATTGGCAGGCGAACGTCTGAACCATTGGCACCCGTCAGAAACTTTCTCAGCTGCCTCCTCTTTCTCTCCCATTATGTAACACATCAGTCCCAATTTCTGATTCAGCTAAAAACCTTGGTATCTGCATTGACTCTACCCTCTCCATGAACAACTTTGTTTCTCAAACTGCCAGATCTTGCTACTATCATCTCCATCGTATAAGCCTGATCAGGAAGTATCTCTCTGTCGAAACAACTGCAAAACTCGTTCTCTCCTTCATAATGTCTCGCATTGACTATTGCAATTCACTCCTGTCTGGTCTTCCTGCCTCCACCATTCACATCCTACAGCGCATTCAAAACAATGCTGTACGCCTTGTACTCAAAAGAAAAAAGCTGACCACATATCTCCTCTCCTGGCACAACTTCACTGGCTCCCTGTATCAAAGCGCATACAGTACAAACTAGACACCATGTGCTACAAAAGCCTCAATAACGCAGCCTCCGATTACCTGTCAAGCCTACTTGAGATCTATGTTCCCTCACGTACCCTCCGCTCTGCCTCCGATCCTCTGACTTTTCGCTTTCCACGCACTAAGCTCAATACCTATGGTCCACGAGCCTTCGCTGTTTCTGGTCCACTCTCCTGGAACAAACTTCCTCTCTCAATCCGTCAGCAACCTACTTTTGTCTCCTTCAAGTCCGCTCTCAAAACTCACCTTTTCTCCTCTGCATAAAATCCTAACCTCACTCAACCCCCCCATCCCTCTGCAGCCTGTCTCCGCTCGGAGGGGAATCACATTGTTATAATATATAATTGTATATGATATGCTCTCTATAATTTTCCATTGCTTTTATTCTTGCTTTTATTGCTTTTATTCTTTCTCCCCATTTATAGCCATGCGTGTGTGTGTGTGTGTGTGTGTGTGTGTGTGTGTGTGTGTGTGTGTGTGTGTGCGTGCGTGTGTGTGCGTGCGTACGTGCGTGCGTGCGTGCGTGCGTGTGTGTCTGTTTCAGCGCTTAGATTTGATTTTATCAAGATTTTGCGCTATATAAATATTGTAATTATTATTATTATGAACCATTCTGCCACTCTTCTTCCCTGACCATCAGTGCCAACAAGATACACACAGAACTCTGCTGACAGTAGAAGTATGTGGGAGAGATGGCACACTGTTTTAAAAATCTCATTTACTCAAAAAGTAAACGTCAAACCAGTCAAAGTGCAATGGACTGCTGACTGGTAGGTCGCCGGTTCTATCCACCATCAGTCCCCCCCCCCCCCCCCAAAAAAAAAAAAAAAAGTTGGATTTTTCGGCCCTGACTCAGAGATGAGCGCGTATGGGCGTTTTGGAAAAGGCTGGAAATAGACAGTCGCGTCTCATCTATTTTATGAATGCGTCAGTGATTGTGTTACTCAACTTTTCTGAATAGCACTGCAGGTGTCTGTATCTCTCAGGCTTACTTGACACCAGGTTATATGATCAAAGTAAGTGAGGAGTACAGCCCTGTCACGCACTTTCAATCACAATATTAATGTAACTCCATGGTTTTATCACTATCGTTATCATCACAACATAGTTTTATCATTCTCATCATCATCACAACATGGTTTTATCATTCTCATTCTCATCATCATCACAACATAATTTTGTCATTCTCATCATCATCACAACATAATTTTATCATTCTCATTCTCATCATCATCACAACATAGTTTTATCATTCTCATCATCATCACAACATAGTTTTATCATTCTCATCATCATCACAACATAGTTTTATCATTCTCATCATCATCACAACATAGTTTTATCATTCTCATCATCATCACAACATAGTTTTATCATTCTCATCATCACAACATAGTTTTATCATTCTCATTATCATCACAACATGGTTTTATCATTCTCATCATCATCACAACATAGTTTTATCATTCTCATTCTCATCATCATCACAACATAGTTTTATCATTCTCATTATCATCACAACATGGTTTTATCATTCTCATTATCATCACAACATGGTTTTAATATTCTCATTATCATCACAACATAGTTTTATCATTCTCATTCTCTTCACCATCACAACATAGTTTTATCATTCTCATCATCATCACAACATAGTTTTATCATTCTCATTATCATCACAACATAGTTTTATCATTCTCATTATCATCACAACATAGTTTTATCATTCTCATTCTCTTCACCATCACAACATAGTTTTATCAATCTCATTCTCATCGTCATCACAACGTTGTGAAAAGTGGTCACCCCCCTTCTGTGGTCCTTCAGTTCATGCCCTGCTGTGATGCTGACCTCAGGTTTGGGTGGATGTGGAAATGTGTTGGACAGCCGACACGATTGTCGTGGGCTTAATGACACAAGGATGGTACAGAACATGGGACAACCATTCCCCTCCCCAATTCCCTCCCTTCCCAAAAGAAAAAGAAAAAAAGAAAAAAACAAAAAACAAATACAGAATAGTCAGTGACTGTGTGTACAATTTCTGAACCTGTAACATTCAAAACTTTAGCAATTATCATGGGCTTCAATTCACACCAGTTGGTTTTGACTATAGACACTTGAGTTGATTTAGACTGATCTATGCACTCTTTCGATAATTTCAACTCACAATCTGCACTAATCAAAGACATGTGGGACAAATGAGGACGTATTTCACAGTTGATGGTAGCCACGAGGACCGTAAGACCACCTTGTCCACCTCGCACTGTCTATGATGCACTGCTATCAACGCAAGTTTATTCATTGTGAACACATTCCGTTCCCAGACACTTGGCACACACTGACACATCCTATCCTTGGTCGTTCTGAAATCATTGTCTTGTGTGTTCTCCGTACGAAAAACTTGGCTCACCAAACATTTCTCACGTTTACGTGGATAGACGTCTACCACAATTAATAATCAGATTTTGTTGAGTAGGAAGTTGTAACTGCTCTGGTTTATATGAGCGCTCTCTATACTTTCCCCCATTATTTTTGAAAGGGAGTGGAGGGGGAAGGGCGGCTGCAAACTAGTGAGAGAGATCCAAGAATTCCCCAAACCACAAAAACCTTGTCCAATGATTTCTTGGTAGTTTTAATTAAAAGCAATGTAAATTCACATAAATCTTGATCTTGTAATGATTAGCATTAAAGGCCTTGCTTCTTGTGAGGTTTGAACGAACAAGGCACCGTTTCTATTTTAATTCCTTCTCTTCAGGACGACGGCTTTACTGTAGAAAAATATAGGGTATGTCTTGGCTGTTTGATTGTGTATCGTTGCTCTTTGGCTGCACAGGGAAATAGGGGTACGTGATGTTTGGGAAGGTGAGGTCCCGAAGGAGGGTCTGGCGTGGGAGGGTGATATTGTGTAGTCCCTCGTTTTTCATTTCCTGTAGCAATCTGTGGCCATCTTCTTTTTCTGGCTGCCTAGTGTTGGTTTAGGATTTCGTCAGGTCGATAACAATCACAAGGGCCACGTGAGCCAATGATGACTTAGTCGATCGGAAGGATTGACGCATGGCACCGTAGACGGGGATTTCTAGCCATTAGTCATATTGCTTAGCCATTGGTATTTTGGGCCATCTTGATGGTCTTTCCACGATTATAGTGTGTTTACATTGACCTGTGGGTTGACCTTTTTCAGCCTACAGGGGAAGTCCAGCTTTCCATCAAGTGTCGAAGTTTTATCTGTTTCAGATTGCCCTTGACTAACGCCTATCATCCTTCGAATGATCCACAACAAACTGTATGATCTCAAGATAATGAATTATGAAAAACAGCAGGCACACTAACCTTCAGAGAACTGTTAGAGATGATATAAAGGACACAAGAGGATACAATAGAGAGAAATAGTAACAGTCCTCGTTCTTACTTTTATCGTGTTGTGCTTCTTTAACTTTGAAGAATCAAAGATTAGATTGGCTTTCGTTGGGAAAACAAATTCCTCACATTCAGACGGTTGTTGCCGAAATGTGTCCCCTACATAATGATCTCAAATTTGTGCAGGTGAAATCACCAGATGGATTTTAAATCAAACAAGCAGAGTGACTTACACAGTTCTTGTCTACATTATTGTTATGGGAGTGTGAACATCAGACGTAAATCCTTTCAAAACAAGCAAACAAAATCAGAGAAAAGGAGAAACCGAAACGTCACGGCAGACACTTTAAAAGGGTAGGAATTAGGGAGGGGGAGAGAGACAGAGACACAGACACAGACATAGGCACACAGAGAGAGGCAGACAGACATAGAGAGAGAGACAAACAGACAGACAGAGAGGAGAGAGAGAGAGAGAGAAGACAAACAGTGACAAAAGAGAGACATAGACAAAGAGAGAGACAGAGACATAGAGAGAGACAAAGAGAGAAAGAGATAAAGAAAAAGACAGAGAAACAGAGAGAGAGACAGAGACAGACAGACAGACAGAGAGAGGACATACACAATTACAGAGAGAGAGAGAGAGAGAGAGAGAGAGAGAGAGAGAGAGATTCACACATACAGAGAGAGAGAGAAAGGGAGAGACAGTGAGACAGAGAGACAGAGACAGCGACAGACAGAGAGACAGACAGAGACAGAGAGACAGGGTAGGGAAGGGAGGTAAGCTACAGACAACGATAAAGAAGGGTACTGCACGAAGAAAGCCCTGAAGGTGGTCGCTTCCACAAGCACTGTGCGGGCGTGAGTTGTCTTGATCGGTGGCACAGATTAGTGCTAATTAACCGCCAGAACTCTTGCCTTTTCCTTTCTCACCCCTACTCTCATCCATCCCTCCTCTTAACGCCCCCATCCCTCCTATCTCTGTCACTTTACCCTCACCTCTTCACTTGTCTATTCTTAACCCTCCTCTTCACCTTATCTTCTCCCATCCTATTCCCCTTCACTTTTCCATACTATCCCCTTCGCTTGCCCCCCTACCATTCCCTTCACTTCTCCCACACTATCCCCCTTCACTTCTCTCACACTATCCCCTTCACTTCTCTCACACTATCCCTTTCACTTCTCTCACACTATCCCCTTCACTTCCCTCATACTATTTTCTTCATTTCTCTCACACTATCCCCTTCACTTCTCTCACACTATCCCCTTCACTTCTCTCACACTATCCCCTTCACTTCTCTCACACTATCCCTTTCACTTCTCTCACACTATCCCCTTCACTTCCCTCATACTATTTTCTTCACTTCTCTCACACTATCCCCTTCACTTCTCTCACACTATCCCCTTCACTTCTCTCACACTATCCCCTTACACTTCCCACACTATCCCACTTCTCTATTTCTACTTCTCCACACTATCCCCTTTACTTCCCACACTATCCCCTTACTTCCCCACACTATCCCCTTCACTTCCCACAACTATTTTCTTCACTTCTCCCACCCTATCCTCTTCACTTCCCCCACACTATCCCCTTACTTCCCCTAGACATCCCTTTCATTTCCATACATACCATCCCCTTCCACTTCTCCCACACTATCCCCTTCACTTCCCCACACTATCCCCTTCACTTCTCCCACACTATCCCCTTCACTTCCCCACACTATTCCCCTTCACTTCTCCCACCCTATCTCCTTCACTTCCCCCACACTATCCTCCTTCACTTCCCCTAACATCCCTTCATTTTCCCAACCATCCCTTCACTTTTCCCACACTATCCCCTTCACTTCTCCCACACTATCCCCTTCACTTCTCCCACACTATCCCCTTCACTTCTCCCACACTATCCCCTTCACTTCTCCCACACTATCCCCTTCACTTCCCCTATACTACCCCCTTCACTTCCCCAACACTATCCTCTTCACTTTTCCCACACTATCCCCTTCACTTCTCCCACACTATCTCCTTCACTTCCCCTAGACTATCCCTTTCATTTCCCCTATACCATCCCCTTCACTTCTCCTACACTCCCCTTCAATTCTCCCACATTATCCCCTTCACTTCTCCCACACTATCCCCTTCACTTCCCCAACACTATCGTCTTCACTTTTACCACACTATCCCCTTCACTTCCCCGGTACTATCCCCTTTATTTGTTCCACATTATCCCCTTCATTTCCCCGACGCTGTCCCCTTCCTTCCCCAACACTATCCCCTTCACTTCCGCAACACTATCCCTTTCACTTTCCCCACACTATCCCCTTTACTTCCCCATACTATCCCCTTCATTTCCCCAACACTATCTCGTTCACTTCCCCAACACTATTCCCTTCATTTCCCCAACACTATCCCCTTCACTTCCCCATCACTATCCCCTTCACTTCCATAACACTATCCCTTTCACTTCCCCAATACTATCCCCTTCATTTCCCCAATACTATCCCCTTCACTACCCCAACACTATCCCCTTCACTTCCCCAACACTATCCCTTTCACTTCCCAACACTGTTCCCTTCACTTCCCCAACACTTACCCCTTCACTTCCCCAATACTATCCCCTTCACTTCCCCAATAATATCCCCTTCATTTCCCCAACACTATACCTTCACTTCGCCCATACTATCCCCTTCATTTCCCCAACACTATCCCCTTCACTTCCCCAACACTATCCCCTTCACTTTCCCAACACTGTCCCCTTCACTTCTCTTTCACTATTCACTTTCATTTTCCCACACTATCCCCCAACACTTCCATTTCCAATTCCCACACTATTCCCCAAACCCTTCATTTCCACACCCCACACTATCCCCCGACCCTTTTCACCCCACACTATCCCCCTACCCTTTTCACCCCACACTATCCCCCTCCTAACCCCCTTTTCACCCCACACTATCCCCCTACCCTTTTCACCCCACACTATCCCCTTACCCTTTTTACCCCACACTATCCCCCTAACCTTTTTACCCCACACTATCCCCCTACCCTTTTCATCCCACACTATCCCCCAACCCTTTTTACCCCACACTATCCCCCTACCCTTTTCATCCCACACTATCCCCCAACCCCTTCATTTCCCCACCCACACTATCCCCCTACCTTTCATTTCCCCACCCACACTATCCCCCTACCTTTCATTTCCCCACCCACACTATCCCTCTACCCTTCATTTCCCCACTCCACACTATCCCCCTACCCCTTCATTTCCCCACCCCACACTATCCCCCTACCTTTCATTTCCCCACTCCACACTATCCCCCTACCCCTTCATTTCCCACCAACACTATCCCCCTACCCTTCATTTCCCCACCCACACTATCTCCCTACCCTTTTCACCCCACACTATCCCCCTAACTTTCATTTCCCCACCCCACACTATCCCCCTACCCATTCATTTCCCCACCCACACTATCCCCCACCCCTTTTCACCCCGTACTATCTTCCTAACCCCTTTTCACCCCACACTATCCCCCTACCTTCTTTACTTTCCTTTCACTTCTCCCCCTCTCTATCCCTCTCTCTCCTGTTTTTTTTTTCAACTCTCCCCCCCCCCCCCCCCCCCCTGTATGTGTGTCTGCCTCTCAGTTGAAAACTTGTCAGAAGATGGCTGTGAAAGTTTTTGTTTTTATCTTTCTACAACCTGGCCAGTCAGTGACATGGTTACTTACCCATGCTTGTTGAAGTCAGTTTCAGTTTTAGTTTCAGTTTCTCAAGATGATGTCTCCGCGCTCGGAACGAATTCCATGTGTACTAACGTCACAGGTAACATGTGTAAGGTGATCATGGCACAAGCCTTAAGCCTGCACTTAAACTCATGGGCTGGCCAGATCCTGAGGTCCTACCTAGCCTATTTTTTTTTATTTAATCTATATTTTCATACTAGTATTGTATCAGCCTATCATTGTAACAATCTTGGTTACATGTAAATGACGTATGTATTTGTGTATCTTATCTTCAAAGAAAAGAACCTATATATAAAGTAAATACATAAATAATTAAAGGTTTGGATCACAACACAACTAGCTACTCAGTATAAACTCGTTTCACATGAAGATTGAAGGCAGAAACAATGAGAGTGCAGAAAAGAGGAAATTTCTAGCACAGAATTTCCAGGAGGTTGGGGATACATTTGTACTGAGAGCTTCGCTGCCCCCCCCCCCCCCTGACATCCCTACAGGGGTTGTGTGAGACTTGTCTTAATCACAAGGCAGTAGTGTAATTACTGAGCAACCCTATTTTCCTTTAGCAAAAGACGTGTTCGAGCCAGCTTGGCAGTTTTTTTCTGTCAACATTCTCGTGGTTTCGTTCTAGAGTCATTGTACAATTCTAGAATCGCAAGACAAAGTATAGGGTTCTGAAAATGTCTAAGCGATTTTAGAATCGCCACAGATTTTAAAAACGTAGGAGACATACTTAATCCTTTGACTCTCGTATCCTGTCCACCAGCATCGTCCAGTGTCAACCATGCTAGCAAAGCAAAAACTTAACCCTTTGACTCCCTCACCCTATCCATCAGCTCCCTGCCCCCTACCCCAGGAAGCTGGTGGATACGGTGAGGGAATCAAAGGGTTAAGTTTTTGCAGTTGGTGGACAGGGTGCGGGAATCACTGAGTTAAAACTAAGTATTACGAAATCCAAAACAAGTGTGACTGCCCGCGTTCATGCAAACCTCATCATCATCATCATCATCATCATCATCATCATCATATCATCATCATCATCAACATCAGGTGCCTTGCCGCATGGCGTTGGCGATTATGGACTTCCATCTGTCTCTATCTCTTATTGCCTTAAGCATCTCTTCCACCCTCCTTGTCTTCAGCCACTCTGCAAGTCCGTCTAGATCTAGTATCTTCTCTCTGGGTCTACCCGGTGCTCTCCTTCCCTCCAGCTTTCCCGTTGTGACCAGGTGTTCCAATTCCCCTTTCCTCATAAAATGCAAACAGGAACTAGAAAAACACCAAAATAGATTCAGAAAGCGCATTCAACACAACCAGACAAGACAGGCGCAAATTTTCGGAAACTGGCCTTTGTCAGGCGTGAATGTAAGATCACAAACAAACACCAAATACAAAAATTAGAAGAAAAAGGCTGAAACTTCCCTGCTGCTCTTCTCCCACTGGACAAGCAGCAGGGAAGTTTCAGCCTTTTTCTTCCAATTTTTGTATTTGGTGTTTGTGATCTTACACACACGCTTGACAAATTTGCGCCTGTCTTGTCTGGTTATATTAAACACGCGTTCTGATTCTATTTACGTGTTTTTCTGGTTAAAATTAAGTAGAGTGCTGGAACACAATTCCACAACCGGTAAAGTTGATGTTCTGAAAATGTCCATGCCATTTTAAAATCGCTCCAGTGTATAAACACGCGCGGGTCATAATTATGTACTGCGCAGCAATCTGTAGGAGGAGAAAGATGTGAGAGAAACACAGAGTGGTTATGGAGTGGGGGGGGGGGGGGGGGGGGGGGGGGGGAGGTATAGGGAGGGAAAGAGTCAGCGGGAGAGGCAAGCAACAGACAGCGATAAAGAAGGGCACGACAAGGGAACAGCCGTACCGGCGGTCTCCACAGGGGTAACAGCGCGCTGAGAGCTTGAGTCGTCTTGATTGGCGGCACAGATTAGTGCTAATTAACCACCAGGAACCATTGCTCTTTTGGGGGTCCTACCTCCCTCTCTCCTTCTCTCTCTCAATCCCATCCCTCCCCCTCTCTCCTTCTCTCCCTCCCTCTTCCCTCCCTCTCCCATCCCTCCCTTTCTCCCTCCCTCTCTCTCTCTCCCTATCTCCGTCCCTCTCTCTCTCCCTATTTCCCTCCCTCTCTCTCTCCCTCCCAACCATCCCGCTCTCCCTCCCTTCCCTCCCTCTCTCCCACTCATACTCCCTCCCTCCCTCCCTCCCCCTCTCCCTCCAATCCCTCTCCCTCCCTCTCTCCTCCCTCCCTCTCTCTCTCCCTCCCTCCCTCCCTCCCTCCTCTCTCCTCCCTCTCTCCCTACCATCCCTCCAACCCTCCCTCTCTCCCTCCCATCCCTCCCTCTCTCCCTCTCTCTCTACCTCCCATCTCTCCCTCTCTCCCTCCCTCTCCGTCCCTCTCTCCCTCCTTCTCTCCCTCCCTCTCTCTCCCTTCCATCCCGTCTTTCACCTATTAGATCCACCCCATTTTCTGGCCCTTCCTCACAGTAATAACCCCTCCCACTAAATTGTTTTTTTTCTCCTCCTCTTTAATCATTCTTACCTTCTTCTTTCCTCTCTTAATCCTGTCCCTCTCTGTCCCTCAGCTGGATACTTATCAGAATTGATGGATTTTTTCTTTGTTTGTTTTTGTTTTTGTTTGTTTGTTTGCTTTTTTTTAAAAACAAAATTTCGAAGAAAAGGGACATTACATCATATGTGTTAGACAAGAGGGATGTGTGTGTGTGTGTGGTGTGTGTGTGTGTGTGTGTGTGTGTGTGTGTGTGTGTGTTGTGTGTTGTGTGTGTGTGTGTGCGCGTGGTGGTGCGTGCGTGTGTGTGTGTGTGTGTGTCTGTCTGTCTGTCTGTCTATGTCTGTGACAAATTGTGTGGACACAAGTTTCTTAGCTCTTTTGGATGGCTCTTTAACACAATTGGTCAAAGGTTTGGACCATTAAGGAGTCAGTCATTTTTATATGAGACTTTTTCAAAGTCACATTAACTGATATTTTAGATCATCTGTATACTCAAGGTTACACTGTCTGGGACAAAAATTATCAGAAAAATAAGGAATCGAGTTTCTGTATAGGCTTAAGAACAACATTTGCTTTATCTATATGTTGCTTTCTTCTTCAATAATTGTCTATTGACGTGCAATGGTATGACTGGACTCAGCGGTGAAAAATATATCTTGACAGTACAACAAAAGTGTGAAGCTGAACTGAAATGATTGATGAAAAGGGAAAAGTTATTCCATGATCAGAAAAAACAACAACAAAAACAGAACAAAAAACAAAAAAACAAAAAACATGTAACGAACAAACAAAAAACAAAACTCTTCATTGTCTCTACTCTTAATCTCCCTTTCTAAAGACAGGGCCCAGCAGATCTGACAAACTACGGGATACCAGACATATATTAAAACACTTGTATGAAAATAAGCTTTCTTAATGAAAAACTGTATGTATTTTACCATTAGATGAATGTCATGCATTTAAATGCAAGGAGACACACCACAGTGACTTACAACGACACATAGGCATATATAGAAAGATGTTTTGATAAGGTGCTTGCACTTGTATTACAATTCGCAGGCTCGATTTTCCAGAAATTTCTTTCATGTTTCCTTTGTTGCAACACTTCTATGCAAAAGCAGACATAACTTCATATAAATACTAAGAAGGAGAAGGAGGAGGAGGACAGAAAAACGGAAAGAAATAATAAAGAAAAAGCTTTGAGAGGTGCTGACCCATAATTAGGTCACAATGACTGATTTACTGCCTAAAATTATTAACAATGATGTTTGTCATATATGTCTACTTTCGCCCCATGATTTTCATGTTTTTTTTTTCAACAAATATTGTTGTCTAAATGACACTCATCATCATCATCAGGTGCCCTGCCGCATGGCGTTGGCGATCATGGACTTCCATCTGTCTCTATCTCTCGTTGCCCCTAGCATCTCCCCCACCCTCCCCGTCCCCAGCCATTCTGCAAGTCCGTCCAGCATTTTCTCCCTGGGTCTACCCGGTGCTCTCTTTCCCTCCAGCTTTCCCGCCGTGACCAGGTGCTCCAAATCCCCTTTCCTCATAAAATGGCCTATAAATGTTGCTGTCTTTTCCTAATCTTCCTTATGAGTGATCTCCTTGTGTCTGCCTCCATCAAGACTGTCTCGTTTGTTTTCTTTGCTGTCCATGGAACCCTCAACATTCTTCTTAGAAACCACATCTCGGCTGCCTCAATCTTGTTCTGGCTTTGTTTGTTGACTGTCCACGCCTCGCATCCGTACAACAGTTTGGTTCTATATAACATTCAAGAACTCTCTTCCTGATGTTAATTGATAGGCATTTGTTGGTAAGAATGCTTGTCATCTTCTTGAATGCTGTTTTGGCTTGGCCGATTCTGCTGGCTATTTCTGATGTGCATCTGCCGTCTGATGAAATGATCGTTCCCAGGTATTTGAATTTCTCAACCTGTGTCAAGGTTGTGCCATTTGCTGTTATTTTGCATGAGGGGATTTCATGTTTTTTACTGATCACCATGACTTCAGTCTTCCTGCTGTTTAGTTCCAGCCCCTTACCTTTGCTTTCTATTTCTAGTATATTCACAAGGTTTTGTAGGTCTCTTTCACTTTCTGCAATTAGCACGGTGTCATCTGCATATCGAATGTTGTTTATCATTTTCCCTCCAACCTTTAATCCAGGGTCTTCTTCGAGGTTTCTCATGATGTTTTCGCTGTAAAGTGAAAACAGATCTGGTGACAAAACACAACCCTGTCTGACTCCTCTTTTGATATTTTGGAAAGAGCTTACATTGTTTTCTATTCTCATTGCAGCTGTTTGTTCCCAGTACATATTTCTGATTATTCGTAGATCTTTTCCATCAACATTGAGTCTCTCCAGTTGGTTGATCAATTCATCATGTCTTACCCGATCTAAAGCCTTGGTGTAGTCAACAAAGCATAAATATAAATCCTTATTCGTCTCATTTGACCTCTCTATGATAGTTCTTAGGATATATATGGCATTAATAGTTCCTTTCCCTTCCACAAATCCACACTGTTCTTCTGCTACTTCTCTTTTGATTCTATTCCTTGTCCTCATCATTACTATTCTTAACAGGATTTTTGTTACATGGCTCATCAGACTGATTGTGCGATGGAGATCGCATTCTACAGCCCCTGTCTTCTTTGGAAGTGCAATGAAAATTGATTTTGACATATCTTTGGGGATTTTTCCAGTGTCGTAAATTTCATTTAGGAGGACTGTTATTTTTTCTATGCCAAATTCCTCCAGGGCTTCAATCATCTCTGTAGTAATGTTGTCTGGTCCTGGGGCTTTTCCCGGTTTCATCTTTTTCAGTGCCGCTCTAACTTCGTCTTTCATTATGGGTGGTCCTTCAAAGTTCTTTTTTATAATGTGTTATTCGTTTCTGTCATCCTCAAAAAGGTCTTTAATATACTCTCCCCATCTGTCTAATATTTTGTCTTTTTCCATGATAAGCGTGCCATCTTTCGATTTCAAGCAACCAGTTGATGGCATGTATTTTTTCTGTGGACAATTTCTTCAATTCGTCTGTACATACCCTGAGGATCCGTTTTGTGTCGGTCTTCCATTTCTTTGCACTTTGATTTCAGCCAAGCTTCCTAAGCTTCATTGCACCTATTCCTGATCTCCTTGTTTATCTTCCTGTAGATCTCCATTTCTCTTTGCCTTCCTCCTTTCCTCCATCAAGCCCAAAATTTCATTAGTCATCCAGTTCTTTTTTGCTTTTCTATCTGCTTTAGGGATTTCTTCACAAGCTTCATTTATCGAATTCCTCAACTTTGTCCATTGTTCCTCACTGTCACCAACGTCTTCCAGAGACTGAATTTGTTTTAAACATACACATTAAATTTTTTTACGTATCCCTTCATCTGTCTTTAAGAGTCCAAGGTTTAATTTGATGTTGTTTTTGGTCTGTTTCCTTTTCCTCAATTTCAGTCTAAATCTTCCCACTACAGGATTGTGGTCACTGTTGCAGTCTGCGCCTGGTAGTGTTTTTGCTGACAGTAAAGAATTTCTAAATCTTTTGTTGATCAGGATGTAGTCAATCTGATTTTTGGTATTATCTCCTGGACTCATCCAAGTCCATTTTCTTCTATTAGGCTGCTCAAACCAGGTGTTTCCTACTATATACTCATTCATCTGTGCTCATTCTACAAGTTTCTCACCCCTTTCATTTTGCGTACCAAGGCCATGAGGTCCAACTATATCCTCCACCCTATCCTATCCCACTTTAGCATTAAAATCTCCCATTATTACAGTAACTTCTTGTGATTTACATTGGACTTTGGCCATCTCTAATACTTCGTAGAAGTTGTCGATGTCTTCCTGAGAACTTGCGGATGTTGGTGCATACACCTGAATGATGTTGATATCAATTGGTTTGCCTCCCAATTTGACTAGCAAAACTGTGTCGGACCTAGTGGTTTAATAGTTGTGCTGTTGACTGTGTCGGACACTAGTGGTTTTAATAGTTGTGCTGTTGACTGTGTCGGACACTAGTGGTTGTAATAGTTGTGCTGTTGACTGTGTCGGACACTAGTGGTTGTAATAGTTGTGCTGTTGACTGTGTCGGACACTAGTGTTGTAATAGTTGTGCTGTTGACTGTGTCGACACTAGTGGTTGTAATAGTTGTGCTGTTGACTGTGTCAGACACTAGTGGTTGTAATAGTTGTGCTGTTGACTGTGTCAGACACTAGTGGTTGTAATAGTTGTGCTGTTGACTGTGTCAGACACTAGTGGTTGTAATAGTTGTGCTGTTGACTGTGTCAGACATAGTGGTTTAATAGTGTGCTGTGACTGT
>JAPXFY010000018.1:30656369-30668869 GCA_030674185.1 Monoplex corrugatus | reverse complement strand
TGTGTGTGTTTGAGAGTCTGTGTGTTTGTGTGTGGGTGTGTGTTTGTGTATGTATGTGTGTGTGTGTGTTTGTGTGTGTTTGTATGTGTGTGTGCGTGTTTGTGTGAGTGTGTATGTGTGTGTGTCTGTGTGTGTGTCTGTGTGTGTGTGCGTGTCTGTCTGTCTGTGTGTCTGTGTGTGTGTTTGTGAGTGTGTGTGTGTGTGTGTTGTGTGTGTGTTGTGTGTGTGTATGTGTGTGTGTGCGTGCGTGTGCGTGTGCGTGTGTGTTGATGTTTATGTGCCAATGTGCGTATGTATGTGTGTGTGCGTGTGTGTGTGCATACGTGTATGTGTGTATTTATGTGCTTATGTGCGTTATGTTTTTTGTTGTGTGTGTGTGTTTGTGTGTGTGCGTGTGGGTGTATGCGTGTGTATGTACGTGTGTGTGTGAGTGTGTGTGTGTGTGCGCATGTGTGTATGTGTATATTCATGTGCTTATGTGTGTATGTTTGTGTATGTGTGTGTGCGTGCGCGTGTGTGTTCATGCGTGTATGTTGTGTTTATGTGCTTATGTTCATATGTTTGTGTATGTGTGTGTGTATGTGTGTATGCGGTGTGTGTGTAAGAGAGAGAGAGAGAGAGAGAGAGACAGACAGACAGACGAGACACACACACACAGAGAGAGAGAGAGAGAGAGAGAGAGAGAGAGAGAGAGAGAGAGAGAGAGAGAGAGAGTGCTTGGAGTATTTCTTCCAATAAGCTAGTACACAGCCTACAAAGATCATTATCTGCTCTCTGTCTATAGTACATACGATTCAGCAGTCTGTTCTGGGGCTGACTGACTGAATTCATGAACTCTGCCTTCTGTACAGGTCAGTCAGTGTACTTACTCACTCTGTACACTGACTCAGTGTGTGTACACACACGCTCTCTCTCTCTCTCTCTCTCTCTCTCTCACCCCCCCCCCCCCCAATCACCTCTGTCTGCCGTCAGCCTAATTACCAAGTTCAAGGTGCTAGCACAAATGTGTTGATTTGCCAATCTGATTGGATGTCAGCGAGTGACGTAAGAGCGGAACCCGGCTTCCCCATGAAAACAACCGGCATCGCGCCTGCGCCGCACGTGTGAATAGGCCTGTGTCATGATGTGGGTAATGACGAGAATTAGCCGGGTGACGTGGAGGCTGCCATGAGAATGGAGGGAGAGGTGGGGGGAGGGTGTGTAAATTGTGGGCAAATTTCGGTAACGGGCCGCTCCTAAATGGATTAGCGTGTTGGGGGATGGAGGGGAACTCTTTCTTCTTATTCTTTTTTGTTTTTTTTTGTTTTGTTTTCTTTCTTTCTTTTTTTGGTTTTTTTTTTGTTTTGTTTTGATTTTTGGTCCATCTCATTTTGTCTTCTTCCCACCCCCATTTTTTCCCTTACAAACTTTTAAAATCCGTGTCTTCTAGCTTCTGCATCTGAGATGAAGAGAGGGATTCAGTGCTTTCTCTATCTGTCTGTCCGTCTGTCTATCTGTCTGTCTGTCTGCCTGTCTTCTCTGTCTGTCAGTCTGTCTTCTCTGTCTGTCTGTCTGTCTCTCTCTCTCTCCGTCTCTCTCTCTCTGTCTCTTCGTCTGTCTGTCTGTCTCTCTTTCTGTCTCTCTGTGTCTCTACTTCTGTGTCTGTCTGTCTCTCTCCATCCTCTCTGTCTCTCTTTCTGTCTGTCTGTCTGTCTCTCTCTCTCTGTCTGTCTGTCACTCCGTCTGTCTGTCTCTCTGTCTCTCTATCTGTCTGTCTGTCTCTATCTCTTTGTGTGTGTGTCTGTCTGTCTGTCTGTCTCTGGTTCTGTAATGAAAGATGTCGACTGAAGTATACAAAACACCCTAATCACCAACTTCCTGCAGGATGAGGGCGTCAAAGGGTTAAAGTTTTGCTTTTCTAGCATTGTTGACAATGCAGGATGCTGGTGGACAGGGTGTGGGATTCAAAGGGTTAATAACTGGCCTGCTCTTGCACCACATAGGTCCCTCCAGAACAAGATTGAGGCAGCCGAGATGTGGTTTCTAAGAAGAATGTTCAGAGTTCCATGGACAGCAAAGAAAACAAACGAGACAGTCTTAATGGAGGCAGACACAAGAAGATCATTCATATGGAAGATTAGGAAAAGACAGGCATAATTTATAGGCTATTTTATGAGGAAAGGGGAATTGAGCACCTGGTCACAACGGGAAAACTGGAGGGAACGAGAGCACCAGGTAGACCCAGGGAGAAGACGCTAGACAGACTTGCAGAGTGGGAAGAGGAATGCTTGAGACAACAAGAGATAGAGACAGATGGAAGCCCATGATCGCCAACGCCATGCGGCAAGGCACCTGATGATGATGATGAGGTCCCTCCCCCTCTCCAATCCCCATTCCAAGACCTGTCAGCACACAGGATTTTGAGCAGGGCCATGGAATCTGTCATATATGGTAGATTCGATGAACGCATATGGAATTGTCCGAGTACAAGGAATCCCTCTTGAAGCAAACTCCAAACAACAAACAAACTCCAAAAGGACAAGGAACAGACTCCAAGAGGATATTATGTCCATGTTGATTTATGCTGTTTACTTCCCCACGTGGGGATGCCGAGGGCTCTTTCAGTATAAATAGTATCCCCACCTTCTGGAAATTCTGTACTAGAAATTTCCTCTTTTCTATCACCCTCTTTGTTTCTGCCTTGTTCCTCTGCTTTCGATTTTCTGTCATTTCTTTCTATCACTTTCTGCCTTGCTGGTCCATTCACTTGTATGTGTTCGATAAAGTCTTACGTACTTTTTCTAAGGATTGATAATTAGGTACATGTCATCATCATCATCATCATCAGGTGCCCTGCCGCATGGCATTGGCGATCATGGACTTCCATCTGTCTCTATCTCTCGTTGCCCTTTAGCATCTCCCCCACCCTCCTCGTCCCCAGCCACTCTGCAAATCCGTCCAGCATTTTCTCTTTGGGTCTACCTCTTTTTCTCTCCAGCTTTCCTGTTGAAACTAGGTGCTCAATTTTCTCTTGCCTCATGAAATGTCCTGTGAATGTTGCTTGGCTTTTCCTAATCTTCTTCATTACTGTTCTTTTTGTGTTTGCTTCCTTCAAAATTGTCTCGTTTGTTTTATTTGCTGTTCTACGGAACTCTTAACATTCTTCTTAGAAACCACAATTCAGCTGCCTCATTTATGCATGAAAAACACCTACACTAATTCTGTGTACAAACGTTAAAAAAAAGACCAGTCAGTTTTGTTCAGACAAGTAAAAATTGTGTTGGATGTGGCCTGCTGTCGCAGCTGTCTTTATTCTTATTGAGAGGCATGTCACTGGATCACTGTTAACAGTCAGGACAGTGTATGAGTCATCCTGAGAGAACAGAATTTAGTATCACAAAGGACAACAGAGGACAATTGTGCTATGATCCCCAGGCGGTACTCACAACCAGGACGTTCAAAAGTCTCAGAGGACAATTGCTTGAGACATTAGTCCTTTTTTGTTCTCAACGAAAAAGAGGACAGATCTCTATTTAAAAAAGAAAATATTTGAACTAATGTATAACATTCTGAGAAAGTAGACAATCATTCTGAGAAAGTAGACAATCATTCTGAGAAAGTAAACAATCATTCTGAGAAAGTAGACAATCATTCTGAGAAAGCAGACATTTTGAGAAAGT
This sequence comes from Monoplex corrugatus, assembly GCA_030674185.1. Classification (NCBI taxonomy): domain Eukaryota; kingdom Metazoa; phylum Mollusca; class Gastropoda; order Littorinimorpha; family Ranellidae; genus Monoplex; species Monoplex corrugatus. Next base: position 30,665,210 of record JAPXFY010000018.1, on the reverse strand, counting down.
GGACAATCATTCTGAGAAAGCAAAAAATCGTTCTGAGAAAGCAGAAAAGTCAGTGTCAGAGAGGACAAGTCAGTGTCAGAGGACGAAAAGAAAATCGGGACTATTCAGCCCTCTTGGTGGACAACTACTGAAACATTCTTCAATGGTACTTAGTCATCGACTGTTTTGTGTCAAAGTGAATGCAGAAGTGACTCAGCCATCTTGATGGAATCAGTGGCACCAGAACACGGGTCAGGCCTCCCGCAATTTGTCATGGCATTACTGATGATCAGGGCCTTGGCTGATCATTCACTTCCTGGTTGGTCATCTTCTTTGACAATGGGACCGGGGATCTGATGAAAGTCAAATGCTGACCAACAGAGCAAGTCCGCTCTGACTAAGGCTCAAATGAATGCAGTCTGTGGCGCGTGGACAGGAATGCATTAAAGCCAAGGGAAGAATGCGGGAAGTAGTGTGTACCACTGTGTCGACGGTACTCTTGCGTCTGACAGGCATCTGATGGTACACCCCCATCCCCACCCCCACAGAGAGTGAGAGAGAGAGAGAAGAGAGAGAGAGAAACACACACAGACACACACACATTTACACACACACACACACACACACACACACACACACACACACACACACACACTACATACATACATACACACACAGACACACAGACACACACTCATAAACACACATACACAGACAGACAGACAGACAGATAGACAGACAGACATGCAGACAGACAAACACACACACATACATACATACACATACACTCACAACCACACAAACACACATACACAGACAGACAGACAGACAGACACACACACACACACACACACACAACACACACACACACACACACACACACACACACACACACACACACACACACACACACACACACACACACACACTCAACACATGAACGTTTTCATGAACATTTCCATGAAAAGTTTGTGTCACAACAAATGATAAAACTTTCATTTCAAAATGTATGTAAAAAATTGCAGTATTCTTCCATATATCATTTGAGATCGGTTGTTGCTGTTCATTTTCGTATTCAGCTAAACGCATTGAAAACAAAATACTGTAAAAATGTCTAGTGTATTTGCGGCGAACAATTCACACTGTTTCACTGTCTATTTTACTGCAAAATGCTACGTTCTTTTTACCAAAAATGTTTACACAAGAAAATTATTCTGAAACTCATTTTAAAGAAGTAACTTCCGATCAATTTTTGTCAGTTAAAATTTCAGAATCGTTGGTTCACAGTCCTGTTAATGCATTACTTTAAGTTTATGAAGTTTGTACTTTAGAGTTAAATTTTCCATACACATTGTTGATGTTAAATGTTAGTGTTAAGTTCTTGTTCCATTTTTCTATTTTCCCACTTACTTATGTCTATAACTCTGTCTCCTCTCTGCCCCAAAACCAACCCACCCATCTCTCATCTCTCATACCTTTTTTTTTTTCGTCTAATATCACTCATAGTGAAAAGACGTTAAATCAAAGAACGAACGAACACATATAGATTTAAGAGCACATCATCATCACCATGTGCCTTGCCGCATACCGTTGGCAATCATGGCCCTCCATACGAATCTATCTTTTGTCGCTGCAAGTATATCTCCCACCCTTTCTGTCTTCATCCACTCGGAAAAACTGTCAAACATTTTCTCACTGGGTCTAACTGATGCTCTATCTTTCTTGTTGTGACTAGGTGCTCAAATTCTCTTGCCTCAAAAATGTTCTATATATGATGCTCGTTTTTTCCTTAATTTTTTCATTAATGTTCTTTTCGTATTTACTTCTTCCAATACTGTCTCGTTTGTTTGTTTGTTTGTTTGTTTGTTTTGCTGATCATGGGACTCATTCTTTTGAAGTGCAATAAAAATTGAGTTTGACATGTCTTTGTCATACATTTCATTTAGGAGGACTGTTACTTTTTCGATACAGAATTCAACTAGATTCTCAATCATTCCTATAGCAATATTGTCTGGTCCTCGGGCTTTTCTCTGTTTCATCTTCTTCATCGCTGCTGTAACTTCATCTTTCATTATTGGTGCTCTTTCAGAGTTCTTTTCAATGATGTGTTCCTTCCTTCTGTCATCGTCAAAAAGATCTTCATGTAATCTCCTTATCCGTCTGATATTTTGTCTTTTTCCATAATAACCGTATCATCTTCAGATTTTAAACAATCAGTTGATGTGCATGTCTTTTTCCTGTGGGTAATTTCTTAAGCGATTCTGTTCATGAACTTAGGTTCTGTTTTGTGATGTCTTCTATTTCTTCGCACTTTGCTTCAAGCTAAGCTTCCTTTGCTTCATTGCACTTATTTCTGACTTCCTTATCTATCTTTTTGTATTCTTCTTTTTCCCTTTATCTTCCTGCGTTCATCCATCAAGCTTTAAATTTCTGTTATCATCCAATTCTTCTTTGCATTTCTTTCAGCTCCAGACATTTCTTCACAAGCTTCATTTATCATTTTTTAAAATGTGTCCATTGTTCTTCAATGTCCCCAACATTTTCGAGACCAATGAATTTGTTTTGAACATATACGCTAGATTTTGCATGGGTTGATTCGTCTGTCTTTAAGAGTCCAAAGGTTTAGTTTGATGTTATTTTGATTTCTTATCTTCTCTTTAGTTTCAGCCTAAATTTCCCATCACAGGATTATGGTCACTGTTGCAAAAATGTCTAAATCTCATTTATCAGGATGTAATCAATTTGATTTCTTGTGCTGTCTCCTTGATTCATCCATGTCTGTTTTTTTCTGTTAGATTGCTCAAACTAAGTGTTTCCTTTTATGAATTCATTTACTTGTGTCCACTCAACTAATTTTTCTCCCCTTTCATTTCGCGTGCCAAGGCCATGAGGTCCAACTACATGTATGTCATCTATTTTTTTTCTGTCCCATTTTAACATTAAAATCCCCCATTATTATTGTAGTATCCTATGATTTACATTGAGCTTTGGTTGTCCGTAATTCTACACAGAAGTTGTCAATTTCTTCCTCAGTGATTGTGGATGTTGGTGCATATACTTGGACGATGTTGATATCAATGGCTTGCCCTCCAATCTAATTGGCAAAATGTGGTCTGATATAGCCCAGTATTCTTTGACAGACTTTGACTTGTCATTGTCCATTATGATGTCTACCTCTCTGTCACGTGAGTGTCCCCCAGAATATATAATTTCATGCTTACCCGATGTTATTATGCTTCCATCTCATCCCTCTTAGTTCTGAAATATTGATGTTCAATCTTTTTCTCTCTATCTTGACATTTTCATGTTGGTTTTTTTTTAGAACATTGTTCTAACGTTCCATGTGGTAATTCTTACAACTTTTAATCTAATAGCAGTAGCTTGATTATGGTCTGGTCTCACCTGCCTTCCATCAGTTTTTGTTAGGACTCTCCGCTAGCCTTTGTCATGGCTACCCATAAGGCAGTGGGGACTGATTTCTTCTCAGTGTTTATTCCTTTAGCCTTGGTCTTTCCCGAGACAACCACAAGGCAGAGTGGTGATTTTCTGTCAGGGTGTACTCCCTTAGCCTGGGTCTCTCCCAAGACAGCCACAAGGAAGTGGTGCTCTTTACCTATAGCTGGGGGTCTGGTTCGTGGGCACCAGGGCATGTCCACACACAGGTAGGCCTGTATGTCACACGTCTGGGGGCCAGACCTCCGCCGAGTCCCTCGAGAGTTCAGTCTGAATCTGTGAGGTGCTCAGTTACCCGGAAGGCACGTGATGTGCTCAGTTATTGGAGAAGCACTACATGGGGCTTGATGAAGGAGAGGCTATGTACTGACAGAGAGAGACATTTACGTATTCTGCTCTCCCTTTTCGCAGAGCTGCAAGCAGCAATGCAAACCAGCGGTGCGGGCTGAAAATGAGAGGTGACAAACACACCGTGACTGGTCAGTATACTAGACGCGTCACATCAGCCATTAATTAAGACACAGTGAAGAGCACAGCAATTAAGGACATCCGAGATATGTGGGGAAAAATGGACACGGGAAGACTTCGTTCTATGAATGCCCTGAATGCTAGTTTTGCCTTGACTTTCGTCACCAACTCATCTTTTCTCCTCTCCTTCATCATCATCAGGTGCCTTGCCGCATGGCGTTGGCGATCATGGACTTCCATCTGTCTCTATCTCTTGTTGCCTCAAGCATCTCTTCCACCCTCTTTGTCTTCAGCCTCTCTGCAAGTCCGTCTAGTATCTTCTCCTGGGTCTACCTGGTGCTCTCTTTCCCTCCAGCTTTCCCGTTGTGACCAGGTGCTCCAATTCCCCTTTCCTCATAAAATGGCCTATAAATGTTGCCTATCTTTTCCTAATCTTCCTTTTGAATGATCTTCTTGTGTCTGCCTCCATCAAGACTGTCTCGTTTGTTTTCTTTGCTGTCCATGGAACTCTCAACATTCTTCTTAGAAACCACATCTCGGCTGCCTCCTCTCCTTAGCTGAACTATTTCTTATTATCACGTAATCACCTCTCCTGAAATCAGGCATTTCGGTACGGGACTTAGGCACGCAGATCTTCGGATAGATGTTGAATAATCTAAAATTTTAACATTCCCATCTGAAGCGGGTTGAGTGATGATGGCATCGTGGCTGACAACGTCATACAGTTGACGGCAGTGACGTAAATGAATGATGGCGTGATCTAAATGCGTTCGCGGGTTTCACGCCTCTAGAAATAGTTCTGATCGTCTTATCGTGTGTGACCGCGACAGAATCTTAATGGCCGCTTCCTTTGCACTTGAAACATGACGTGTGATCATCAGGATGACAGATTCGTTGGAAGGTAGGAGTGCCAGAGGACGAGGAAGGGTACGATTGGCTTGTAAAGCGTTTGGCCCTTTCTGGTTAGTACGAATGGCTTATAAAGCCTTCAGCCCTTTCTGGTTAGTACGATTGGCATGTAAAAAGCCTTTGGCCCTTTCTGTTAGTACGAATGGCTTATAAAGCCTTCAGCCCTTTCTGGTTAGTACCAATGGCTTATAAAGCCTTGGGCCCTTTCTGGTTAATACGAAAGGCTTATAAAGCCTTTGGCCCTTTCTGTTAGTACGAATGGTTTATAAAGCCTTTGGCTCTTTCTGGTTAGTACCAATGGCTTATAAAGCCTTGGGCCCTTTCTGGTTAATACGAAAGGCTTATAAAGCCTTTGACCCTTTCTGGTTAGTACGAATGACTTTTAAAGCCCTTGGCCCTTTCTGTTTAGTACAAAAGGCTTGTAAAGTCTTTGGCTCTTTCTGGTTTATACGAAAGGCTTGTAAAGCCTTGGCCCTTTCTGGTTAGTATGAACGGCTTGTAAAGCCTTGGGTCCTTTCTGGTTAATACGAATGGCTTATAAAGCCTTTGGCCCTTTCTGTTTAGTACGAACGGCTTGTAAAGTCTTTGGCCCTTTTTGATTTAGTACGAATGGGCAGTAAAGCCTTTGGCCCTTTCTGGTTAGTACGAATGGCTTATAAAGTCTTTGGCTCTTTCTGGTTAGTACGAATGGCTTATAAAGCCTTTGGCTCTTTCTGGTTAGTACGAATGGCTTATAAAGCCTTTGGCTCTTTCTGGTTAGTACGAATGGCTTATAAAGGCTTTGGCCCTTTCTGATTTAGTACGAATGGGCAGTAAAGCCTTTGGCCCTTTCTGAAGTTAATAGAAATTCTTGGAACCATGCGTCCCTTTCTGACGTTAGTAGGAATAGCTTGATAAGCCTTTGGCCTTTCTGAAGTTAGTATAAATAGCATGGAAACAATGTGCCCTTTCAGAAGTTAACCAGAAATAGGCCTGTATGGTACTTGAGAAAAGATCAAAGGTTGTCTAAGCAATTCATTCTCTTTTAACAACCATTTTAACTCACCGCGTTAAAAAGAAAGTATGAAAACAACACACTTGTGCCAATCTTTCAAGCTTTCAAGCACTCTATCTGTTCGTTAACTGATAACAAAAATTTCAATGCAAAAAGCACAGGAGTGATATGATTACCTTGGAGAGATGCAGGACTATATCATATTAGCACTGCGTCTGCAACTGATTCAAATTAGTCATAAATATCTATTCTTTTGAACCTTAAAGTGCCTCCCTGTACTGATATAGGATTTCCTCAATAATGCTCGTGCTGCTCTCATAGAGGCCTATGAAGCAGAGCAAACGAACTACCTGCAAAGCAAGATCGACCAGATCACAAATGCTGTCAGCAACAAAAAGTCTGCTGTTTCCTGGAAGACCGTGAGATCATAAGGAAGAGAAAGAAAGAGAGAGAGAGAGAGAGAGAGAGAGAGAGAGAGAGACAGACAGACAGACAGACAGACAGACAGACAGAGACAGAGAATGAGAGCCAGAGAGAGAAAGAGAGACAGACAGACAGAGAATGACAGCCTGAGAGAGAAAGAAAGAGAGAGAGATAGAAAGAGAGAGAAAGAGACAGAGACAGACAGACAGACAGACAGAAGACAGAGACAGAGACAGAGACAGAGAATGAGAGCCAGAGAGAGAGACAGACAGACAGACACGCAGACAGAAACATAGAGACAGAGAATGAGAGCCAGAGAGAGAGAGAGAGAGAGACAGACAGAAGACAGAGACTGAGAATAGACAAACACACAGACAGACAGAAGACAGAGACTGAAAATAAGAGCCAGAGAGAGAGAGAGACAGACAGACAGACACACAGACAGACAGAGACAGAGAATGAGAGCCAGAGAGAGAAAGAGAGAGAGAGACAGACAGACAGACAGACAAACAGACAGACAAACAGAGAATGACAGCCTAAAAGAGAGAGAGAGAGAGAGAGAGAGAGAGAGAGAGAGAGAGACAGACAGATAGACAGACAGAAGACAGAGACAGAGAATGAGAGCCAGAGAGAGAGAGAGAGAGAGAGAGGAGAGAGACAGACAGAGAATGACAGCCTGAGAAAGAGAGAGAGAGAGAGAGACAGAGACAGAGAGACAGAGACGGACAGACAGACAGACAGATGCACTGAACATTATCGTAATCAGAATCACGGAAAGAGCGAAGTTTTGAGTGGCGGGGCGGGTTAGGGTCGGGGTTACGCAAGTTCCTTACGGCAGAGATTATTGGTGTCATTACACATGCATAAATTCCACCACCACCACCACCCCAGCTTTCTCCCCCACCCCCACCCCCACCCCCTTCATTTCTCTTTTCCCAGTTCACAAGTTTATCCCTAACTGCTAATCACACAACTGCTTATCCGGCAACTGTCATATAAACGCCTTTCTCGCGAAATGCTTTCAATCTTGCTGCAAAGTGTCTGAAAATAGCAATCACATACGCTGCCTGTCAGGAACTACTAATTGCTTACACTGCACAGACGCCTTACGCGAACGCGTTATCTTCTGTCACTGGCAAGAAATTATATATATATATATACACCCTTCCTGCTTCGTTGGCTGGTTGACTAAGGTGAAGTTTCCAGCACGGTCGGTGGGGAAATGATTTTTTTTCTTTTTTTGTGTGGTTTGTTGTCATTACTTTCAGTACATTTTTCAGGAGTAGGTCTGTTTTCATTTCAAGACCTCATATCAGCGCAATGTTTTCTTGTCATTCTCTCTCTCTCTCTCTCTCTCTCTCTCTATCTATCTATCTATCTATCTGCCCCCCCCCCCTCTCTCTCTCTCTCTCTGTCTCTCTCTGTCTCTGTCTCTCTGTCTCTGTCTCTCTCTGTCTCTCTTCTCTCTCTCTCTCTCTTTCTCTCTTCTCTCTCTTTGTCTCTGTCTGTCTGTCTCTGTCTGTCTGTCTGTCTGTCTGTCTCTCTGTCTGTCTGTCTCTGCCTCTTTCTGTTTGTCTGTCTGTCTGTCACTGTCTGTCTGTGTCTCGTTCACTCTCTCTCTCTGTCTCTGTGTGTCTGTCTGTCTGTGTGTCTGTCTCTCTCTCTCTCTCTCTCTCTCTCTCTCTCTCTCTCTCCTCGCTCTCAATTTGGAGTGCCGACTATATTTCCATCAAACCAATCCAAATTTAAATCCTTTCTATCGGGTATCTGTCCCTTTAATTCCAGAATCCATCATTAATAATACGCTAATCAGATATTTGCATACCCCACTGGCTTCCTCATTAATTGTCCCTCAGTTGAGTGTCCATGCTATAGAATGATGGTGACATGATCAGTGTAAACCATCCATACTGACCACAACCACTGTGTGTGTCCAGGCTATAGAATGATGGTGACATGATCAGTGTAAACCATCCATACTGACCACAACCACTGTGTGTGTCCATGCTATAGAATGATGGTGACATGATCAGTGTAAACCATCCATACTGACCACAACCACTGTGTGTGTCCATGCTATAGAATGATGGTGACATGATCAGTGTAAACCATCCATACTGACCACAACCACTGTGTGTGCCAGGCTGTGTGTCCAGGCTATAGAATGATGGTGACATGATCAGTGTAAACCATCCATACTGACCACAACCACTGTGTGGTGCCAGGCTGTGTGTCCAGGCTATAGAATGATGGTGACATGATCAGTGTAAACCATCCATACTGACCACAACCACTGTGTGTGCCAGGCTGTGTGTCCAGGCTATAGAATGATGGTGATATGATCAGTGTAAACCATCCATACTGACCACAACCACTGTGTGTGCCAGGCTGTGTGTCCAGGCTATAGAATGATGGTGATATGATCAGTGTAAACCATCCATACTGACCACAACCACTGTGTGTGCCAGGCTGTGTGTCCAGGCTATAGAATGATGGTGACATGATCAGTGTAAACCATCCATACTGACCACAACCACTGTGTGTGCCAGGCTGTGTGTCCAGGCTATAGAATGATGGTGACATGATCAGTGTAAACCATCCATACTGACCACAAC
>JAPXFY010000018.1:30618869-30638869 GCA_030674185.1 Monoplex corrugatus | reverse complement strand
TTGTATCGTTTTCGATTATTAAGATATCTGTTCTTGGCACAAAGAATCTATACGGTACTGGTAATAAGAACTTTCTAGTAATGTTTATGGTGCCTCGTATAACTTTCATTGCTTACATAATCATGATTTCGAACTGGTTGTATCGTTTTCAATTCGTAAAACATCTGTTCTTGGCATCAAAGAATCTACAAAGTACTGATTTCAAAACATTAAGTTATGATGCAGACGACTGGCGCAAAATCTCCCGTCACTGACTGAATAAACGGCCTGGCTTTTTCGAAGTTCCAGTAACCTGCATACCAGACATGTTATTTTAACTTAATTCGTCTCTTCTATTTTCCCCAAGCTTAGGGTTATAATTAATCGTGCGTAAAACGTAACATCGTTCTCCGCTTCGTGGTTGCTGCATTATGGATATGTACTGTATATAAATTACCATGTCTTCCTAATAAATGCATTAACAAAAACGCAATACTGTCATTTGACTGCTTCTTAAGTTGGTGCAGTGTATTCATGTAGTGGGTAATATCTCTTAGCGATAATAATAATTACAATATTTATATAGCGCAAAATCTTGATAAAATCAAATCAAAGCTCATCTGTCAAAACCCATAGAGGTTTGTTTGATTAAACTCAGACATTGTTCATATTCACATTGTTTTCTAGCCATTTGCTGATCATGGATTCAACTGAAAGGATTTCTTAATCAATGTAAAGGAAAGGTTTCAATAGTACTTACAGTTTTTGTTTGCAGAAGAAGAAATTGTAACTGAAGAAACGAATGAAGAAAAGAAAAGCTATATATGTATTAAGCTATATTTTCTGGTTAAGAGTAGTGCAAAGACAACCTTTATTTTGAAACGAAAACGTTTGCTGGTTTTTCTGTTGATTTTTCCCTTGAATAACTGTTTTGTCCAAAAGTGTCTGCTAATACAGTAAATGAATGAAGACACTGATGTTGTCCTAGATTCACTGTTAAGCCACATGGTTTATGATCTTTTATGAAACACAGTCTTCTAAAGAATTTTTTTCAGTTTCTGTCTTTTATTGCACATGTTTATTGTTAATGATTGGTGCATGTGTGTTTGTTTAGCTCTGTGTGATCCGGTGTGTCAAAACAATGGAACCTGCATATCACCGGAAATTTGCGCCTGTCCTTCCGGTTACCACGGCAAACTGTGCGAGATAGGTAAGCTGAACTGTTAGTTTGTGTGTATGTGTGTGTGCGTGAGTGAGTGTGTGTGCGTGCGTGTGTTTGTGGGTGTGAGTGTGTGTGTGTGTTGTGTGTTGTGTGTGTGTGGTGTGTGTGTGTGTTGTGTGTGTGTGTGTGTGTGTGTGTGTGTGTGTGGTGTGTGCGTGCGCGCATGTTAAAACTATTGTGGAAAGTGAACCATGCGTGCACGTGTGTGTGTGTGTGTGTGACAGACAAACATAGAGAGAGAGAGGAGAAAGGGACAGACAGAGGAGAGAGAGAAGAGAGAGAGAGAGACAGAGAGAGAAAGAGAAGAGAGAGAGAAAGAGAGAGAGAGAGAGAGAGAGAGAGAGAGAGAGAGAGAGAGAGAGAGAGAGAGAGAGAGAGAGAGAGAGAGAGAGAGAGAGAGAGAGAGAGAGAGAGAGAGAAGAAATGTGATAAGTGTGGACAATTATATCAGCACAGCCCCGCGTGGAATCAATTATCGTCCCTGATCTGATCACAAAAATTGATGTTGAATTTTGTTTTCGTAAAACGCCAAGAATTAGCTCAACAACTGTGATAGCTGGATTTTTGTATTTCGTTTATTGTATCAGGTATTCAAGAAAATAACTTCGATTCAAGTGAGTATTTCCTCACATTATCATCCAGAAAAATGTGTTAAAGGTTCAGGTTGATAATATCGTGTCCATTTGCTTTTTCTTTTCTTTCTTTCCTTGGTTCTTTCACTTTCTGTTTCTTTCCCCGTTTCTTCTTTGATTGTGAAATTCTGGTACATTGTGTTGTGATTAAGTTTGTAGCCACAACAACACAAAAACAAAATCAGAACACATATTTGATATAAGAAGACAAGACAAGATAGGCGCAAATTTTCGACCAACTGGAATTTATCAAGCTATGGAAAAGGAGAAAAAAAAGAAAAAAAGAAGAAAAACAACACATCCCTCGCACGCACGCACGCACACACACAACACACACACACACACACACACACACACACACACACACACACACACACACACACACACACACACACACACACACACACACAAACAGACACAACACACACACACACACACAACAACACACACACACACACACACACAAACAGACACAGGCACACACACAGCACACACACACACAGACACACACACACACACACACACACACACACACACACACACACACACACACACACACACACACACCCAGAGAGTCAATACAAAAAATGTAAATGGAAAAAAAATATTGCTTAAAAATATATCATTGAAAAAGTGACCTCAAACAAAAGGACATAACACTTAATGTGTTACACAAACACGTTGTAATATTGAAATAATGCACTAGTACAAACGGAATGCAGTCATTAGAATAATAAAAAATCTAAATCAACGTGACTGCCAGCGTTAACCTTTTGACTCCCGCACCCTGTACACCAGCATCCTGCGTTGTCAACCATGCTAGAAAAACAAAAATGTAACCCTTTGACTCCCTCACCCTATGTGTTGGAAGCTGGTGGATAGGGTGAGAGTCAAAGGGTGAAGTTTTTCAGTTGGTGGGTAGGGTGCGGGAGTGAAAGAATGTAAGCAAATAAGAACCAGAAAAATACAAAAGCAGATTCAGGACTTGTTTTGTTTGATCAAACACGCGTTGTGATTCTGTGTTTATGTATTTCTGCTTTTCATTTGCTTGAACGCCGGCGGTCACTGTGATTCTAATTTTTTTCCTGAAAGTTTGTAGCGTGAGATATATTCTCTGGAGCATGAACATTTAAAGGAGTACCACCATTTGTCAAAATTATCTCTTAACTGTAATCATCATACCCTGCTTTACCTACCCTCCTATTCCCTCCAAAAGACGCATTGAAAAATACATATATAGTATTATAACATAGGCTTTGTACATATGTATATGTTTGGACCTCTCCCATTTTCGCTAGTATTTGGTAGAGGGGAGAGGGGGTACGGGGAATGTATCAAGACAACTTGGTCAGCTTCAGGATGAGATTCGGTGGTGAGTTGTGTAGACTATAGTGGGTTTTTTTTAAAAGGGAATAGAAGGAAAACGGTTGGTTACAATAAAAATGTAATTTCAGGAAAACATGCTCACATCTGTTGTTTATAATGATTTATTTGTAGACAACATGTCCGTTTCATAATTCTGTTTTATGTAGCGTTTGAAGGAGAACTGTGCCATATGTGAATCATTTTTTTTGTGTGTATTGTTGTTTGTTTATTTGTTTGTTTGTGTGTTTGTTTTGGGGGAGGGGGTTGTCGGTGATGGTTATTTTTGTTGTGGATTTGGTTTGTTTGTGTTGTTTATTTTGTTGTTTTACCGTCATACAACAACCGAAACTTGATATACTTGAATAATTAAAACTACAAACAAGATCTGAAATGATAATGAAAATAAGTCAAATAATTTATATCTTATCCTTACGAGGCACTGATATTACCTTACCTTCTGTTGGATACCATCTCATCGTTCGTTTCATCATAATGATATGGTTGACATGGCTGCCAAACGAGGGGCTAAGGGCACACTCGAATCAAATAACACACAGCTTTCTCTGTCCTTAAATGAATATTACTCCTTAGTAGACGCATATGTTTGGAAGCAGTTCCAAGATATTCAGAAAAAAATACAATACTGATAACATGAATTTCGTCATCAGCAAAATGTATAAGCAGTTAACTGTCAGTGGGACAATACAATTCCTTATGTAGGCCCTATAGGTGGAAACTCGATGCACTCAAAAGTACAACGAGAATAATTATTGTGTCTTTGTGGACAGAAAGTAACTACTAGTCATCTTCTTTACTGCATTCGAATAAAGCAACACATTCTTTTACTTTTTAGGGACGCTGTTTCTGGTACATTTGAATCAGCGTCATTGCTCTACGAAAGTTTTGTCAAAAAGTCCAGTATCGAAATATTTATAATTTGTTCTAATTGATGTTTATTGTTAGGTTTAGCAAGTTTACTGTTTAAATTGTTGGTTATGGTAACCTAACTCATTTGTGAAAATTTCCCTCCCCTTCTCCAATTGCCTTTTTTTCCACCTACACCTTCGCTCCCTACCCCGTTTTATAACATTTTTTTTTCTTTTTTTGTGTCTATGATCACTTAAATGAATATACATTAAACCAATGACCACAACTACCGCCACCACCACTCGATACTATTTATTCAATTTATAATACACATTAAACCAATGACCACAACTACCGCCACCACCACTCGATACTATTTATTCAATTTATAATACACATTAAACCAATGACCACAACTACCGCCACCACCACTCGATACTGTTTATTCAATTTATAATACACATTAAACCATTGACCACAACTACCGCCACCACCACTCGATACTGTTTATTCAATTTATAATACACATTAAACCAATGACCACAACTACCGCCACCACCACTCGATAATGTTTATTCAATTTATAATACACATAGTGTCAATGTACATAATAGAATACGAAAGCCAGTCTGATTTATCTCGTGCGTTTACTGATCTTTGGTTCTTTCTCGCCATGCAGGGTTCATTTCTGTTTGTAATACATAAAAGTACATAACAATCGTCTATCACCATAAATACGTTTATAAACGTAACAAGGAAACCTTGATCCAGCAGCAAATGTCTTCAGAGTCACTACCTGGCTATCACGGATATGCCATCTGTATTATAGTTCGGAGTTTCGTTAACTTTTGGTGTTTTTGTTGTTGTTGTTCTTCTTTGTTTTTGTTTTGTTTTTGTTTTTCTCTCCCCCTTTTTGTGTGGTCATTACTGTTGTCATCATCGTTGTTGTTGATGTTGTGGTGGTGGTAGTGAATTGTTACTAGTACTGTTGTAATTGTTATTTAAAGTTGCTGTTATTACAATATCTTGTGTATGTACACCATTAGTGCAATTTCTTTGTTTTATTATTGTTACATTATATTGTGCATAATGATAATAAAACAAAAAAGGTAATAATGATGATAACAATAACAACAACAACAACAACAACAACAACAACAACAATAGTAATGATGATAATAATAGTAATGATAATGATAATAACAATAATAATAATAACAACAAATAATGATATAATCTTACCATCATCATTATTGTTATCGTCATCATCATCGTCATCATTACTGTTATCATCATCATCATCATCATCATCGTCGTCGACGTCGTCGTCGTTGTTGTTGTTATTGTTATTATTATTATTAATATTATTATTATTTATTATTATTATTATTATTATTATTATTATTATTGTTATTGTTGTTGTTGTTATAAGTACTATTATTGTTATTATTATTATTCACGTTCTATCTTTATATCATCGTCATTGACACAACATCATTTTCTGATCTTTTCCCCCTTTCTTCCTCTTATTACGTATCAAAACCCAGTTCCCTTATAATCGCTGAAAGCCACAGACAGCGTTAATTGACTGTTGTCCAGTTTTCTGGGTACGAACATTACACTCTGTTCTGCTGTCTGTCTGCTTTGTCTGTGTTGTGTGTCTGTACCAGCTTACCCGTCTACATGCTGCCCATTTTGCTGTACAGAGATTTTTATCTAACAGAACACTGTGCTCTGATGAGCAGATATTCTACTACCAGCGTTACCTGACAGTTTGGCTTCTCTGTTTGTACCCCAGCCCTACCCCTCACTTTATTATGTGGAACTTCTCACCCCATCCTACTCGTTGACACACACGCCCACGCGCGCACGCGCGTGCACACACACACACACACACACACACACACACACACACACACACACACACACACACATCATTCCTCTCTCTCTCTCTCTCTCTCTCTCTCTCTCTCTCTCTCTGTGTCTCTCTGTCTCTCTGTTTTCTTTTATTTTTTTTCAAACTGACTTAGCTTGATATTGATATTTTCATAAAAGGAAAAGTTATGAAACAATAAACTAAGCGAAAGGACTAATACTTCCAACATGGCATAGTACGTTAGATAAGTCTTGTGATTACAGTCAAATACTTCATTTAATGGATGTTGATACTTAACTATTTATTCTGTTGTTATGTGTGATTCCAATGTTATGATCGATGGCCCTAGTTCACTGAGTTAGGTAGAACTTTTAAAGTTCTGAAACGACGGGGCTTTCATCCATGTAGGTTTAGGACTACGTATGACGACGTAATGTTTGATGATGATGATGACAATTATG
Organism: Monoplex corrugatus; assembly: GCA_030674185.1. Lineage (NCBI taxonomy): Eukaryota > Metazoa > Mollusca > Gastropoda > Littorinimorpha > Ranellidae > Monoplex > Monoplex corrugatus. The sequence goes on along the minus strand of JAPXFY010000018.1, from coordinate 30,632,467 downwards.
ATGACGGAACTTTCATCCATGTAGATTAAGAACTATGATGACGTAATGTTTGATGACGACGATAATGATGATGGTGTTTCAATCCACGCAAATTAAGAACTATCATGAAAACTGTTGATGACGATGACGACGACAGTAACGACAAAGCTTATTGATGACGATGACGACGGTAGTGATGACGGAGCATATATTGATGACGATGACGACGACAATAACGACAAACCTTATTGATGACGATGACGACGGTAGTGATGACGGAGCTTATATTGATGACGATGGCGACGATAATGATGACAGAGCTGATTGGTGACGATGACGACAAGAATAATGACGGAGTTTATTGATGACGATGACGACGATAACAATAATGGAGCTTATTGATGACGATGACGACAATAACGATGAGGGAGCTTTTTGATGACAATGACGATGATAATGATGACGGAGCTTATTTATAACGATGACGACGATAATGATGACATGGCTTATTGATGACGATGATAACGATGAGGGAGTTTTTGATGATGATGACGACGAAAATGATGACTGAGATTATTGATGACAATGACGACGATAATAATGAGGTAGCATATTGATGACGATGACGACGATAATGATGACGGAGCTTATTGATGACGATGACGTCGATAATGATGACGGAGCTTACATTGATGACGATGACGACGATAATGATGAGGGAGCATATTGATGACGATGACGACGATAATGATGATGGAGCATATTGATGACGATGACGACGATAATGATAATATAGCTTATTGATGACGATGACGACTTTGTATCTCTTTGTCCGTGTCGTCGGTTGTCGTAGCCTACCACTCCTGTCAATTCGTCTTTTGTCAAATTCGCCCACAAGTGGGTGAGTTTTGTCATTCAGTATGTTAACTGTCTTGTCAGTCAGTCGTTTGTGGTAGGCTATGTCCAGCGTCTCATGTCTTTGTCCTGTCACATTTCCAGCTTTTTTGATGATCTTCTCCAGCCTTTCCCTGTCTCTCTCTGACACATTCCCACCCCAGCACACAACCCCAAAGAATAGCAAGCTGCTGATGGCAGATCTGTAAAATGAAGAAAGAATTTCAGAGTTTACTCTAAAAGATCTAAGTTTTCTAAGGCAATAGAGTCTTGGTTGTACCTTCTTAATGATAGAATCTGTGTTTTCTGAAAAGGAGAGCTTGTTGTCAAAGACGATGCCCAGGTACCTGTGCGCATCCACTCTCTCCACTTCCTCACCCTTGATGCGCACAGGCCCCGGGGCATCAGTCTTGGCTCTGGTAAAGTCAATAACAATTTCCTTAGTTTTAGATGCATTCAGTTCCAGATAGTTTTCTTCACACCAGTTCACAAAGTGTCTCACCTCTTCTCTGTACAATAAATCATTTTTCTTACAAATCATTCCAACCTGACTGGTGTCATCCGCAAATTTAACTAAAGGGCATGACTCATCCTTTTCTGTCTTCCATCTGCAGTATACAAAGTAAACAAAAATGGTGAAAGAACAGTTCCCTGGGGGGCACCAGTGTTGGTGTACAGCACATTAGATAGAACAAAGGGAACATGAGATGAAGCAGATGCAATAGGCAGTCTGACAAATTGAGGTCTAAAAGTCAAATAATCAAAAATCCAAGATATAAAATTTTGAGGGATGTTCATTTTAGACATTTTATCAACGAGGAGATGTGGCTGGATGGTATTAAAAGCACTGATAGCTAATTGATGACTATAACGACGATAATGAAGACGGAGCTTACTGATGACGATGACGACGATAATGAAGACGAAGCTAATTGATGACGATGACGACGATAATGAAGACGGAGCTTATTCATGACGATGACAGCGATAATGATGACGGAGCCTATTGCTGACGATGACGACGATAATGATGACGGTGTTGGCTGACGATGACGACGATAATGATGAGGGAGCATATTGATGACGATGACGACGATAATGATGATGGAGCATATTGATGACGATGACGACGATAATGATAATATAGCTTATTGATGACTATGACGACGATAATGAAGACGGAGCTTATTGATGACGATGACGACAATGAAGACGGAGCTTATTGATGACGATGACGACGACAATGAAGACGAAGCTTATTGATGACGATGACGACGATAATGATGACGGAGCCTATTGCTGACGATGACGACGATAATGATGACGGAGTTGGGTGACGCTGACGACGATAATGAAGACGGAGCGAATTGATGACGATGACGACGATAATGAAGACGGCGCTTATTGATGACGATGACGAGGATAATGATGACGGAGCTTATTGATGATGATGACGAGGATAATGATGACGGAGCTTATTGATGACGATGACGAGGATAATGATGACGGAGCTTATTGATGACGATGACGACGATAATGATGACGGAGCTTATTGATGACGATGACGAGGATAACGATGACGGAGCTTATTGATGACGATGACGACGATAATGATGACGGAGCTTATTGATGACGATGACGAGGATAATGATGACGGAGCTTATTGATGACGATGACGAGGATAATGATGACGGAGCTTATTGATGACGATGACGAGGATAATGATGACGGAGCTTATTGATGACGATGACGACGATAATGATGAGGGAGCATATTGCTGACGATGACGACGATAATGATGAGGGAGATGGGTGACGATGACGACGATAATGATGACGGAGCTTATTGATGACGATGACGACGATAATGATGACGGAGCTTGTTGATGACGATGACGACGACAATGATGACAGAGATGGGTGACGATGACGACGATAATGATGACGGAGCTTATTGATGACGATGACGACGATAATGATGACGGAGCTTGTTGATGACGATGACGACGATAATAATGATTGTAGCGGCGTGTGGACGGCCATGTGAAAACGGCGGGACGTGTGTGCCAGAGGGCTACTGCTGGTGCCAGAAAGGTTACTATGGTGACGCCTGCGAAATCAGTACGTATTCTGCATGTTTTAGTGCATATGTGTGTGTGGCTCGCGCGCTCGCGCGCTCGCGCGCGGGCGTGCGTGTGTGCATATGTGTGTTTGTAGTGTGTGTGTGTGTGTTTCTGTGTGTGTGTGCGTGTGTGTATGTGCGTGTGTGTATGTTCAATTTCATTTAATGTGTATCCACATAATGTGATATTAGATGTGTGTAAAATGTATGATTTCACGTGCCTATTGGTTTACTGACAGGCTGGTGTAAAATGTATGATTTCACGTGCCTATTGGTTTACTGACAGGCTGGTGTAAAATGTATTATTTCACGTGCCTATTGGTTTACTGACAGGCTGGTGTAAAATGTATTATTTCACGTGCCTATTGGTTTTCTGACAGGCTGATGTAAAATGTAGGATTTCACGTGCCTATTGGTTTACTGACAGGCTGGTGTAAAATGTATGATTTCACGTGCCTATTGGTTTACTGACAGGCTGGTGTAAAATGTATGATTTCACGTGCCTATTGATTTATTGACAGGCTGGTGTAAAAAAGTATGATTTTACATGCCTAAAGATTTATTGAAAAGCTGGTGTTAAAAAAATCTATGATCTGACTATGCCTGTTGATTTATTGACAGGCTGGTGTTAAAATGTATGATTTCACATGCCTATTGATTTACTAACAGGCTAGTGTTAAAATGTATTTCACATGCGTATTGATTTACTGACAGGCTGGTTTAAAAAATATATGATGTTACATGCCTGTTGATATATATATATATACTGACATATTGGTGTGATGTTGACTGTAGCTGTGTGTTGTTGACTGATGGCAGTTTCCTGTCAGCCTTACTGTGCTAACGGCGGCACGTGCATCGAACCCGACAGGTGTCAGTGCCCTGGTAACTTCTCCGGTCCTCGATGCGGTAAGTCAGCAGCAATTTTGTATAAGCGGTTGGCTGCTTCTTTTGATAGAGCTGTCAACTCAACATCTGATGTCTTGAGTTGAGTCCCAGCCCGCAAAATTAACCCTTTGACTCCCGTACCCTGTCCACCAGCATCCGGCATTGTCAACCATACTGGCAAAGCAAAAACTTAACCCTTTGACTCCCTCATCCTACCCACCAGATGCCTGAAGGAATCTGGTGCATAGGATGAGGGAGTCAAAGGGTTAAGTTTTTGCAGTTGGTGAACAGGGTGCGGGTGTCCACCAGCTTTCTGCAGGAAGGAAAGAGTGAGGGAATCAAAGGGTTAATTTTTTGCAGTTTGTGGAAAGGATGCGGGAGTTAAAGGGTTAAATATCGGTCTGTTTCTGCCGGTCTGAATGTTTCCATCATTCTGGTGGTGTCCGCTTACTGTTTCATAGGTCCACTGGTCTGTTTGCTGCCCATCTTAATGTTTCCATCATTCTGGAGGTGTCAGCTTAGTGTTTCATAGGTCCACTGGTCTGTTGGCTGCCCATCTTAATGTTCCCATCATTCTGGTGGTGTCAGCTTACTGTTTCATAGGTCCACTGGTCTGTTTGCTGCCCATCTTAATGTTTCCATCATTCTGGTGGTGTCAGCTTAGTGTTTCATAGGTCCACTGGGCTGTTCGCTGCCCATCTTAATATTTCCATCATTCTGGTGGTGTCAGCTTAGTGTTCCATAGGTCCACTGGTCTGTTGGCTGCCTATCTTAATGTTTCCATCATTCTGGTGGTGTCAGCTTAGTGTTCCATAGGTCCACTGGTCTGTTGGCTGCCCATCTGAATGTTTCCATCATTCTGGTGGTGTCAGCTTAGTGTTCCATAGGTCCACTGGTCTGTTGGCGCCCATCTGAATATTTCCATCATTCTGGTGGTGTCAGCTTAGTGTTTCATAGGTCCACTGGTCTGTTTGCTGCCCATCTGAATGTTTCCATCATTCTGGTGGTGTCAGCTTAGTGTTCCATAGGTCCACTGGTCTGTTGGCTGCCCATCTGAATGTTTCCATCATTCTGGTGGTGTCAGCTTAATGTTTCATAGGTCCACTGGTCTGTTGGCTGCCCATCTGAATGTTTCCATCATTCTGGTGGTGTCAGCTTAGTGTTTCAAAGGTTTTCCCTTCTCTACCCCATCTTTCCGCTCCTCATTTCAAGACCTTGCCAGTACATAAGGGTTTTGCTCAGGGAGTCTGCCAGGTAACTGCTGGCAGATTTGGGTGGAGCGCGTATGGAATTATACGAGTGTGATGAGTCCATTCCACATTCCACATATTCATGGTAGATCGTTTCCGTAGTCAGGTCACAGGTTGTTCTCTGTTACTGGTGACCGTGTAACCCAATAATACCTGCCGCTTGTGGGGAGTGGATACACACACACACACACACACACACACACATACATACATACATGCACACGGACACGCAGACACACACACATACACACACGCACGGACACGGACACGCAGACACACATACACACAGACACACGCACGCGCGCGCGCACACACGGACACGCAGACACACAAACACACACACACACACACACACACATACACCATACATACACAAACACGCACACGTGCACACACACACACACACACACCACACACACACACACACACACACACACACACACACACACACGCCATCATCACCGTCATCACACAGACACACAGAAACTCAGACACACAGACACACACACATACACACACATACACACACACACACACACACACACACATACACACGCGCACACACACACACACACACACACACACACACACACACACACACACACAAAACACACACAAACAAACAAACAAACACACACACACACAAACACACACACACAAACAAACACACTCGCACAAACACACACACACATATACACACACAAAAATACACACACATACACACATACACACACACAAACACAAACATACACATACACACACACACACACACACACACACACACACACACACACACACACACACACACACACACACACACGTCACATTCAATGTGCCCAATACACACCGTATGAACTAACATCCTGTCAAGGGCAGCATAGACAGCAGCCAGCGCAATGTCCAGACTGAAACATGCATGGAAGGATAAGAACATCTTACGTACACTGGGGAACTCCATTTTCCTGTATGCAAAGCGGACAGGGACCTTGACACCAGATTAGTGAAGTCCAGCCCAAGCCATAGAGATGTAGTAAGAAACTCTGGAGAGAGCTGGACAGCAGAAGGTCCTCAAAGGAGAATCCGCTGTCAAGCAAGTGTTTAGGCCCTTAACTCCTGACACTCCAAGGGGGCCGGTCCGCATCTAGGTCATGACTCTTGGATGCTCCTCTGATGTCGCCAGATACACTGATTATATCATCAACGAACAAGTGCACCAAACCAGTAAGCAGCACACTGGACCTTATCAAGATCTGCTGACATCACTTAAGAAAAAAACAAACTACGTTACTATGGCCATGTAACAAAGACCAGTGGTCTTGCTGAATTAGTCTTCCGGTGGAACTGTTGAGGGATGGAGACGGCGGAGAAGACAGAGAAAACAATGGATTGACAAGATTGCGGAATGGACATAGAAACCATTTTTGCAGAGACTCAGGCTTTGACAAACAACCGACATACCTGGTGAATAGTTCTATGGGGAGGCGCCTCAATGAATCTCCGCAAAGTTACGGGAGAAGATCTTAATAGTTACCTCCAATCTTACTTGTCCTCAGCAGGCGATGATCCAGCTAAATACGCTGCGGTGTGTCTTTGTGTGTTTTTTTTTACACTGGACACATAATTTGTTGTCAGTCTATCAGATAAGAAAGAAATAGAAAGGGTATTTTTGTTGCTTCCCATCCCTCCCCTCAGCTGTCACGGAGTGTTCAGAGCCTGACTGGCACAAAGACAGGGCACACTCCATCCATCTGACTACAGAAGCTTGTGTAGATGCCATGTGCGACTACATCTCATATCAAACCGGCTAGCGATTGGTGGATATTTTGGTGATGCAGCAGACATCTTGCTTATGCATATGTATCAACCATGACCTTGAAGAAACAGAGTCGCATGATCGAATGAGGCGTGTTGAACTTTTCTTTACCGTCACTCTGGACAAAACTGCTGAGGAAATAGTTCAAAATCTAGCCATCAGAACAACCGGACGCAGTCTCGCGGGAAAGATGCGCTTCCAGACTTACCAGGAGATGAGACAGAATTTGTACACATTTGAGATAAGATGCCACGCACGGGGTGGATATTAGTTTTAGGTTTTCGATCAAGTGACTCCGTTCTCTCAGGTCATAGTTCATACATATGCATAGGCAAGATGTCTGCCGTGTAATCTAAAATATCAGCCAATCATTGGCCGGTTCGGTTTGAGATGTAGTCACATGTATGTGGATGCCAGTCACACATGGTTTTGTGCGTGCGTCTTCCAGTTTACTCTCTGTGAATGGGTGCCTGACTCTCTTCAGTCCTGAGAATTGGAGCAGAGAAGGAAAGGCGCAGCCCTCATAATGCTGGCTCTTAATCCTCCGACACCCGCACCCTGTCCACCAGCATCCTGCATTGTCAACCACGCTAGCAAAGCAAAAGATTAATGTTTTGACTCCCTCACCCCATCCATCAGATTCCTGAATGAATCTGGTGGAAAGGATGAGGGAGTCAAAGGGTTAAGTTTTTGCAGTTGGTGAACAGGGTACGGGTGTCAAAGGGTTAAAAGTTGGAGTCTACTACGACCTCAGTGTTATGGGACAACCTTTGTCTTACGGCATTTTTTTTTTTTTAACTTAGATAATGGTGATGCAAATGTGCGTATGTTTGGTCTATCATATCTATATCTATGTCTATATCCATGTGTGTGTTTGTGTGTGTGTCAGTGTGTGTGTGTGTGTGTGTCTGTGTGTGTGTCTGTGCCTGTGTGTGTGTCTGTGTGTGTGTGTGTGTGTGTGTGTGTGTGTATGGCTGTGTGTGTGTGGCTGTATATGTGTGAGTAACTATATCAAGATACCCCAAGGAAAGCCAGACGACAGGAATACAGGAGAAACACAAAATGTATCTGCTGAGTGTTTAAATGATATCTTTTTGCTATACATCTACTACCAGAGTTTCAAGACGATTTTAAACAGTCCCTGTTTTACCAGATGTACTGTCACTGTTGTTGCAGAGATCCAGAAAGATCAGGCAGAGAAAGAGGAACGGCCACGACGGAGCAAGCTCAGCAACAGAGAGCAACAACTGAAACGAGAACGGGTTCGGGCCAAACGAACACGTAGTCGTCGACAGAGTGAGTTCCCCTAGGGGTAGTCTAGTACTGTTTATGACTGGCAGATGTACAGTATAAAGAATTCCTCTAGGGATAGTCTAGTCCTGCCGGCCTCAGTAGCTCAGTTGGTTTGAGCGTCGGATTCACATGCTAATGGTTGTGGATTCGAATCCCGGGGTGCGTTACATTAAAACTGGCCATCTCACTGTCCAATCTTAACTTTATTGTTGTTCTGGTTGTGTCAGTATCGAATTAGATAAGTCCCCCTTCCCCCATTTCTCTGGGATGATTATCCCCGTCGGCCATATCACCTGAGGTGGGTGTCGACGTAAAAACTGAACCAAATCAATTAATCAAAAATCCTAGTTCCTGGTGACGACTGGTAGATGTAGAGTATAAAGAGTTCCTCTAGGGGTGGCCTTGTCCTGATAATGACTGGCAGATGTAGAGTATAAAGAGTTCCTCTGGGGGTAGTCTAGTCCTGATCTTGACTGGCAGATGTAGAGTATAAAGAGTTCCTCTGGGGGTAGTCTAGTCCTGATCTTGACTGGCAGATGTAGAGTGTAGTCTAGTCCTGATCTTGACTGGCAGATGTAGAGTATAAAGAGTTCCTCTAGGGGTAGTATAGTCCTGATCTTGACTGGCAGATGTAGAGTATAAAGAGTTCCTCTAGGGGTAGTCTAGTCCTGATCTTGACTGGCAGATGTAGAGTATAAAGAGTTCCTCTAGGGGTAGTCTAGTCCTGATCTTGACTGGCAGATGTAGAGTATAAAGAGTTCCTCTAGGGGTAGTCTAGTCCTGACAATGACTGGCAGATGTAGAGTATAAAGGGTGAGGGATGGACTAGCTGTGTTCAGGTGACAGAGACGATAAACCATGTCAACGGGATTTTCTTATGTATTGTAGATGGAGACAGACATTTCGCTACAATGTAGTCCACGTTATTCCAAAGGCACAGCTTAAGTTGTTCCATTGACAGACTGATACCAAGACATACGACCCACTTACGCTCACTTCTCTTGCCTTGTTGTGGGCCTTCATGTCTCTGTAGGACAGCCCGCCCAGCCGCCAGTCGACACTTAGTAATCGGTAGCTCCTTTACTGCAATCACGGGGGTGTTCGAACGGCCACAAAAATGTCCGGGCATGATGCTCCAGACTCAGCCCATTTTGCTGTTCAGCAAGGTCTGACATGCCCTGAAAGGGATCCCAAATTTGCTGTCTTTCCGAGCCGCCAGCAGATCTTTCCCTGCGGTCATGAGGCCTGATTCCCTGAAGTCAGCAGCCAAGCATTGAAGAAGTTTATTATGTCTTTGATATTTGCCATCCGGTCTTTTTCTGCAGATCTGGGCGATGACCTTTTCTGTTATGCCCTCAAGTATGATCTTGTTATGTCGTGGGGGGTGGGGAGGGGGGGGGGGGAGGTGACTGACCGAACTTTCCAAGTTTGTGTCGTTTCACAGTTGCCAGAACTGGTTCCTGTGAATCCGCCAGGATGTTGCTGGTCTTTCTCTGTACGTTGGTTACTTACTGGCCTCATGTTTGAGGTAAAAGATGGTAATGTTCCTTCAGACACTTGATCTCAGAACACCTGACTTCAATCCCTGTGTCAGCAAACATTGTCTGAATTTCATACCCACAGAGGAGGGTAGAGGCTATTAGTATCTTGTATACCTGTAGAGGAGGACAGACTGAGAATCTTGTACAGTCTGTATTACTAGTGAAACTGATGGGGTTCCTTATCTTGTATTGTATGTGCCACTGTGAATAAACATAGGAAATGTTTCAACACACACACACACACACACACACACACACACACACACACACACACACACACACACACACACACACACACACACACACACACACACACACATACCACACACACACACACACACACACATATATATAATATATATATATATGTGTGTGTGTGTATATATATACATATATATATATATATATATATATATATATATGTGTGTGTGTGTGTGTGTGTGTGTGTGTGTGTGTGTGTATGTATATATATATATATATATATATATATAGATAGATAGATAGATAGATAGATAGATGGATAGATAAATAGATAGATAGATAGATAGATAGATAGATAGACAGATAGATAGATAGATAGATAGATAGATAGATAGATAGATAGATAGATAGATAGATAGACAGATAGATAGATAGATATACACCACACAATCTCTCTCCATCTGTCTCCCCCTCTGTTCCTCTTTCTCTTTCTCTCTCCAAGAAATGTAAACAGTTTTAACATGATCTTTTGCAGAGCTAGAAAGGAAGCTGGAAAAAGCTGAGAAACGACTGCTGAAAATCATGTTTCGTGACGGCAAGTCCTGGAACCTTTCCAGAGAAGAGAGAAGAGTGTTACGTCGTCTTCAACGGGAGAAGCCGACGGGACTGCTCATGCGCAAAGACCGCAAGTTCCTCGTGCAGACCATGACGCGAGAACGAGGCCACTTGAAGAAGAAGTACAAGAAAACGTTACGACGCTACAAAAAGTTGCTGAAGAAAATGCGAAAAGCTAAAACGCCAAAGAAATCAAAGAAACGGGTGTTCGTCTAGTCTCGCGTTACCAGCGTGGAGAATGAATGAAATGACGATAAAGAACTTTATAGTTTGGCTGACGTCAACAGACCAAAAACATATTCACACAAAACCAAGAAACCAAAACACGGTTCATTTGGATCAGGCAATCCTGATAACTTAATAACATACAATTTCTGTGGAAAATTGCATATGCTGCCACTTGATCAAGACTGATCTACATCAACGAAATCCGAAATGTGTGTTGCTTTTATTCCATGGCTGTGCCAGAACCAGGTCGTACCATGGAATCGTTGTTGCCTCGTGTTGATATCATGGATCGGTAGGATTGCCAGTAAACATTACTGGAACATTATTCAGCTGGATCAGCGAAAAACGAAAGGAAACAAAAACGACAAAAACAGAACTGTTCAGAAACATGTGCAACTGTTGCAAGACAGGTCTTTGTTCTTTGGATCAGCGAAATGTGTGACACGTACTTAAAGCCTATTTAAGAACAAAATGTTGCATTAACTCTTTGACTCCCGCACCCTATCTACCATTTGCAAAAACTCAACTCTTTGACTCTCTCAGCCTGAAGAAGCTGGAGGACAGGTTGAGAGAGTCAAAGGGTTAAGTTTTTGCTTTGCTAGTATGGTTGACAATGCAGGATGCTGGTGGACAGGGTGCGGGAGTCAAAGGGTTAAGGATGGGTGAGTTGTGTACATGGTTGCAAAGCGTTTCGATGGGCAGATTTCACCACAGATGCCCAATGGACATGGATCAGATGGGTCATGCGTGACTCTACATGCGTGACTCTACATGCGTGACTCTACTACATGCATGATGGGCATAAAGACAAGAGTCACTACCACTGGACGTCAAACTACCTCTTCACAAAGCTTTATGCGCTTCTGCTTACTTAACAGCTACGGGTCTGAGACTTTGATAGGAGACAGACAGACAGACAGCACGCCATGCCCAGTGTGATGACTGTTTGTATATCATGGAGATGTGGGTGGCCTTTCTGTCTGCTGATGAGTGTCCGGTGTCGTGTTCGTGTGCTGTAGGCTACTGGGAGGCCGGGCCTCTCTGTTGTGGACATAACGGTGGTTTAGCTGTTACCCAAATGTCTGACAGGAGAGTCATTGTAGCCGTCGCTGTCAATGTTCTCCACCTCACCTAGTGACACACAGACAGAAAATTAATGTGGATACGAGTTTCAGTTTGTTAGGTTCACTATTCCCTTGGTCTATGGAGCGAATTTTGTGAGATATGTATTGATGTCATTTTTGTTCGTTTTGTTATCTAGGCGTTAATGCAATTTATTTAGTGTTAGAAATGAGTTGATGACAACAATGTACAGATTCGCTGGTTTTTATTGTTGGAGTAGGCCTATATCTTGTACGCGCGCGCATGCGCGTGTGTGTTTGATGTATTCGTGCCGTGCGCGTGTGCACACCCGCGAACACGTGTGTTCTTTTGGTTTCTTTCATTAATACTTGTGTGCATATACTTTTTCATGTAGATATAGATTATTGTTTCACGTGCACGTATTGGATGTATGTGTCAGTGCAACGTGTTTCAACCCTTTGACTCCCGCACCCTGTCCACCAGCATCCGGCATTGTCAACCATGCTAGTAAAGCAAAAACTTAACCCTTTGCCTCCCTCACCATATCCACCAGCTTCCTCTGGTGGACAGGGAATGGGAGTCAAAGGGTAAAAAATTTTGCAGTTGGTAGATAGGATGCGGGAGTCAAAGATTTATGGACTGTATTTCAATATATCTGAATGGCGGTACCGTACTGGTCAGTCTGTGAGCAGAGTGCAGTTGATAACTGACGGGTTTTCTCCAGAAGATGGAGCAGAGCACATGCAAAATGTGTAAAACTTTTCGTCTTAACTAACTGATGTTTTATAGAACCCTATCATTGGACATAGAAATGGATAAGACATGGATACAGAAATGGATAAGACATGGATACAGAAATGGATGAGACATGGATACGGATAGTAGAGTCACCGCTAAACAGGATTAGAATGTTCAAGTTGTGATGCTCAAAAATCAAGCCTCGTCAGATTCAAAGATTTTATTATTCATGACAGGTACTGTGACGTTATCACATCGGATGATATGATGCAACCGATTCTGACTCAAATTTTTCCGTATGTGGATAATTGACTACAAAAAATTCTTATGTGGATAGTTGACTAAAAAAAAATCGTATGTGGATAGTTGATTCAAAAAAGTCTTATTTGGATAGTTGACTAACAAAATTCTTTTGTGGATAGTTGACTAAAAAAAATTCCTTATGTGGATAGTTGACTCAAAATATTTTTTCCTTATGTGGATAGTTGACTAAAAAATCTGTTTGTGGATAGTTGGCTAAAAATATTTTCTTCTTTGGATAATTCATTAAAAAAAATTCCTTATGTGGATAGTTGACTCGGAACATTTCCTTATCTGGACAGGAAACCGTCACAAATAACAACTGTATCAAACTTTTACGCTTGCATCGAATATAGTTCTTTTTACAAGATTATCACAAGAAGTACTATACGACAAACAACAACTGTATCAAACTTTTACGCTTGCATCGAATATAGTTCTTTTTACAAGATTATCACAAGAAGTACTATACGACAAACAACAACTGTATCTACACTTATATAATGCGCATGCAGGGAATATACAAGCGTAGATCTTGTTGAAGACCATTACCGGAAAATCTGGACTTAGACTCGGAATGAATGCTTTTTTTTTTTTGTTCGTGTGCGCGCCTGCATGTGTGTTCCTCTTGTTTGTACTTCTGTGTAACCGTCT
>JAPXFY010000018.1:30611369-30613869 GCA_030674185.1 Monoplex corrugatus | reverse complement strand
TACATATATGTATATATATAGTCACTGATTTATGCAGTCACGTCGATGACCTTCGTTGTCTGTCTTAGTCACAGTAGGTCTTCATCATTACTTTTGTATGAGTAAAATTATTTGTGTCAAATTGTTTGTATCAAAAGAAATGTTTTGTCTCCCTTCACTGCTGCTGTTCGTTTATCTTGCCTGGGGAAAGGTTTTGTTTTTGGTGGTATGGAGGACTGCGTGTGTATTATTTTGGAATGAAGCAGCAAGGATGTTTAACTGAAGGGACTTGAAACCACCCACAACAAGTTTTCTTTTTGTGTTAATTATAACGTTCATGGCGATGTCTCGGTGTATATTTTATGTTCTTGAATAAAGTTTAAATCAAATCAGATTGTGGAAACTGTTTAAAAAAGTTCAAGGTGTTTGTGTGGTGTGTGTGTGTGTGTTGTGTGTGTATGTGTGTGTGTGTGTGTGTGTGTGTGTGTGTGTGTGTGTGTGTGTGTGTGTGTGTGTATAAGAGAGAGACAGACAGACAGAGAGAGAGACAGAGAGACAGAGAGAGAGAGAGATAATAATATAATAAATAATAAATAATGAAGCATTTGTATAGCGCACTCCTCCAACAAGATGCCAGAGCTCTGTGCACTTAACAGACGTTATCATAAGCAGCAATCCATGATAGACAAGCAACAGTGATGTACAAATCAAGTCAAAATTAAAATATTGATAGATAACACATTGGTAACTTGTTATAAAAAACCTAAGCAACATTAAGTTAAGGATAAAGGATCACACACACACACATACATACACACACACACACACACACACACACACACACACACGCGCGCGCACGCGCGCGCGCGCGCGCGCATAGACACAGACACACATACACACGCACTGATTCAATCACTCACTCACTCACATACACACATACAAACCTGAACACAGATATACATACACAAGAGATTAATTATACAATCATTACTAAATAACATGTCACTTAATAAACAACACGAAGCAGCACACGAGACAGCCAAATAAGCTAGACATTAAAGGGTAGGCCAGAAGAATTTAAAGGTTATAGTATTTCTTGAAAAGGTGAGTTTTCAGAGCTTTTTTGAAAGACGGAGTTGATGAGATTTCTCTAATTTCACGTGGAAGGGAATTCCATGTTTTGGGGGCTGCAAAGGAGAAAGAACGTTGTCCAAAGGTTAGCAGTTCTGACATGAGGAACGTTAAGTATTTTTGAATCAGAAGAGGAACGAAGTTGACGTGATGGTGTGTATACAGAGAGAAGGTTTGAGAGGTAGAGAGGTGCAGTTCCAGAGAAAAAGGAATGGCAGAGAGTTGAAAGTTTGTAATCAATCCTTGCTTGGATAGGAAGCCAATGCAGATTTTTGAGGAGAGGTTGTACATGATCATATTTGGATGCCTTCAGTACCATTCTTGCAGCAGAATTCTGAACTTTCTGAAGCTTATCAAGATAATGTTTGGAGCAGCCTGATAGAATTGAATTACAGTAATCTAATTTTGACAAGACAAGGGCAGATACCAGAGTTTTTTTGGTATTAGCTGAGGTGAGATGACGAATTGAACTAATGCGACGTAGTTCAAGATAGGCTGAACGGCACACATGTTTAATGTGTAAGTCGACACTCATGTTCTCTGTCATTTGAAAGCCAAGATTACGAGCAGATGGAGAAAAGGTGACATCATTGCCACAAACTGATATGGACTTAGGCTGCTGATGAGAAGGATGTTTTGATGATGAATGAAGAAATAATGCTTCAGTTTTGTCATCATTGAGTTTGAGTTTATTTTGAAGCATCCAGGATTTGATGTCAAGAATACATTTTTCTAAGGAAGATACTGATGGTGACATGTTGGTTGGAGGAGCAGAGACATACAGCTGAGTGTCGTCGGCAAATGATTGGGAATTGATTGAGTGAGACTTAATCAGGTCTGCAAGAGGTTTTGTATAGAGGATGAAAAGAACAGGTCCAAGCACAGATCCTTGTGGAACACCACAAGTTAAATCTTTGTATCCAGAACAGCAGTCTTTGATGGAAACAGATTGTGTTCGGTGAGACAGATAGGATGTGAACCATTTTAGCACTGTACCAGAGATGCCAAAAGCAAACTGGAGTCTCTTTAGGAGGACATGATGGTCAATGGTATCAAAAGCAGCTGAGAGATCTAGCAGTGTCAAGACAGAAACGTTTCGAGAGTCAAGGCTAAGAAGTATATCATTTGTCACTTTAAGAAGAGCAGTTTCAGTGCTGTGATGGGGTCGATATGCCGACTGAGATGGACTGATGAGTTTATGTTCATTTAGATAAGCGAGAAGCTGTTTAAGTACGATCTTTTCCATGACTTTTGACAAGAATGAGAGATTTGAAACTGGGCGATAATTTTTTAGCGTGTTGGGGTCAAGTGTGGCTTTCTTTAGAAGGGGTTTGACAACAGATCTTTTGAAGGCTGATGGAAAAGACCCAGAGATCAAGGAAGTGTTGAT
>JAPXFY010000018.1:30591369-30603869 GCA_030674185.1 Monoplex corrugatus | reverse complement strand
ACACTAGGTTGACCCAGGCAGAAAATACTGAACGGACTTGCAGGATGGCTGAAGACAGAGGGTGTGACATGTACTTGCAGCAACAAGGGATAAGATGTATATGGATGGCCATGATCGCCAACGCCATGTGGCATGATACATGATGATGATGATGATGAAGTTTATTCAGTACTACTGCTACTTTACGCACCACTATTTAACAGTAATGATAAACAGTAAGTGATACGATAATCTGTCTATGTGATCCCTATACATTTTATATTGGCCTATTCTCTGTGCCACTTCAATAGCGTTGACCCCAAGGAACTCAGTTAATTTCCGCAACACATAACTTTTAACTTAAATTAAGGATAGATTCGTGTGAAGGGTCATGATCGCCAACGCCATGCGGCAGGGCACATGATGATGATGATGATGATGGTGACAAGCAATCTTTATGGTGACCCTGATGCCATGTTCTGTTGATCAGCCTTCTAAAGACAGCACTTTCCGTGGAGATGCTAATGGCCACGTCAGCATTATCCATAGCTGTTCGTTGTGCTGTCCGTGCAGCATAATGTGTCGTGTCTTGATCTCCTGGTTGTTGATGATAATCATGGATGGTATCTGGTTGTTGATATAATCATGGATAGTGTCTGGTTGTTGATGATAATCATGAGTGTTGTCTGGTTGTTGATGATAATCATGGATAGTGTCTGGTTGTTGATGATAATCATGGATGTTGTCTGGTTGTTGATGATAATCATGAGTGTTGTCTGGTTGTTGATGATGATCATGGATGTTGTCTGGTTGTTGATGATGATCATAGATGTTGTCTGGTTGTTGATGATAATCATGAGTGTTGTCTGGTTGTTGATGATAATCATGGATGGTATCTGGTTGTTGATGATAATCATGGATGTTGTCTGGTTGTTGATGATAATCATGAGTGTTGTCTGGTTGTTGATGATGATCATGGATGTTGTCTGGTTGTTGATGATGATCATAGATGTTGTCTGGTTGTTGATGATAATCATGAGTGTTGTCTGGTTGTTGATGATAATCATGGATGTTGTCTGGTTGTTGATGATAATCATGGATGTTGTCTGGTTGTTGATGATAATCATGGATGTTGTCTGGTTGTTGATGATGATCATAGATGGTATCTGGCTGTTGATGATAATCATGAGTGTTGTCTGGTTGTTGATGATGATCATAGATGGTATCTGGCTGTTGATGATAATCATGGATGTTGTCTGGTTGTTGATATAATCATGGATGTTGTCTGGTTGTTGAAATAATCATGGATGTTGTTTGGTTGTTGATGATAATCATGGATGTTGTCTGGTTGTTGATGATAATCATGGATGTTGTCTGGTTGTTGATATAATCATGGGTGTTGTCTGGTTGTTGATTATAATCATGGATGTTGTCTGGTTGTTCATATAATATTGGGTGTTGTCTGGTTGTTGATTATAATCATGGATGTTGTCTGGTTGTTGATATAATCATGGATGTTGTCTGGTTGTTGATGATAATCATGGATGTTGTCTGGTTGTTGATATAATCATGGGTGTTGTCTGGTTGTTGATTATAATCATGGATGTTGTTTGGTTGTTGATATAATCATGGGTGTTGTCTGGTTGTTGATTATAATCATGGATGTTGTCTGGTTGTTGATATAATCATGGATGTTGTCTGGTTGTTGATGATAATCATGGATGTTGTCTGGTTGTTGATATAATCATGGGTGTTGTCTGGTTGTTGATTATAATCATGGATGTTGTCTGGTTGTTGATATAATCATGGGTGTTGTCTGTTGTTGATTATAATCATGGATGTTGTCTGGTTGTTGATATAATCATGGATGTTGTCTGGTTGTTGATATAATCATGGATGGTATCTGGTTGTTGATGATAATCATGAGTGTTGTCTGGTTGTTGATATAATCATGGATGGTATCTGGTTGTTGATGATAATCATGGATGTTGTCTGGTTGTTGATGATAATCATGAGTGTTGTCTGGTTGTTGATGATAATCATGGATGGTATCTGGTTGTTGATGATAATCATGGATGGTATCTGGTTGTTGATATAATCATGGATGTTGTCTGGTTGTTAATATAATCATGGATGTTGTCTGGTTGTTGATGATAATCATGGATGGTGTCTGGTTGTTGATGATAATCATGGATGGTATCTGGTTGTTGATATAATCATGGATGTTGTCTGGTTGTTGATGATAATCATAGATGGTGAAACGCCAGAAGCCTGAAAATCCATCGAGCCCTTACCTTCCAGTTATCAGTTGGATTGCAAAGAAAATAATTATTGTCTTCATCTAGTTGATAGACAACTGAGCATATGGGCATTGACTAGTGGGGGGCTGGGAGGATCTGTCATGTGAGACCAGTTTATACAGAATAGCTAGTTGCGTTGTGATTCAGACCTTTGATTATTTATTTACTTTATATGTATGTTCCCTTTTTGAAGATAAGATACACGTGTCATTTTCATGCAACCAAGATTATTCCAGCGATAGGCTGAAAAATTATCATCATTATCAGGTGCCTTGCCTCATGGCGTTGGCGATCATTGACTTCCATCTGTCTCTATCTCTTGTTGCCTCAAGCATCTCCTCCACTTTCCCTGTCCCCAGCCACCCTGCAAGTCCGTCCAGTATTTTCTCCCTGGGTCTACCTGGTGCTCTCTTTCCCTCCAGCTTTCCCGTCATGACCAGGTGCTCCAAATCCCCCTTTCTCATAAAATGGCCTATAAATGTTGCCTGTCTTTTCCCAATCTTCTTTATCAATGATCTATTTCTGTCTGCCTCCATCAAGACTGTCTCGCTTGTTTTCTTTGCTGTCCATGAAACTCTCAACATTCTTCTTAGAAACCACATCTCGGGTGCTTCAATCTTCTGGCTTTGCTTTTTGACTGTCCACGCCTCACAACTGTACAACAGTATTGGTTCTATATAACATTTAAGAACTCTCTTCCTGATGTTAATTGATAGGAATTTGTTGGTAAAAATGCTTTCATCTTCTTGAATGCTGGTTTGGCCTGGCCGATTCTGCTGGTTATTTGTGCATCTGCCGTCTGATGAAATGATCGTTCCCAGGTATTTAAACTTATCAACCTGTCTCAAGCTTGTGCCGTTTGCTGTTATTTTGCATGAGGGGATTTCATGTTTTTTACTGATCACCATGACTTCTGTCTTCCTGCTGTATAGTTCCAACCCCTTACGTTTGCTTTCTATTTCTGGTATATTCACAAGGTTTTGTAGGTCCCTTTCATTTTCTGCAATTAGCACGGTGTCATCTGCATATCGAATGTTGTTTATCATTTTTCCTCCAACCTTAAATCCAGGGTCTTCTTCTAGGTTTCTCATGATGTTTTCGCTGTAAAATGAAAACAGATCTGGTGACAAAACACAACCCTGTCTGACTCCTCTTTTGATATTTTGGAAAGAGCTTATATCGTTTTCTATTCTCTTTTCCGCTGTTTGTTCCTAGTACATATTTCTGATTATTCGTAGATCTTTTCCATCAACATTGAATCTCTCCAGTTGGTTGATCAATTCTTCATATCTTACCCAATCGAAAGCCTTGGTATAATCCACAAAGCATAAATACAAATCTTTATTCATCTCGATTGACCTTTCTATGATAGTTCTTAGGATGTATATGGCATTAATAGTTCCTTTCCCTTCAACAACTCCACACTGTTCTGCTATTTCTCTTTTGATTCTATTCCTTGTCCTCATCATGATTGTTCTTAGCAGGATTTTTGTTACATGACTCATCAAACTGATTGTGTGATGGAGTTCGCATTCCATAACCCCCGTCTTCTTTGGAAGTGCGATGAAAATCGATTTTGACATATCTTTGGGGATTTTTTCCAGTGTGTAAATTTCATTTTGGAGGACTGTTATTTTGGCAATGCCAAATTCCTCCAGGGCTTCAATCATCTCTGTAGTAATGTTGTCTGGTCCTGGGGCTTTTCCTGGTTTCATTTTTTTCAGTGCTGCTCTAACTTCGTCTTTCATTATTGGTGGTCCTTCAAAGTTCTTTTGTAACGTGTTCTTCGTTTCTGTCATCATCAAAAAGGTCTTTAATGTACTATCCCATCTGTCTAATATTTTGTCTTTTTCCATGATAAGCATGCATCTTTCGATTTTAAGCAACCAGTTCATGTGCATGTATTTTTCCTGTGGACAATTTTTTCGATTCGTCTATACATACCCTGAGGATCCGTTTTGTGTTGGTCTTCTATTTCCTTGCATTTTGTTTTCAGCCAAGCTTCCTTAACTTCATTGCACCTATTCCTGATTTCTTTGTTTATCTTCCTGCATATCTCTTCGTTTCTCTTTGCCTTCCTCCTTTCCTCCATCAAGCCCAAAATTTTTTTTGTCATCCAGTTCTTTTTTGCTTTTCTATCTGCCTCAGGGATTTCTTCACAAGCTTCATTTATCGAATTTCTCAGCTTTGTCCATTGTTCCTCACTGTCACCAACGTCTTCCAGAGCACTGAATTTGTTTTGAACAAGTACATTAAATTTTTTACGTATCACTTCATCTGTCTTTAAGAGACCAAGATTTAGTTTGATATTGCTTTTGGTCTGTTTTCTTTTCCTCAGTTTCAGTCTAAATTTTCCCACTACAGAATTGTGGTCACTGTTGCAGTCTGCGCCTGGTAGTGTTTTTTCCGACAGTAAAGAATTTCTAAATCTTTTATCAATCAGGATGTTGTCAATCTGATTTTTGGTATTATCTCCTGGACTCATCCAACTCATCCAAGGCTGGAGAATACCAGTATAAAATATAGACAAGGTAAAACATAGGCTAGGTAGGGCCTCAGGACTTGGCCAGCTCATGGGTTTATGTGCAGGCTTAAGGCTTGTGCCATGATCATCATACGTATGACACCTGTGACGTTAGTGCATATGGAATTCGTTACGAGCGCGGGGACATCATCTTGAGAAACGTAAACTGAAACTGAAAAGTTGGATTGCAAACCACAGCTGAGTTTGGAGCTGGTTTGGAGGTTTTTCAAGCGGGATTCATGGCACTCATATATCTCCACATACGTTCCACCGAAATCTGCTAGCAATTATCTGGCAGATTCCCCAAGTCTGCACAAAACCCTATGTGCTTGCGAGATCTTGAAATGAGGGTGGGGGTGGGGGAGAAAAACCTATGAAACACTAATCTGACACCACCAGAATGATAGAAACACTAAGATAGGCAGCAAACAGATCAGTTTTTAATGTTACGGCCCTGCGCCACATGCTAATTAGTAAACTATTACCGAGGTTCACCTCTCTCTCTCCCCCTCTCCATCCCTGCCTCTCTCTCTCTCTCTTTCTCTCTCTGTGTCTCTCTTTCTCTCTGTCTCTGTCTCTCTCTCTGTCTCTGTCTGTCTGTCTGTTTCTGTCTCTGTATCTGTCTATCTGTCTATCTGTCTATCTGTCTGTCTGTCTGTCTCTTTCTCTCTGTCTGTCTGTTTGTCTCTTTCTCTCTCTCTCTCTTTCTCTCTCTCTTTCTCTTTCTCTCTCTCCCTCTCTTTCTCTCTGTCTGTCTGTCTGTCTGTCTCTTTCTCTCTCACACACGCTCTCTCTCTCCTCTCTCTCTCTCTTTCTCTCTCTCTCTCTCTTTATCTCTCTTTCTCTGTATCCCTCCATTCGGCGTTATCTTGAAACGTGTTGACTTACAGCAACTGGGGAGCTTTTCATCCCCTACAAACTTGTGTCACACGGACGCTAAGTAGTCAACATGACCCGTCACATCTGCCAAAATAGCAGCATTCAGCTGTTGCCGTCACGACTCAAAGCGACAGTCAACTATTCTTAGAGCTTTGATGATGATTTGATTTGGGCGATAGGTTTAAGAAAAGGGCGGGGGTTGTTGTGGGACTTGGAAGTGGGGACAAAGAGGTGTGTGTGTGTGTGTGTGTGTGTGTGTGTGTGTGTGTGTGTGTGTGTGTGTGTGTGTGTGTGTGTGTGTGTGTGTGTCTGTGTGTGTGTGTGTCTGTGTGTGTGTCTGTGTCTGTGTGAGTCTGTGTGTGTGTGTGTGTGTGTGTGTGTGTGTGTGTGTGTGTGTGTGTGTGTGTGTGTGTGTGTGTCTGTCTGTCTGTCTGTCTGTCTGTGCGTGTGTCTGTGTGTGTGTTGGCGCGCGAGCACACGTGCGTGCAATTTTCAGAATGTTCGAATACTAAAATGGAAGAGAAGAAAAGTGAGTGAGCGGGCAGCGCATGTCTTCTTTTAAAAACAGCATGATTAGTCGTTTTACAGATGACAGGGCCCGCAAAACGTGACCAGTGATCGCTTTTCCGTCCATAGTTTGTTTAAATTATCACATCAGCAAGAAGCTTACTTTATATAAAGATCAATGATTTCTGAGACAGTCTGATCACGTTACGTCTTGGCGTAAACAAACTTGACACAAATGTACCAGGGTAAAAAAATGCTTTGTGGTAACTTTCCTAGTTCGAATTATTGCAACTAATTTTCTTGCCTTTGAACAGCCTGAACAATTCTAGATATTGAGCTTTAGATGTCAAATCAAATAGCAGACATGAATTCATGGAGGTTGAACAAATCATTTGGCTTTTACAGAGGCAGTAGCTCATACTTTATAGGGCATAGTTTCATCCGTGACAGGTGTCACACGAATGCTAAAAACTCAAATAATTTCCAAAGTATCCATTTGATTGCAATACTGATGATTCTATTCAGTTTTATGCATGAAACTTGAAAAGCCCTATTTCTTTGCAGTGTTTAATCATTTTTTTCCCACTGTGATTGATCAAAGCACTGTAGGCCTGTGACACAAAAGTGTCATGAATGAAACCTTATATTTACACTTTAATATTGCAGAATAAATGAAAAAAATTAGGCAAATAAACCAAATGAAATCATAAACTAGTGAGTAACCTTGATAAGAAACCAAAAAATACATACATAGGTACAACCATTGGTCTAACACCAAACTTTATTCCCAGCCTACTACACCTATCTGTAAAAGGAAGGCTGAAATTTGAGTAAAAACTTGACTGGCTAATAAATGATTTGTTCAACCTCCATGAATTCATATCTGCTATTTGATTTGACATTTAAAGCTCAATATCTAGGATTGTTCAGGCCGTGCAAAGGCAAGAAAATTAGTTACAATGATTTGAACTAGAAAAGTCACCACAAGGCACCTTTTGACCCTGGATCAAATACACAGGTTCAAACAGGCACTGTAATCCAAAACGCGTCCTGTCCAAACTGTGCAGGAGACGAAATTAAGTTTCCGTTTTTGTGTCCTGTTTATGCTGGCATCAGACAAAAACTTATTACAAATAACGGTCTGAATGACAGTATTCCAACTCTAACTATCATGCTTGAAGGAGAAGAGTGGCAGAATGGTTTGGACGTTCACCAGCCAATATCCAAACTCGAGGTTCCAGGGTTCGCTTCCCATTGAGGCCTAAACTTCTCAGTTTGACCGGAAAGACGAACTGAACGTTTTAGTCCTTCGGAAGGGGACGAAGAAAGAGTCGGACCCGTGTATCTTCTGGACTGCGCACGCTTAAGATCCCACTGCAGTTGAAAATCATGAATAGTAGGGTATTCGCTCAGCTGCTTTGGTATGAAATAACAGAGAGATAAGTTCATTTCCCAGATTTCTTCCCTTGGAGGTCGATTGGCCTTCTTGCCTCTAAAGTATTTGTGATAAACAAAATTTGGTGCCGCTGCAGTGTGGCGACGCGTTCTCAACGGAAAGAGCAGCTGGAGTTTCACATGGCAAACCCAATGTGACAAAAAGAAATAAATATGAATATGAATATGAATATCCCAACAAAAAAAACCTAGAAAAGTAACAGCGTACAGTTTCTGTCTTCTAATCCAGAGAAAAACTTAAAAAACCTAAAACACTACTTGAGAATGATATATGTGTAATATATACGAGTAATTATACCTTTATTCTTGTTATAAGGCCTGAGTGTGCTGCAAACATATCTAGAGATATTGTGTAGAAGTAAATATCCTACTCCCCTACTGCAACAACCCCCCCCCCCCCTCCATGTATGCGTTTAGGAAAGGGACTTTTACAATCTCTCTCTCTCTCTCTCTTTCTCTTTCTCTCACTCTTCCCCCCCCCCTCTCTCTCTCTCTCTTTCTCTCTCTCTCTCTTTCTGTCTTTATCTCTTTCTTTCTTTCTCTATCTCTGTCTCTGTCTGTATGTCTGTCGGTCGGTCGTCTCCGTTTCTGTATGTCTGTCTTCTGTCTGTCTATCTGTCTGTCCGTCTATCTCTGTCTCTGTTTCTGTCTCTGTCTCTGTCTGTCTGTCTGTCTGTCTGTCTCTCTCTCTCTCTCTCTCTCTCTCCCTCAACTTTTTTTTCTGTTTCTATCTCTGTCTTTGTCAGTCTGTTTGTCTGTCTCCATCTCTGTCTGTCTGTCTGTCCCTCTCTCTCTTTCTTTCTGTCTCTATCTCTGTCTGTCTATCTGTTCTGTCGTTTCTATGTCTCTTCTTCTGTCTGTCTTCTGTCTCGTCTACTGTTTTTTTCTGTCTGTCTGTCTCTTCTGTCCTCTCTCCTCTTCTCCCTCTTTTTCTGTTTCTATCTCTGTCTCATCTGTTTGTCTTCTCATCTTCTCTCTTCTGTCTCTATTCTGTCTTCTTCTCTCTCTCTCTCTTCTTCTGTTATCTCTGTCATCTCTGTCTCTGTCTCTCGTTTCTCTGTCTTCCTCTCTTTCTTCTTCTATCTTCGTTCTACTTCTTCTATCTCTATCTCTTTTTTATCTATCTTCTTCTATCTTTATCTATCTTTCTATCTATCTATCTTCTATCTATCTATCTATCTATCTATCATCTATCTATCTATTTTCTTTCTTTCTTTCTTTCTCTCTCTCTCTTAACGTACATGTCCAAAACAAATTCAGTGCTCTGGAAGACGTTGGTGACAGTGAGGAACAAAGGACAAAGTTGAGAAATTCGATAAATGAAGCTTGTGAAGAAATCCCTAGAGTAGATAGAAAAAAACAAAAACTAAAACAAAACCTGGATGACAAAAGAAATTCTAGGCTTGATGGAGGAACGGAGGAAGGCAAAGAGAAAGGAGGAGATATACAGGAAAGGATAAACAAAGAAATCAGGAATAGATGCAATGAAGCTAAGGAAGCTTAGCTGAAAACAAAATGGAAAGAAATAGAAGACCAACACAAAACGGATGCTCAGGGGCATACCCTTGAAGAATTTGTCCACAGGAAAAACACATGCACATCAACTGGTTGCTTAAAATTGAAAGATGGT
Organism: Monoplex corrugatus; assembly: GCA_030674185.1. Lineage (NCBI taxonomy): Eukaryota > Metazoa > Mollusca > Gastropoda > Littorinimorpha > Ranellidae > Monoplex > Monoplex corrugatus. The sequence goes on along the minus strand of JAPXFY010000018.1, from coordinate 30,594,595 downwards.
ACCTTATCATGGAAAAAGACAAAATGTTAGATAGATGAGGAGAATACATCAAAGACATTTTTTGAAGATGACAGAAACGAAGAACACATTATTATAAAGAAGAACGTTGAAAGACTACCCATAATGAAAGATGAAGTTAGAGCAGCACTGAAAAAAATGAAAAGCCCCAGACCAGACAACATTATTACAGAGATGACTGAAGCACTGGAGGAATTTGGTATTGAAAAAATAACAGTCCTCCTAAATGGATTTATGACTGGAAAAATCCCCAAAGATATGTCAAAATCAATTTTCATTCAAAGAAGACAGGGGCTATAGAATGCGAACTCCATTGCACAATCAGCTTGATGAGTCATGCGACAAAAATCCTATTAAGAATAATCATGATGAGGACAAGGAATAGAATCAAAAGAGAAATAGCAGATGAACCGTGTTGATTTGTGGAAGGGAAAGAAACTATTAATGCCATATACATCTAAGAACTGTCATAGACAGGTCAATCGAGATGAATAAGGATTTGTATTTATGCTTTGTTGATTACACCAAGGCTTTAGATCGGGTAAGACATGAAGAACTGACCAACCAACTAGAAAGACTCAGTATTGATGGAAAAGATCTACGAATAATCAGAAATATGTACTTGGGAACAAACAGCTGCAATGAGAATAGAAAACGATATAAGCTCTTTCCAAAACATCAAAAGAGGAGTCAAACAGGATTGTGTTTTGTCACCAGATCTGTTTTCACTTTACAACGAAAACATCACGAGAAAGCTAGAAGAAGACCCTGGATTAAAGGTTGGAGGAAAAATGATAAACAACATTCGATACGCAGATAACACGTGCTAATTGCAGAAAATGAAAGGGACCTACAAAACCTTGTGAATATACTAGAAATAGAAAGCAAAGATAAGGGGTTGGAGCTAAACAGCAAGAAGACTGAAGTCATGGTGATCAGTAAAAAACATGAAATCCCCTCATGCAAAATAACAGCAAACGGCACAACCTTGAGACAGGTTGATAAGTTTAAATATCTGGGAACGATCATTTCACCAGACGGCAGATGTACATCAGAAATAGCTTGCAGAATCGGCCAAGCCAAAACAGCATTCAAGTCGATGAAAAGCAATCTTACCAACAAATACCTATCAATTAACATCAGGAAGAGAGTTCTTGAATGCTATGTAGAATCGATAATATTATGCGGTTGTGAGGCGTGGACAGTCAACAAGCAAAACCAGAACAAGATTGAGGCAGCCGAGATGTGGTTTCTAAGAAGAATTTTGAGAGTTCCATGGACAGCAAAGAAAACAAGCGAGACAGTCTTGATGGAGGCGGACACAAGATCATTGATAAGGAAGATTAGGAAAAGACAGGCAAATTTTATAGGCCATTTTATAAGGAAAGGGGAATTGGAGCACCCGGTCACAACAGGAAAGCTGGAGGGAAAGAGAGCACCAGGTAGACCCAGATAAAAAATATTGAACGGACTTGCACAGTGGCTGAAGACAGAGGGTGGAAGATGTGCTTGCAGCAACAAAGGATAGAGACGTATGAGGGCCATGGTCGCCAACGCCATGTGGCAAGGCACTTGATGGTGATGATGTTCTCTCTCTCTCTCCCTCTCCCTCTCTCCCTCTCTCTGTCTGTCTGTCAGTCTGTCTGTCAGTCTGTATGTCTGTATGTCTGTATGTCTGTCTCTGTCTGTCTGTCTCTGTCTGTCTGTCTGTCTCTCTCTCTCATCAGTCGATCATATAGATGTATTTGGTGTCTTCAGAAATGTTACGAGTTCAGCATTAAGAGGCCAGTCAAATGTACCATTAAAAGCATTTCAGGCTATCGGTTCCGTGGAAATAAAAATGTTCAAATGTTCCCAACTTCTCAGAAAGAATCGTATCATTGGTAATTTTCAAAATTCACGCGTAGGTAGACAAAATGTCCCCAGAAACTTAGTTTAAACAGAAGGGTGGGAGGGGACGGAGAGGGAGAGTTTATCGGCCATTCCTCACCTTCTGTGGATCAGACGGGTATTATTTCATCTTTTACTTTCTCCAAATCAACACCCACCCACCCTTTCAACTAGCTTTCTCCTTTTCTCAAATGGCTTCAAAGATTCACCATTGACAGGAAGCATGTCCTAAGCATCCCGTCACTGCCTGTCAACCGGGTAGGTGGAGGAGCAGACGACAATTCGGGCCTTCCGTAAACAGCGCCATCTATCAGTGTTAGGCGGGCGGTTTACTTCCGTTCGTGACCTCAAGGCGCACAGGTCACGGGATGGGTCACACTGGGATGGGCTTTTACCAGGGTATAAATAACAGCGACGGTTATTGGGAGTTTAGAACTTTTACTGATTTTTCGGCAAACCTTCATTCGATTTAGCTGTTAAGGAGCAAGTTAGGTTGTGTAAGACTGTTTTCAGAAGTGACTTTACCATCCAGACTCGTTGTACAAAAAGTAAAGAAAATTTGCCACATTGAGAGTACTTGAAGTGTTTTACAAAGTGTTTGAAATACATTTAGAAAAGAAAGTATAAAGTTTCCGATCTAGAGAAGTACACTATCAAAGAGTAAGATAATAATAATAAAAAAATTAATAACCAAAAAAACAAATAAACGAAAAGAAAGGATAATTTTCCTGAATATTCATCTTACAAAATGAATCCAATGGCCGCTTTTGTTGTTATTCTTCTGAGCGTTTCAATGGTGTGGGCAAATGCTCCGTGCAGTCAGAGGTCTGCCCGCGACTTTCGGGCAGATAATAGTAACTGCAGTGTGTTCTATGTCTGTTCTCTGGGTCAGCTTGTCCAGTTCACTTGCCGCAAGGGAAGCGTCTTTGATGAACGTAGCCAGAGCTGTGTCCCTGTGAATTCTTATAACGATCGATGTAAGTATTCTTATTCTTATTCTTCTTCTTCCCTTTCTTTTTTCTTCTTCTTCTTCTTCTCTCTCTCTGTTTCTCTCTCTCTTCTCTCTCTTTTTCTCTCTCTCTTTTTCTCTGTCTCTTTCTCTCTCTCTTTCTCTCTCTCTCTCTCTATCTGTATGTCTCTGTATCTTTCTCTGTCTGTCGTCTGTCTGTCTGTCTCTTGTTTTATTATTATGCACGTCCAATGAGACCTAATGCTAATAATATCCTTGAGTATTTTAACAAGTTAATAATAAGAAACACCACGAGGTGTGGATGGGACCTGGAGCACCAATGCCTCGCCACTCTCTGGACAATCACAT
>JAPXFY010000018.1:30568869-30586369 GCA_030674185.1 Monoplex corrugatus | reverse complement strand
GAACACAAAGGTAACCTCCCTAAGTGCGATACTCCTAAAAGATAGTCTGGAGAACAGCTCTATATAAGAACAGTTTACAAGAATAACACTAGTATTTCTATCCATAATACTCTTGTACTTATCGGTATATATTCATTCAAAAGGTGACCCAAGCGGTACGTCAGACAACCCAGCAAACTCCACAGTTCGTCCCTCCTCTTCTCCTGGGCTGGAACAATGGGAATGGTGCACAGCTATCGTCTGTTTACCTTGGCAACCACCCTGGCAACACCCAGCACGTGACTCTGCCACCTTTCCAGGTTTTCGGTGCCGGCAGGAACCAAAACCAGTATGGGCAAAACCAAAACCAGTACGGCGTTAACCAGAATCATCAGCATGTAAACCAGAACCAGAACACTTTCAACACAAACCAGTACAATCTGAACCAGAAACAGAACAGTCAAAATCAAAACGTGCATGTTCCTTCCTTGTGGGGCTATAGACAGTGAGAGACACGGGGTTTTAGTTGTTGTTTGTTGATTGTTGCTGTTGTTATTGTTGTTGCGTGTGTTCCTGATGAGGTGCAATATTCAGCATAGAGTAAAGGATACAAGAAACGTGTTGAGAGACGACATGGAGTTATGACTGGATTGATTACTAGGACAAACAACAACAATTTTGTTAAGTGTGCATCTTATGTAAACGTGTGTTGACCATGTCCTCCAGATTCCAACCACCTTCGTTCTTCAAATATTTAATATTTTCCATGCAGTCGCCTGGGCTTTAATTTTAAGCAACAATGATAATAACTTAGCAGGATTTCTCGCTTGTGTTTTCAGACTTTTAATCCAGCCTGAGAGTGGCTCCTACGTAAATCTTGCAATCCACATATAGTTTGAATTGGCTTGAATTGTTGAGATGTTTTTGTAAAGATTTGAACCATACAACTCCAACCCCGCCTCGTTTCTTTCAAACATCTCAATTACAGGAGGCGCCATGCACATCTTATACAAAAATAAATGTAAACCCCATCTGGTACATACTTATTTAAGATTTACAGAGCAATGTTCCGTGCCCAGATGCTATTAATTCTGTTCCATAAACAAATTGGAATAAACTTTTTGAAGCCTGTCTTCATGTTTTAATGGGTTTTGTGTGTACAATTTCTACAGTGTATACGTTTGTGTAAGTATGTATGTGCGGGAGGGGGGGGGTAAACTAAACTGAGAGTGAGAGAGTGAGTGAGAGAGAGAGGAGTGAGAGAGAGAGAGAGAGACTTGCCCTCCCCCCCCCACACACACATGCACGCGCGCATACACACACACGCACACACACACACACAAATAAATTAAAGCACACGCATACACAAAAACACAATTTACCCCCACCCTCCCACCCACTAACACACACACACACACACAAACAGAGACACACACACTCGCACACACACACACATACACACACAAACACACACACAACACAACACAACACAACACAACACCACACCACACCACACCACACCACAGCACACCACAGCACACCACAGCACAGCACAGCACAGCACAGTACAGCACCACAGCACAGCACAGCACAGCACAGCACAGCACAGCACAGCACAACACAACACAACACAAACCACCACAAACCACCAGACCACACCACACCACACCACCACACCACAACACCACACCACACCACATCACACCACACCACACCACACCACGACACGACACGACACGACACGACACAACACAAACCACCACGACACGACACGACACGACACGACACGACACGACACGACACGACACGACACGACACGACACAACACACTACACACAACACAACAACACAACACAACAACACACGGGTTTAGAGTAAAAGAGCTTTATTGTATCTAATTCAATGTTTAGAAGAAATCCATTTTACCACACGGAAGAATCAAAATGGTCATACACACGTACACCACACAAGTCTATCTTACCGACAAAAAAATGGAATCATATTCACGATCAAAACTTTTCAGAAACAAACAAAAAATTCTAGGTATATATACCTGTATATAGTTATGTACAAAAACCACACTGATCAATTATATAACGGAGAGATTGATATTTTAATGACAATCGTAACAACAAAGAGAAAAACAGGAAAAATAACAACAACAGCGATAACTGGTAAAAAACCCGATAACAATCACAAAGAGAACAAGGAACTAATGATGATGATGGTATCGGTGACTATAATGATACTGAAAAGACAGTAAGATGATGACAATGACTGGTCATGATGATGATGATGATGATAACGATGGTGATGATGATGATGATGTTATCAGGATAAGCTTTCTTAGTGTGACATGATTGCTTCTGGACAAATGTTCATATAGCACAAAAACAAAAAACAAACAAACAAACAAACCAGTCAAACAAACAAACATAACAAATTACAAATTGCTTAATAAACACATTGCAAGTGCGTATATTTTTGTTTTCGTCCCAACTGCAAATTTTTACACAAACAGAACAAGAAACAAACAAATAAACATAACAAAATGAACACAAAAGAAAACATAGCACCAAATATCCCATTTCATCTGCTCCATTTCTCTTCCCCACGCTACCTCACTCACATCAAGACAGACTAAATGAATTGAAGTATAAAAAAAGAAGAAAAGATAGAATGAGATGGGGAAAAGAAGAAGGAGAGGCAAAATAAAAAACTAACAAACAAACAAACAAACAAAAAACAACAACAACAACACAGAACCATGAAGCGACATAAAACGAGACGAGACGAGACGAGACGAGACGAGACGAGATAAGATTAAGATAATCTAGCAAAGATGAGATAAGATATATAAGATAAGATAGATAACATAAGACAAGACAAGACAAGACAAGACAAGACAAGACAAGACAAGACAAGACAAGACAAGACAAGATAGGATAACATTTATTTACGAAGAAAATAGTTTAAGCATTTATGTCTTGTTTTCCAGCATCTGACCCTCGCTCCAAGCGGCATTAAACTACATAGACAGCTGATGATACTGATAATAACGACGACTACGACGATGACGACGACGACGATGATGATGATGATGAGAGGGAGAAGGTATGGAGGAGGGATGGAGACCAACTAGACAGAGGAAAAAGACGACAGAGTGGTGGGAATGACAGTAAGAATGGTAATAAACGTGATTATAAAAGAACCAGGAAAAAGGAAGACAAGGTAAACCACAAAAGCATTACCCTAAGACTGGTTCAAACGCAGGACCGATTCATGAAAATAATGGCAACAAATTAGTATACAGCAAGATGTTCACAAAGAGAAAATCGAAATGTCATTTTTTTCCTGCGAGATTTCCTGTAAGAAAAACCCCCCAATCAATTACACACACACATAAACAAACACGCAAGTAAACAAACAAACAGAAACATAGGAATGTCCCTTATGAAGACAATATTATTATCACAGTTCTAAGACATAATGTAACGTTATTTAGGGTGAAGGGGAATGCTTAAGAGCATGCATTCGCCCAAAACACGACTTCAAACATTTTCAACTGTACTTAGATATGATATATAATATCAAATTTTGCTCAACCCACTGTATATAAATCTTGTTCAGTTTTCTGCAATGATATCGTAATAATGTTCAGAAAATAGAGAGAGAGAGAGAGGAGAGAGAGAGAGAGAGAGCGAGAGAGAGAGAGAGAGAGAGAGAGAGAGAGAGACAGACAGAGAGACAGAGAGAGACAGAGAGAGAGAAATCAACTGTACTTACATTTTCCACTAAGTACAACAGATGTCTTCGCAATTTTACGTTTTATGTTAAACATGCACAATCTAAGAGCAGAATGCGTGTTATTTTGTTTTGTTTTGTTTTGTTTTGTTTTGTTTTGTTTGTTTTGCTCTGTTCTGTTTTTCTTTTTTCTTTTCTTTTCTTTTCTTTCGTTTCGTTTCGTTTTTCATATCAATCCACATTTTGTGGGATGACAATTTCCACTTACACAAGAACACATGTGTAGCCTGTTTGTTGAAAAATGAATACCGAAACTGTAGGCCTACATGTGTAAAAATAAACAAATATTTCGAAAATGTATCTTACATCTTCCACAAAAAACAAACAAACAAATAAACGTTTATCAACAGAAACAGACTTATGTTTGTCTGTTGATTGATGCTATTAATACCAACATTATTCTTGTTGTCCTATTATTGGTGTTAATTGATTTTATCCGCTCAATATTATAACAACGATTAATTTGTTCTTGTCAACCGACTTCCATGTCGTGAAATAACTGTATTCATATCCATAAACTCAAGAGTGTCACTCTCCAAGCAGAACGTTAAATCGGTATCTATCCGATCTTCACACACACACACCACACACACACACACACACACACACACACACCACACACACACACACACACACACACACACACACACACACACACACACACATACACACACACACACACACACACACACTCATTCACACACACACACACACACACACACAACACACACACACACACACACACACACACACACACCACTCACTACACACACACACACACGCACACACACAACACACTACACGCACACAAACACACACTCATAAACACACACAAACACACAAACAAACAAACACACACACATACACACCACGCACACACACACACACACACACACACACACACACACACACCACACCACACACACACACACACACACACACATACACACGCCAACTTCTTATCCACAATTACAAATCAAAGTAAAATAGTGTAACACTGGTCCACCTTTACTGGTCAACTGTTCATCAAACTAGGTCTGAAAAGGACGTTGAGTTACATGTATTCTATACTCCACATAAAAACCATATTAGCACAGCTTTTGTGGCTTTAACAAAATATAACAATCTTCTTATGTCGATAACGTGTAGTACAGAAATCGCCAAAATGTAATCAGTGTAGAGCTGAACTTGCCAATAAAATGAAACAGAAACGTCGAAATGATTGAACACTTTCTGCTGTTGTAGTTGTTAAATACTATATTGAAATAATAATAACAATAATAGTAGTAATAAGAAATAAAAATAATGATAATAGTAATAGTAATAATGATAGTAATAAAAAATAATAACAATAATAATAATATAACAATAATAATGGGGATGATGATAATAATAATAATAATAATTATTATTATCATTATTATTATTATTATGGACATAATTATGGTGATTATGATGATGATGATGATGATGATGATGATGATGATAATGATGATATGTAATAATAATAATAACATTACAAATGTGATAATAGTAATGATACTAATGATAATCACAACGATAATCATAATAATGCTACATGATCATAGTAATAACAATGATAACAACAACAACAACAATAATAATAATAATTATAATAATAATAATGATAACAATAATAATAGTAATAACACAAACAATGATCATAACGATAATCATGATGATGATACATAATAATAATAATAATAATAGTGATAATAATGATAACTTGCACAACACTTTATCTCACAACAGCCGCAAGCACTTCAAAAAAAAAAAAAAAAAAAAAAAAAAAAAAAAAAGTAAAAGTAGTAGAGAAGGACATCAGAACAGCAAATACATGTCAACCCCTACCGCCATGATGAGAGGGACGAAGAACACAAAGCTGACATTACAAAAGAAGCAATACACAATGAATTTTGATATACTTGAATATCATCACGAAGAATAATTACTCTAAGATGATAAAAAAAAATATAGTTGAGAAATATTAAAAAAAAGTCACATTCTAAACGAAAAATCAGATCAAGTGTGGATATGAACACATTTTGAAGGTAACCCAGAAACAGGAATGTCGACAGGCAGGTCCCAGCTGCAACTTTCTATACAGCAACTCAAAGTCTAGATATACACACGTTTTTTTTAATCAAAATCATTTTCACGATACAAAACATCTTGCATAAAAAATCACCAGTGGTCGTATCGGTTCGAGACTGTCAGTGAAGTCACTGGCACTCACAAAAGTAAAGGAAAAAAGGGTGAATAAATCACCACGTACATGGAAGTGTGCAAAAGTGACATCAACAAGAAAACACCACGCCTGAAATGAGCATGCTAAGTATACAGTCAGAATCTCACACAAAGACGCCATACTTACACATCATGCCTAATGCTAACTACTGTACTCGCCTTCTATAAAGACTACTGGGGGCTATATCCAATACAACACAGAAAAGTCAGCAATTTCTCTTTAGTTTCCTGTCGGCAGCCAGTCTGTGTTGGAGAGATTCACAGTCATTGAATGCACATCGCCTTTTATTCCAGTCTAGCATGTTTACCCCTTTGACTCCTGCAGCCTGTCCACCAACATCCTGCATATTTTACCCTGCTAGCAAAGCAAAAACTTAACCCTTTGATTCCCTCACCCTATCCACTAGCTTTCTGCAGGAAGCTGGTGCATAGGATGAGGGAATCGAACAGTTTAAGTTTTTGCAGTTGGTGGATAGGGTGCGGGGATCAAAGGGTTAATAAGTGATGGAAGCGTGGATTGAACAGTCGATGGCCTGAGATCAAACCCAGACCCAGCCTTCACCAACCCCCACTCTCACATACCAAAATAGTTTTCTCTCTGTCCACCTAGCAGTGCCAGTCATTCCGGTAATCTTTCTGTAAGAAAATTCTCAGTGCTATTCCTATTAATTCTCAAGGCCATTCCCGCGCACAGAGTTTTGAGTAGGCTCAAGCGTTTTTTCTTCGAGGGACGCGATAGTTGAGTGGTTACACACTGGTCTGCCAGTTGGACGTTGTGGGTTCGAACCTGCTTACGTACCGCTGCTGGCTAAAGGATATGTTATTTGATCATCTCCGAGGTTTCCATCTCCATGGTTTTCATCTCCAAGGTTTCCATCTCAAGGTTTCCATCTCTAAGGTTTCCATCTCTAAGGTTTCCATCTCTAAGGTTTCCATCTCCAAGGTTTCCATCTCCAAGGTTTCCATCTCCACGGTTTCCATCTCTAAGGTTTCCATCACTAAGGTTTCCATCTCCATAGTTTCCATCTTCATGGTTTCCATCTCTAAGGTTCCATCTCACGGTTTCCATCTCTAAGGTTTCCATCTCCATAGTTTCCATCTTCATGGTTTCCATCTCTAGGTTTCCATCTCTAAGGTTTCCATCTCCAAGGTTTCCATCTCTAAGGTTTCCATCTCTAAGGTTTCCATCTCTAAGGTTTCCATCTCCAAGGTTTCCATCTCCAAGTTTCCATCTCCACGGTTTCCATCTCTAAGGTTTCCATCTCTAAGGTTTCCATCTCCATAGTTTCCATCTTCATGTTTCCATCTCTAAGGTTTCCATCTCCATGGTTTCCATCTCTAAGGTTTCCATCTCTAAGTTTCCATCTCCATAGTTTCCATCTTCATGTTTCCATCTCTAAGGTTTCCATCTCCACGGTTTCCATCTCCAAGGTTTCCATCTCCATAGTTTCCATCTTCATGGTTTCCATCTCTAAGGTTTTCATCTCAAGGTTTCCATCTCCAAGGTTTCCATCTCCAAGGTTTTCATCTCCAAGGTTTCCATCTCCAAGGTTTTTATCTCCAAGGTTTCCATTTCCAAGGTTAATTTTTAAGTGCAGAGCTGCTAGTGCCGGGACCCTTTCGTGCGTAAATGCACGCAGAACGTGAAATACGCACGTTAAAGATCTTGTAAACCATGTAAATATTCCGTGGCTTTTGAGAACATCAAAGTCATCGAACATACACCCCACCCCCAAAGACGGAGTATGACTGGTCTAATGACGGGATTCAAAACAAAAACAACAACAATAACAGCAGCAGCAACAACAACAGCAACAATGACAACAACTAAAACAAACAAACAAACAACCAAACAAAAACTAACCATAAACATGAAAGCTGTCTGCTATATTTGCACGCGTGTGGGACTGCAGCTGACGGAAAAAAAAGAGGACCATGTTCAGAATCTCACTGGAACACTTCAGAGCAGCATACGCAGAAAACCCCAGATGCTAAAATGAAACAGAAGAGGGTCCACCTTTCACTTGAACAGTTATTTAGTCATTGCACATTGTGGACATGCTAAAACGACTGTCAAATGCTATAGGCCATTCCTATATGACCACATGTTCTTTTAGACGTTCAAATCTTTAGTCAGTGAAAACTTAGGAGAATTCAAGTCAGTCAGTCAGTGAAAACAGTCAGGAGAACTCAAGTCAGTCAGCAAAAATAATAAGGAGAATTCTAGTCAGCGAAAAGTCATGGGAATTTAAGTCAGTCAGTCAGTCAGTGAAAACAAGGAGGAGAATTCAAGTCAATGAAACTAGTCAGGAGAATTCAAGTCAGTCAGTGAAAACAGTCAGGGGAATTCAAGTCAGTCAGTCAATGAAAACCGTCAGGATAATTCAAGTCAGTCAGTCAATGAAAACCGTCAGGAGAATTCAAGTCAATCAGTGAAAACAGTCAGGGGATTCAAGTCAGTCAGCCAGTCAGTAGGTCAGTCAGTCAGTGAAAACAGTCAGGGGAATTCAAGTCAGTCAGTCAATGAAAACAGTCAGGATAATTCAAGTCAGTCAGTGAAAACAAGTCAGGAGAATTCAAGTCAGTCAGTCAATGAAAACAGTCAGAAGAATTCAAGTCAATCAGTGAAAACAGTCAGGAGAATTCAAGTCAATCAGTGAAAACAGTCAGGGGAATTCAAGTCAGTCAGTGAAAACAAGTCAGGAGAATTCAAGTCAGTCAGTGAAAACAAGTCAGGAGAATTCAAGTCAATCAGTGAAAACAGTCAGGAGAATTCAAGTCAATCAATGAAGACAGTCAGGAGAATTCAAGTCAATCAGTGAAAACAGTCAGGAGAATTCAAGTCAGTCAGACAGTGAAAACAGTCAGGGGAATTCAAGTCAGTCAGTGAAAACAGTCAGGAGAATTCACGCCAGTCAGACACTGAAAACAGTCAGGAGAATTCACGTCAGTCAGTCAGTGAAAACAGTCAGGAGAATTCAAGACAATCAGTGAAAACAGTCGGGAGAATTCATGTTAGTCAGTCAGTGAAAACATTCAGGAGAATTCAAGACAATCAGTGAAAAGAGTAAAGAGAATTCGAGTCAGTCAGTCAGTGAAAACAGTCAGGAGAATTGAAGTTAGCCAGTGAAAATTGTCAGAAGAATTCAAGTCAGTCAGTCAGTGAAAACAGTCAGGAGAATTCAAGACAATCAGTGAAAATTGTCAGAAGAATTCGAGTCAGTCAGTCAGTGAAAACAGTCAGGAGAATTCAAGTTAGCCAGTGAAAATTGTCAGAAGAATTCAAGTCAGTCAGTCAGTGAAAACAGTCAGGGGAATTCAAGTCAGTCAGTCAGTCAGTCGTTCAGTCAGTCAGTCAATGAAAAGAGTCAGAAGAATCACTGCAGTCTGTTTGGAGTTTGTGCGAGACCAGGATTCACCACACTGGCATAACTGCATATCAGCACCACTTGAATCTGCCAGCAATTGTCTTGCAGACGCCCTGAGCCTGCACAAAACCCTATGTGCTGGCAAGATTTTGAAATGGGGAGGAGGAAAAGAAGGATCAATGAAACACCAAGCTGACACCACCAGAATGATGGAAACATTAAGATGGGCAGCCAACAGGCCAGTGGACCTATGAAACACCAAGCTGACACCACCAGAATGATGGAAACATTAAGATGGGCAGCCAACAGGCCAGTGGACCTATGAAACACCAAGCTGACACCACCAGAATGATGGAAACATTAAGATGGGCAGCCAACAGGCCAGTGGACCTATGAAACACCAAGCTGACACCACTAGAATGATGGAAACATTAAGATGGGCAGCCAACAGGCCAGTGGATCTATGAAACACCAAGCTGACACCACCAGAATGATGGAAACATTAAGATGGGCAGCCAATAGGCCAGTGGACCTATAAAACACCAAGCTGACACCACCAGAATGATGGAAACATTAAGATGGGCAGCCAACAGGCCAGTGGACCTATGAAACACCAAGCTGACACCACTAGAATGATGGAAACATTAAGATCGGCAGCCAACAGGCCAATTTTTAATGTCGTAGGCTAGGATTGAACTCACGACATGAAATCTTGAGTCCATGGGTCTATCAGAAGAACCAAAGCAATCCACGTTAAACACCGTGTGTGGTGTGTGTGTTGTGTGTGTGTGTGTGTGTGTGTGTGTGTGTGTGTGGTGTGTGTGTGTGTGTGTGTATGTGTGTGTGTGTGTGTGTGTGTGTTGTGTGTGTGCGTGTGTGAGAATGTGTGTGTATGTGTGTGTGTATGTGCGTGTATGTGTGTATGTGTGTGCATGTGTGTCGTGTGTGTATGTGTGTGTATGTGTGTGCGTGTGTGTATGTGTGTGTATGTGTGTGTATGTGTGTTGTGAGTGTGTATGTGTGTGTGTGAGTGTGTGTGAATGTGTGTGTGCGTGCGCATGTGTGTATGTAAGAGCGAGAGCGAGCGAATGGCATTCCATATTAAGTACTAATTTCTCATGTAACGTTTACTTAATCTTATCACTGTACATAGTCCTGAGCGGGAAGTAGACACTGGATGACTCTCCAGTTAGCGATGGATTATCGTCAACATTATCATCATGATGATCACTTTGATGTCATACTGCATTCTGCACCATGTCCAGACAACAGTTTATCACACAGAAAGATCGTCACCTGTAGTTATTGTGAAATATTGACTTAATCAGTAAACACTTTTACTCCCGCACCCTGTTCATCAACATCCTGCATTGTCAACCATGCTAGTAGAAACTTAACCCTTTGACTCCCTCAACCTATCCACCAGCTTCCTGCATGAAGCTGGTGGGTAGGGTGAGGGAGTCAAAGGGTAAAGTTTTTGCAGTTGGTGGATAGGGTGCGGGAATCAAGGGTTTAAGTTTTCCAGTTGGTGGATAGGGTGCGGAAGTTAAAGAGTTAAGTGTACATCTATGTACATGACACTGAGTGCGTTAAGTAATAATCGATCAATTCCAAACAAGATATTCTTGCACCTTTATACAACTCAGTTTATATGCACTGTTGTAAAGCAACCAAACTTTAGCACAATCATCTGCAATGTTATGTACCAAAACGAATCAAAAAACGATCAGCAAGAATAAAGTAACTATCATTACATTTTTGTGCAACTCAAAATGGCTGCCGTCAGTTGAACAAAATTACAAAATAGTAAAATACCACTGAACAAGCCAGTCAAAGTTTGTAAGTGAAAAACAGATCACCAATCAGATATATAGATATGTTGTGTTATATCTCCATTCAGCAACAGTCTTCTGTCAGGCAAATACACTTGTAAATAAACAGATTCTGCTCTATCATGACCTAGGTTCCAAAACCAAGCATGAGTTTTAACGAACACGAGGACATTTTGTGAGTCAAGACGTCATCAGTGTATCAAGCGTATGACTGTTATGTTTAGTCTACCATCTGAAATGACCACTGAATCTATGCAATCTCTCAATCTCTCTCTCTCGAAAAAAAAAAAAATAATAAGCAGTGCATATGGAACTGCGCGAACATATGAAACCGTTCTGATTATACTTCGACGAACAGCCTCCCTCGGGTCAAGGACAATGTGCATCAATAGTAAGAGAAGGTCGAACAATAGTAGAAAGTTAGTCAGTCATGCAGTAAACACCTAGACTTACTACACGTGATTTGAATGAGATTTTCTATCCTCGACAAACCCCAAGTCCACACAAAGAACACAGTTTGATAAACAAACTAAACAACGTTTTATCACAATTAGTATCACCAGTCAACATGAACAAAACACAGTCTTGTTTTACACATGAGTAACACGTCTGTACAGAAAAGCACAACAGTTTAAACTAAAGAAATGTGAGAGGGAAAAAAGGGAAAAGGGATAGGGGAAAATCCCCCACAAAATCCTCTGTCCATCTTGAAGTCCTCAATAGGACGATGCGACATTGTCTGGGCATCACAGCACTTATCTGAAAGATGTACGAGAAAGATGGACACACTGTACATTCTTTGAGACAAAAATCAACTTTCTGAACGAAAGGCGGGTTGGCTGGCTCAATTGACAGAGCTCAAGATCTGACAACTGGAATTCAATCCCAGCCAAAGCCATAACAATTGAGGCGAGTTTCCTAGGGCGTATCAAATCAAGCTAAAGCTAGATGCTAGTGGCTAGCTAATCTAGGTGAGTTTTTTAGGGTGTAGCAAAGCAAGCTAAAGCTTAATGCTAGTGGCTAGATACTCTAGGCGATTTTTTAGGGCGTAGCAAATCAATTTTAAGCTAGATGCTTGTGGTTAGCTACTCTAGGCGAGTTTCTTAGTACGTAGAAATCAAGCTAAAGCTAGCTGCTAGTGGCTAGCTAATCTAGGTTGAGCGTGTGTACGAAACGGATCGTAACAAATCTAGCAAACCTAGCAAACCCAAGATGGCGGAACGCATAAAAAAACAAAAAAAGAAAACATGAAGTTGATTATTCTGAGCAAAATTGCTGACGACCCTTTGCCTGATGCCCCCGGTGTACCATTCTCTGATTCGATCTCGTGAACTGGGTTCATCCCATGTTCGCGAGATCTGAGTAGAGATTCACGCAGACAGCATTAGAGCGCTGACGAAGATGGCGAGAACGCCATCGAAAGCTACGGAACTGTGAGTAGCGATTTTTACACTGTTGGGAGACCTTGTTCTTCAAAATTGGTAGCATTATATCATAAGAACTATTGCGGCAAATGTAATTACGACAGCAACAGAAGACAAAGATGTGAATCCTGATGCACACGAGGTCGCCATCTTGAAATCGTAAGCTAGCACCTCTCGAGACCGCTACGTTTCTCTAATGTAGCCGCTAGATTTGCACGAGCAAGGGGACCGTAAGAAACCCACTCACTAAATTGGCTGTTTTAGTTTTGTTTCACTTTGCTACGCCTATGAAACTCGCATCTGGTCTAATCGCTAGCCAGCTACATGCTTCAATTATTATGTTGGTGTCAGCTTATCGTTCTGTACGTCTTTACCAACTCCTCCCATTCTGTATCCATTTCAAGACCTTGCCAGCCCATAGGGTATTGCGCTGGCTCAAGGCGTTTGCCGCTTCACTACTTGCTGATTTGGATCAAGCGCGTGTTGGACTGTTCTGACACAACGAGTTTCTTTTGTACAAGACCAAATCCATATGGAGGTCAATATCCTGCCTGTCTGTCTGTCTGTCTGTCTGTCTGTCTGTCTGTGTGCCTCTCTCTCTCTCTGTCTCTATGTATGTATGTATGTATGTATGTATGCATCTATCTATCTATCTATCTACCTATTTATCTACATCTATCTATCTCTGTCTCTCTCTATCCCTCTTTCTGTCTCTCTCTGTCTGTCTCTCTGTCTGTCTCTCTGTCTGTCTCTCTGTCTGTCTCTCTCACTTACTTTCCATCCTTATTGGTCAAGCACCCTTGTGAACAACTAAAAATGGTGGTACTTTCATATTCTGTGGCTGACAAAGTCCTTTGGGGCCTTACAGTAAGAACATAGGTAAACTTGCACGTACAGATTAATGCACGTATCTTCACATCAGGTTTATTAGTATCACACGCACGCACGCACGCACATACACGCACACACACACGCACACACGCACACGCACACACAACACACACCACACACACACACACACACACAACACACACACACATACACACACACACACAACACATACACACACACATACACACACACGCACACACACACACACAATCTTCTACTGTCTATGATAAATACTGGACAATACTAATAATAACCACGCTCGGTCCTTATTATACCACCTTTGGCTCCCGCACCCT
This sequence comes from Monoplex corrugatus, assembly GCA_030674185.1. Lineage (NCBI taxonomy): Eukaryota > Metazoa > Mollusca > Gastropoda > Littorinimorpha > Ranellidae > Monoplex > Monoplex corrugatus. The sequence continues at coordinate 30,572,507 of JAPXFY010000018.1, read as the reverse complement.
ATCCACCAACAGCAAAAACTTAACCCTTTGACACTCTCACCCTATCCACCAGCCTGAAGCAGGAAGCTGGTGGATAGGGTGAGGGAGTCAAAGGGTTAAGTTTTTGCTTTATAGCATGGTTGACAATGCAGGATGCTGGCAAATAAGGTGAGGGAGTGAGAGGGATCTACTACACGGTTACTATTGAGATCTACTATACAAACTATAAACCTCTATAGACTACATCAAAGACATGAATTCTGATATCTACTCCAAACACTGTCTCTGATCAGATAAAGATATGGATACAGACTAAACTCCTTCTCACCACATTCTGCTCTGGAACTACTTTTTGGGCCGAGAAGCCAAAAACAAAAAAACAAAAACAAAAGACCTAGAAGGCTGTACACATTTCAGCCAAACTGTACATGGTGTACTTGTGATGTACATCCACAATGAACAGACATGAAACCACAAAAGTATCGAACTACAGACTATGTGTCTATAGCATGAACTACAGGAAAAGTTACAGGCTATATCTGTAGCATGAACTCATTGTTATTTTTGTTAAAAGCCCAGCCGACTGCGTACAGCTACGTCAGGGCTATAACCATTTCAACACACACACGCACACACAATACTTAAACAGGAAAAAAGGGAAAAGAAAATTCAGTACAAATGTCAATGCATTCTCGCACACAAATCTCAGAAGATGCCACTGGGTTGGCCACTCCGTTCAATTTATCACTCAGGGGATGTAAAAACAAACCTGAATACAAATTCAAACATAACTAAGGACACTAAAACATATACAAAAACGGGCCTAAATTACTTAAAATTGCTTCCGCATATCTCATTTCCCTAGAGCCAAAAATGCCCTTATTACATCTACCCAATTATCAATCCTAAGAAAAAGTATGTAAGACTACAGGAAATGTTACAGGCTATGTGTTTGTAGCATAAACTACAGGAAAGGTTACAGACTGTTTGTAGCATAAGCTACAGGATAGGTTACAGACTGTGTGTTTGTAGCATAAACTACAGGATAGGTTACAGACTGTGTGTTTGTAGCATAAACTACAGGATAGGTTACAGACTGTGTGTTTGTAGCATAAACTACAGGAAAGGTTACAGACTGTGTGTTTGTAGCATAAACTACAGGAAAGGTTACAGACTGTCTGTAGCACAAACTACAGGAAAGGTTACAGACTGTCTGTAGCACAAACTACAGGAAAGGTTACAGACTGTCTGTAGCACAAACTACAGGAAAAGTTACAGACTGCCTGTAGCACAAACTACAGGAAAGGTTACAGACTGCCTGTAGCACAAACTACAGGAAAGGTTACAGACTGCCTGTAGCACAAACTACAGGAAAGGTTACAGACTGTCTGTAGCACAAACTACAGGAAAGGTTACAGGCTATATGTCTGTAGCACAAACTACAGGAAAGGTTACAGACTGTCTGTAGCACAAACTACAGGAAAGGTTACAGGCTATATGTCTGTAGCACAAACTACAGGAAATGTTACAGGCTATATGTCTGTAGCCCAAACTACAGGAAAGGTTACAGACTACGTGTCTGTAACAAACTACAGGAAAGGTTACAGACTATGTGTCCGTAGAATATTTGGAACTGGAAAGACATCCGTCTGTACTAGGAGCCTAAACCAAGAGATCTGTTCAGCAGAAATACAGCAGACGATACAATTTGTGACCAGACTTAGTAAACATATATACGATCTTTACAGCCAATGTCAAGCATCGTTTCAGTCATACTCTTTGTTATCACTACACCTACACACATGAAGCCCCACGCAATTTGTTGAACTCAGCTCTTTGATACAAGTGAAGTGATAGTTATATATATATGTAGTAAGCCCCTTCAAAAATCTGTTTTATATAATGTACAGCTGAAGATTTTCCGTTGTTGTGTCACTCTGCTGGGCCTCTAACTTAATCCTGTTCAGTTTTCATAGTCTGCTCTGCTAGGTCTTTACAAAGCTGTTGGCCCAGACTAAGAAGGCAAGTGACTTAACAATGGGGGAACGTTTGTTTCATAACACGGAGGTTGTACGGCAGTGAGGTGGCAGGACACTCAGCTTTTCTTTGGGCCAACATCAGGAGGGTGGTGCTCATCACCTTTCCCTCTCTGCTTTACCTTCCCTAACCGTGAACAGGACCAGGCATCTTTTAACAGCTGGATAAACCGGAGGCCATACGCACTGTGCTCCCTTACCTTCCCCCTGAGGGTCAAACTCACACCCCTAGACCAACCAATGTTCACACCTCTAGGCCAACCAGTCTTCACACCCCTAGACCAACCAGTCTTCACACCTCTAGACCAACCAGTCTTCACACCTCTAGACCAACCAGTCTTCACACCTCTAGACCAACCAGTCTTCACACCTCTAGACCAACCAGTCTTCACACCTCTAGACCAACCAGTCTTCCACCTCTAGACCAACCAGTCTTCACACCTCTAGACCAACCAGTCCTCAAACCTCTAGACTTCACATCCCTAGACCAACCAGTCTTCACACCCCTAGACCAACCAGTCTTCACACCCCTAGACCAACCAGTCTTCACACCTCTAGACCAACCAGTCTTCACACCCCTAGACCAACCAGTCCTCAAACCTCTAGACTTTACATCACTAGACCAACCAGTCTTCACACCCCTAGACCAACCAGTCTTCACACCCCTAGACCAACCAGTCCTCAAACCTCTAGACCAACCAGTCTTCACACCCCTAGACCAACCAGTCTTCACACCTCTAGACCAACCAGTCTTCACATCCCTAGACCAACCAGTCTTCACATCCCTAGACCAACCAGTCTTCACACCCCTAGACCAACCAGTCTTCACATCCCTAGACCAACCAGTCTTCACACCCCTAGACCAACCAGTCTTCACACCCCTAGACCAACCAGTCCTCAAACCTCTAGACCAACCAGTCTTCACACCTCTAGACCAACCAGTCTTCACATCCCTAGACCAACCAGTCTTCACACCCCTAGACCAACCAGTCTTCACACCCCTAGACCAACCAGTCTTCACACTCCTAGACCAACCAGTCTTCACATCCCTAGACCAACCAGTCCTCAAACCTCTAGACTCACCAGGCTTGCTGTTCACAATGACTACAGTTGTACGAAGCGAAACGTCTCAGCACCTGTTTCAGACAGATCTGTTGTGACAAGTTATACAATGCACACACCATGTTAACATAATTCAGCCAGACTTCTCTACTTTGACTACGTAATGTTCGCAATGAATTCCATGCAACATTGTTCAGCCACATTGTTTGCTATGAATACAGTTCTATGTATATTGCAAAAAATGCCATATGTTCCAACACAAACCTAGTTCACATGTCACCGAATATGCCAGCAAAGGTTTTCCTCAGGTTCTTCATGGTGTCTTCCTCATCCCGGCTCGGAGCCCGAGCAGCCATTGCGGGATGCATAGGGGGCGCGTGGGGCTGGCCAGGTTGTTGCTGTGGGTTGGCGTTGTTGTGGTGAGGGTTGGGCATGCTCTGAGACATCATGTGACCCTGACCCTGGGGGCCAGCTCCAGCCATGCCTGCACTCTGCATGGGTATGTTCATAGGCATGGAACCGCCAGGCATGACGGGCCGCTCACTGCCCATGGCGGGATTT
>JAPXFY010000018.1:30553869-30563869 GCA_030674185.1 Monoplex corrugatus | reverse complement strand
TTGCCTTGAATGGCTTCCACAGCCACAATGTCCAGTCCTCCAAACAGTCGGCTACACTCGTCCACCCACAGCTTGAACCTGTTGTCATCACAGTCATCATCATCACTATCATCGTCACTATCATCATCGTCACGATCATCGTCACTATCATCGTCAGCGTCATCGTCGTCACTATCATCGTCACTATCATCGTCAGCGTAATCATCGTCACTATCATCGTCAGCGTCATCATCGTAACTATCATCGTCAGTATCATCGTCACTATCATCGTCACCGTCATCATCGTAACTATCATCGTCACTATCATCGTCAGCATCATCATCGTCAGCAGCAGCAGCATCGTCCGTCGTCGTCCGTCGTCATCAATCAACATCACATCATTATCATCATCATCATGTCGTCGTCGTCGTGTCGTCATCGTCAGCATCATCATCGTCACTATCATCGTCACTATCATCGTCATCATCATCGTCACTATCATCATCGTCGTCGTCGTCGTCGAGTCGTCATCATCGTCATCGTCACTATCATCGTCAGCATCATCATCGTCACTATTATCGTCAGCATCATCATCGTCACTATCATCGTCATTACCATCGTCACTATCATCGTCAGCGTCATCATCATCACTGTCATCGTCACTATCATCGTCATTATCATCGTCATTATCATCGTCAGCGTCATCATCGTCACTATCATCGTCGCTATCATCGTCAGCATCATCATTGTCAGTATATCAACGTCACTATCATCGTCACTATCATCGTCATTATATCATCATCAGCGTCATAATCGTCACTATCATCGTCACTATCATCATCATCGTCATCGTCGTCGTCGTCATCATCATCATCATCTCATCATCATCGTCGTCGTCGTCGTCGTCGAAACACTATATTACGTTCCTGAACCAGGAGATACTAAAGTGAACTTCATAAGGCTTGAAATTCCCCCATATGTTGCTGGTGACCGATAGCCAAGTGGTTAAGACATCTGTAACAAAGGTGACTTTGCCTCGAGAAACCTGACCATCTAGATGCACGAGAACAAAAAAATGGCGACAGCAGAGGGCATCCAGAAGTCATGACCTGGATGTGGCCGGCCCCCTTAGAGTGTCAGGAGTTAAGGACAGAAACACTTGCTTGACGGGGGTTTCTCTCTGAGGACCTTCTGCTTGTCCGGCTCTCCCAGAGTTTCTTACTACTACCGCTTGTCTATTCACAGCGATATATTCTCTCGCCATTGTCAGTATCATCTTCATCATCATCATCTGGTGCCTTGCCGCATGGCGTTGGCGATTATGGACTTCCATCTGTCTCTATCTCTTGTTGCCTCAAGCACCTCTTCCACCCTCCTTGTCTTCAGCCACTCTGCAAGTCTGTCTAGCATCTTCTCCCTGGGTCTACCTGGTGCTCTCTTTCCCTCCAGCTTTCCCGTTGTGACCAGGTGTTCCAATTTCCCTTTCCTCATAAAATGGCCTATAGATGTTGCCTGTCTTTTCCTAATCTTCCTTATGAATGATCTTCTTGTGTCTGCCTTCATCAAGACTGTCTCGTTTGTTTTCTTTGCTGTCCATGGAACTCTCAACATCCTTCTTAGAAACCACATCTCGGCTGCCTCATCTTTGTCACAATAAATGTGGACATCACCAGCATCACCTTTATCGCCGTAATTGGCATGGTCATCATCAGTAAGATCATCGTCGTCGTCGTCGTCAAAACCATAAGCAACCGAACAACTTGATGTTACATTACCCCCACCAAACAGGACAGGACCGCTGTGGAAAGTAAGTACCTTTTCTCTCCTTTATTCTGATCTATCGATCGTGGCTGAGACTGAAGCGTCCAACTCGTAGAAAGGTCCTCCATCTCTGTCTCTGGGCTGCTGCTGCAAGCTGTTCTGACAACACGAGGGTTGTCCGCTCCTTCACATTTCCAGTATTACGTGGCAGAAGGATGTATCTGCCTGATTTACTCCTTTCGTGATAACACCATTCTACACCCTCGATTTGTAACCCGTATCGTCTTCTGTCATCCCCAGCATCAATCCCACTCAAGACACACTGTTGTGAGGAGTGTCATGGTGGGTCAAGTGGCTTTACTTTTCCAGCTTCCATCGCTTCGTTCCCGCCACCAGAGGTTCCTGTGTTCCCATCAGGGTTTGGGTTCCGCTCCATGGTATTATGTTTGAATCAGCACAAGTGGCATTAGCCTCTGGCACTTGGTCTGGGAACTCGAATCAATGTCTCTGTCTATTTGCTGATAGTGTCAATGTCTCACGGGCAGAGAGAAGTGTTGGCAACAAACTCTGTACAGTCTGACATTGGTGGAACTGTTGTACTTGTTGCTGTTCCATATTCTGCTGAACCTGACTATCGCTGTTGTTATAATGTTGACACTGTCCGTTTTAGAATCTGCTGTCATAATTGGACAATGAAACTCCCCATCATAAAAGAGAGGGAAATTAAAAACGATACAAAACAAAACATAACGATAAAAAAACTGCATACATACATACATACATACATACATACATACATACATACATACATACATACATACATACATACATATATACACACATACATTCGTACGTATATCACACAAAATTACATACAAACAACAAACATACATACATACATACACTGTACATAACACACATACATTGCTAAAATATGGTATCCATGACCAAATTTGACCCATCATACTCCATTTCGGGCAATCATGTAAATAATTATTCATGGACACAGTGGCATGTGGATACACAGACATGATCTCAGCTAAATCTATGTGTGGTTGTGTATCTGTTGTGTGTGTGAGAGAGACAGAGAGAGAAAGAGAGAGAGAAAGAGAGGGAGGGAGAGACAGCGAAACAGAGAGAGAAGAGAGAAACAGAGACAGAGAAACAGAGAGAGACAGAGACAGAGAAACGGAGAGAGACAGAGAAAAAAGAGACAGACAGACAGAGACAGACAGACAGAGACAGAGAAATACAGAGAGAGAGAGAGAGAGAAACAAAGAGAGAGAGAGACAGGAAACAGACACACAGAGACAGAGAGAGCAGAGAGCAATCCCATGGTGACAATCACATAATGTTGACATGAACAACAAGACAGTAAAGATAGTAAGCATGTATGGATCTTTTCGTTCGCTGTCACACATGGAGTTTAGTCTCCTGTCACACATGGAGTTTAGTCTCCACAGGTCAGCACAGCATATACCGTAGGTCCAGAGGGTCGATCAGATCTTCTCCTTCAGCCACCGGCAGCTCTCGAGCAAATCATTGATAATTGTAATCAAACTAAGTCAGGACAGGAGCTGGCAGCTATGCGAACGGGTGGCAGGGCGGGTTGTCCAAAAAAGAGAGATGAAGACCAGAGTGGGGCAAGAGAAAGGTCTCCTATTCTCTCTTGGTCCGGAGGCTGGGCTGGACCTGGTTGGTGCGCGTTGTGTGGCTGTGTCCCGGGGTTTGTCATCTCCCCACCTTGACATTCGGTTTGTAAACAAGGTAACTGATGACTGGGTCCAAATGGGTCATGCAACACATGGACAGCCCCACATTGCTTGATGAGATGGCTATTGATTGGCGTCGAGAGCTTGGGAGGTGATTGTCCGGAGGCTGGCGAGGCATTCGAGCCCTGGGTCCCATCCGCACCCTCGTGCTGTTTCTTGTTAACTGAATAATTGTAATCAAACTAGATCAGGAAAAACATTACAGGATGAAGAAAAGAGAAAGAGGGGGACTTTTCGAAACAGACAGACAGACAGACAGACAGACAGACAGACAGACAGACAGACAGAAGAAACAGCAGCCTCTAGTTTGATTAAAAGTCGCCTCACCTCTCATTCATTGCGATCTGTTCCAACATGGCCGATCCAGTGTTGGCTTTCCAGTTGCCAGAGATAGATTTCCTCCTGCATTACAACAACAGTAGTCAATAAAAGTAGTGGTGATAATGATAAAAGTAACGATACATAATATATAATATGCAGTGATGAATGAAAGTATAGCGTATGTAACGTATACAAGGATAATATACAGTGAATAAATGAATAAAATAGCGTTATGTAACGATATACAAAGGTAATATACGGTGAATAAATGAATAACATAGCCGTTACGTAACGATATACAAAAGATAAATATCAGGTGAATAAATGAATAAATAGCCGTTATGTAAGATATACAAAGGATAAATATACAGGTGAATAAATGAATACATAGCCGTTACTTAACGATATACAAAAGGATAAATATACAGGTGAATGAATGAATAACATAGCCGTTATAATATACAATATTTTAATATACAATATTTATATTTTAATATACAATATTTTATATAGCGCAAAATCTTGATAAAATCAAATCTAAGCGCTAAAACAGACACACACGACCGCACCACACACACGCACGCACGCACCACCACACACACACACACACACACACGCACATGCACACGCACACGGCTATAAATGGGGAGAAAGAATAAAAGCAATGGAAAATTATAGAGAGCATATTATATACAATTATATATTACAATGTGATTCCCCTCCGAGTGGAGACAGGCTGCAGAGGGGATTGAGTGAGGTCAGGATTTTATGCAGAGGAGAAAAGGTGAGTTTTGAGAGCGGACTTGAAGGAGACAAAAGTAGGTTGCTGACGGACTGAGAGAGGAAGTTTGTTCCAGGAAAGTGGACCAGAAACAGAGAAACCTCGTGGACCATAGGTATTGAGCTTAGTGCGTGGAAAGCGAAAAGTCAGAGGATCGAAGGCAGAGCGGAGGGTACGTGAGGGAACATAGATCTCAAGTAGGCTTGACAGGTAATCGGGGGCTGCGTTATTGAGGCTTTTGTAGCACATGGTGTCTAGTTTGTACTGTATGCGCTTTGATACAGGGACCAGTGAAGTTGTGCCAGGAGAGGAGATATGTGGTCAGCTTTTTTCTTTTTGAGTACAAGGCGTACAGCATTGTTTTGAATGCGCTGCAGGATGTGAATGGTGGAGGCAGGAAGACCAGACAGGAGTGAATTGCAATAGTCAATGCGAGACATTATGAAGGAGAGAACGAGTTTTGCAGTTGTTTCGACAGAGAGATACTTCCTGATCAGGCTTATACGATGGAGGTGATAGTAGCAAGATCTGGCAGTTTGAGAAACAAAGTTGTTCATGGAGAGGGTAGAGTCAATGCAGACACCAAGGTTTTTAGCTGAATCAGAAATTGGGACTGATGTGTTACATAATGGGAGAGAAAGAGGAGGCAGCTGAGAAAGTTTCTGACGGGTGCCAATGAGGATAGCTTCTGTCTTGTCATCATTAAGCTGAAGTTTGTTGAACGTCATCCAGTTCTTAATGTCCGAGTAACACTCAGTGGTAACATATGCAAAAGGATAAATATACAGATGAATGAATGAATAACATAGCCGTTATTAACGATATACAAAAGGATAAATATACAGGTGAATAAATGAATAACATAGCCGTAATTACATAGTTTGTGATGAGACTGTCAGTCTTTACTTAGTGATGAATTGGACAGAAAATTGCAAGATGTTGACAGAACGAATAGTAGCCAATCAATCATCCAACGAACCAATCAATCGATAAATCAACCAGTCAATCAGCTAGTCAGTAAGTCAATAACAAAATGAGATACTTCACGCCTAGGGCATACGTGAAAGCACTGAGGGCGTGTGCGTTGCATTTGTGCATATGTGTGTTCTTGAGTATGTGTTCTTGGGGGGGCGTGTGCACACACGCACACTCACACACTCACACACACACCACACACACACACCACACACACACACACACACACACACACACACACACACACACACACACACGTCAAAAGTACAAAGGAAGGGAAACAACTGAGACTGTGGCGGATACCAGTATTCTGTCCCTTCGTAAAATGACACAAACGGGGAGAAGTAGAGAGAGATAATAAAAGTCAGTATTAAACAAATACACAGACATACGAGAAAACATAACAATAGCACGCACAGACACAGACACAGGTAGGCACATCCCTACCCCCCCCCCCCACACCCACACCCACACCCACGCATGCACGGAAGCACTCGCACATAGTCAACACACACACACACACACACACACACACACACACACACACACACACACACGCACGCACGCACACACGTACACATACACACACACACGCACAACACACACACACACACACACACACACACAAACACACACACACACGCACACACACGCACGCACATACATGTATACCCACAAGCGCACAGGTAGTCACACTCTTACCCGCAACACACATACATACACGCATACACACGCACGCACACAAACACACAAATTAACACATCCCTTCCCCCAACAAACACACACACACGCGCGCGCACACACATACGCACACACAAACATATACTGGTAGGCCTCAAATACACAGATACACACACACGCGCGCACACGCACACAAACACACACACACACACACACACCCACACAACACACACACACACAACCAACAGACAATGCAAACATATTGAAACAATCCACTCATGTGACAGAAGAGAAGACAATTGGCCAGCCCCGCCTTTCCCCCTCCCCCTTCCCCTTCCCCTTCCAGACAACGACAATCAGACAGTCATCGTCTGATACCAGACACTTGCAACCCCATCAGAATATCATGAAAAACGACTGTGGTTCATGCAAGCTTAACCTTTTCATGTCTCAATCACCAGCTTCCCCCGTCGGGTGCCGGGGGATCTTTCATATTAAATAGTATCCCCACCTTCTGGAAATTCTGTGCTTGAAATGTCCTCTTTTCTGTCACTCTCTTTGTTTCTGCATTGTTCCTTTGCTTTCTGTCATTTCTTCCCATTATTTTCTGCTTTGCTGGTCCATTCACCTGCATGTGTTCTATAAAGCCTTACGTACTTTCTCTGAGGAATTATAATTGATACCTGTACTACGTGCATTTTTGGCTCTAAGGAAATGTGAAGTACAGAAGCCATTTCAGATAATTTAGATTTGTTTTTCGATATTATGTTTTAGTGTTCTTAGTTATGTTTATATTTGAATTAAGTTTTTTTTTTTTATCGCTTGTTGACAAACTGGACGGAGTAGTCAACGTCAGGGGCATATCCTTAGATTACGTGCAGGATTACATTGATTTGTGTACTTCATTTTCTTTTCTAGGTGATTTTGTTCTCTCCGATGAGGTATGGTGTACTTTATACATTTTGAGATGGTTATAGCCCTGATATGGCTCTGTGCAGTCGGCTGGGCTTTAAACAATAACAGTAAGAATAACAATAACAACATCACCAGCTTCTTTAAAGGGTTAAGTGCCCTCGGAGTATTTTTCTTTCGAATTATCGCTATTCAAGTGATTTTCGTCTGAGCAATTTCCTTTCTTCTCGTGATACCTTGCTGTGTGTGTGTGTGTGTGTGTGTGTGTGTGTGTGTGTGTGTGTGTGTGTGTGTGTGTGTGTGTGTGTGTGTGTGTGTGTGTGTGTTGTTTTGTGTATGTGTGTATGTGTGTGTGTGTTTTGTGTGTGTGTGTCTGTGTGTCTGTGTGTGTGTGTGTAAGCTTATGTTTGTGTTTGTGTGTGTGTGTGCGTGTATGTTTATATGTGTGAGTGAGTGTGTGTCTACGTGTGTGTTTGTGCGTGCGTGTATACGTGTGTGTGTGTGTGTGGGGTATGTGTGTGTGAGGGTGTGTGTGTCTATGTGTGTGTATTTGTGTGTGTGTGTGTGTTTGTGTGTGTGTGTGTTTGTGTGTTGTGTGTGTGTGTGTGTTTGTGTTTGTGTGTGTGGTTTGTGTGTTGTGTGTATGTGTGAGTGAGTGTGTGTTATGTGTGTGTGTGTGTGTTTGTGCATGTGTGTCTGTTTGAGTGTGTGTGTGTGTGTGTGTTGTGTGTGTGTGTTGTGGTGTGTGTGTGTGTGTGTGTGTGTGTGTGTGTGTGTGTGTGTGTGTGAGTACTCATGTGTCTATGTGTGTGTGTTTGTGCGTGAGTTCGTGTGTGAGTGTGTTTGTGCGTGAGTGAGTGCGTTTGTGCGCGTGTGAGTGTGTTTGTGCGTGAGTGAGTGTGTGTGTGCGTGTGTGTGAGTGTGTTCGTGCGTGCGTGCGTGCGTGTGTGCCTGTGTGCCCACGCTGCAGCGTTCAAGCGCGTGTGTCTATGTTACAGTAGGTGGGTGGGTACTCTCATGCTTGGATATGTGCATGTTGTGTGTGTGTGTGTGTATGTGTGTGTGTGTGTGTGTGCTAGCGCGAGCGTGTGTGTGTGTGTATGTGTGTGTGTGTGTGTGTGTGTGTATGTGTGTGTGTGTGTGTGTGTGAGGCTGCTTCTACAACTGATCATGCATAGATCTAGTGCACAGAATAACGTGACTGTTGCTGAATCTGGTAATGTTTTGTCGAAAATTGGACTTTAAAAAGCAGTGCCTCGATTGTTCAGAGTTTGAAACAAATTCTGCTTTACAGCGACGGATGTGGATAGTCATAGAAATAAAAAACATGGGAGTTTACGAAAAGAGAACAAACAAAACTGGACAGCCCTAGCTTTCCCAGGTTGCCCATAGCCATGTTGACGAAACAAGGGAGCTCACTCACAAGTAAGCCTTGTAGTTATCTCCAATTTTCTGTATATGCAGGTCGTATTTGCCCTCGACGAAAGGCTCGGTAGTGGCGTAAGATCGACACACGGCCACCACGCTGGCGATGTCTTGAAAGCTGTGTGCTGAGTCAATCTTCACCTGTAAGCAGAGCGTTATTACGTCATAAAACGGCATGTTTAGAGTAACATTACGTCACGATGTAACCTGTCATTGTGGTGTCATTACGTCATGGTTTGGCTTGTTACACCACGATCTGATTTATCATCTGTGATTATGTCCTCATTATATGCAAATATTCATATTCATCTCTTTCCTCAGTGAATTTACCCATTTGAAATTCGGGCTGCTCTTCCCCTTGAGAGTGCGTCGCCGCAGTGCAGCGCCAACTTTTCTTTTTGTTTGTCTTTTTGGACCAAGACTTCAGAAAGGCAAGAAAGTTAATTGGCCTTCCAGGGCGCGGGGGGGGGGGGGGGGGGGGGTTGGGACAGAGGGGAAAACTGAGCAGCTGCGCGAATGGCCTGCTCTTTCAACTGCCGTGGGATCTCTAGCGTACGCAGGCCAGAATGCACACGGATCCAATTCGTTTTTTTCGTCCCTTTCCCAAAGACTAGACGTTCACTTCGATTTTCCGGTCAAACTGAGGAGAAAAGTCAAGGCCTCAACAAGAAACGAATCCTGGAACCTCGAGTTTAGTTATTGGCATGAGAACGTCTGAACCATTCTGCTACTCTCATGTTATTAGAGAGGAACACTTTACATACTTATCAACTGACAAAGATACTTCTGTAATATACCATAAGCTGTTTCAGAGATAGATTAGACATCGAATTCACACGTTAGGTGCGATCTCAAACCATTGCCAGCGCACAAGACTTATGCAAAGGCTTACGGCTTACATCATAATCAGTTTGGATTTTGTCCATCACAAGGCATCTGTGGCATCAGCGCATATGGAATTTATTCTGAGCGCATCTCGAGAAATTGAAACCATAGCTGTTACATGTGGCATTAATAAGCAAAAAGTTCAGTGCACACAAAATTGTATAGCTATCTTAGAGCAGTTTTTGTTTGTAACCCTGTATATCGTGTATAGAGAGAGAGAGAGAGAGAGAGAGAGAGAGAGAGAGAGAGAGAGAAAGAGATAGAGAGATAGATAGATACGATAGATACGATAGATAGATAGATAGACAACGAGTAAAATTACATCAGGAACTCATAAGAATCAAAACATTAACTCCTATCACACTTGCACACACATTTACGCTCATAACACACACACAAACACACACAGACACACAGACACACGCACACACAGACACACATACACACACACACACAAACACACACACACGCACACACACACACACACACACACACACACATACACACA